>ML685903.1:9050166-9129264 GCA_007922175.1 Pelusios castaneus
GAGAGAGAGAGAGAGAGAGAGAGAGAGAGAGAGAGAGAGAGAACTTGCAAAGCTGTCAAATTGTTGTGGTAGGACACCATCCAAAATACAGCCTCCCTCTCTTAATACAAGTAAAAGTGAAGGTCTGGGGTTAATGATTGCTGCATCAATACAAATTCAGTGTATTACTCCTTCTATCACCACTTTAAATTATTTTAAAGGTTTCTCTGTGACTTTTGGTAACCCTGATATTTACAGTGTACTTCCAGTCATTGCACAATCTCTCCCTTCACAGTTGTTTAATAGAAAAAAAGAAATGACTTCTTTAGCTTAGTGGATAAAGAACTAGCCTTTCACCTTCAGGACCCCAATTTTAGTCCATCCTGCAATCTTAAGTGAAATGAGTTTGGTGGTCTCCACTCAATCTCAAGTGCACAATAATCATCAATGCTGAAGTATAGTTTTCTCCTGAATTCCATTTAAAGGTAGCTCAGCGCTGACAAGGCATGAATTCTGAATGGAGAGATACACCCAACCAGGGCTGGATTAAAGCAGGGCCTTCAGGGGATGTCGCCCCAGGCCCAGCCTAAACGAAAACCCCATGGCCCCCCCAAAATCTGGATCATCCATCCTGAGTGGTGAGCTGCTGCTCAGCCTGCCTGCCGGCTGACTGGTTTGCTCAGCAGCCAGCCTGGGGGTAGGGCCTGAGTAACATGGCCTCTGGCCTTCCTCTCCCCAGCCTCCAGAAGAAGCACTGGTTTGTGCTGGCCTGCACCACCCCTTCCCCCCAAATTCCCCCGCAACAGCGTGGCCTCCCCACAGCAGTGCTGCCTGTAGCCCTCCCAGCCGCCTCCACAGCGCCGGCTGGGGCCCCAGAGTTTCTGACCCCACCCCACCAGCATGGGGGGGGTGTAATGGGGAGGGGGGGGACGGGCCTTGCTCAGGCCTTGCACCCAAGAATCCCAAGAAAAATATTCTTGTGATAGTGTCTAATTGTGTGGCAGAGGAAGTATTCTTTTCACCTGCTCTGTCCACTAACTCTTTCACCTTCCCATGTCGTTCTAGTTATCGTATTCCTGCCTAACTCAACCTACCGCCCATCCTAAAATTGTAATACTAACCTGGTCTTTGTTGTTATCATGTTGATTGCTCTCTGTCTGTGCATTAGAGCACTTTTCCCTATCATGTGTCTATTGGGGACACGCGTACACTGCAACAGGAGTGTGCTTTTCAGAGCGGAGAGACAGACATGCGCTAGGTCTGCTCAGGCTATCATGTGAAATATAAAATTGTGGCTAACAGCCATAGGTGGTGGTTCAGGTGAGTTTTACTCAGTGGGTCAGGCCGGTTTGTATTTAGGTGAGTAGCTCACACTGCCATGGCTATCCCGCCATCGTTAGCATCTGAGCTCAAGCAGAGCTAGTGTGTGCTGGTCTACCTGCACTAGGAGGCATGTGCCCGCCTGCAGAGTAGAGAAACCCTTTGATTGTAAGTTCTTTGGGTCAAGGACTCTCTACTCAGAGGTGTTTGTTCAGTGTCTAGAACAACTGGGCCCTGTTCTGAATTACTCCCTAGACCCTATCATAATAAACATGATAAATAACAGTAAGACATCTGTACGGTTTCTGCTCCAAGTATGTGCTATAATGTAACAGCCAAACTGGGAATCTGATGGAATACTTGAGGTAACTGATTTCATATGCATCTCTATTATGCAAGCAAGCCTATACATAAAGTGACCAGATTTTATATGTACAATCCTGATTTTAGAGGGACAGTCCTGATATTTGGAGCTTTGGGTTATGTTGGCACATATTACCCTCGACCACCATCCTAATTTTTCACACTTGCTGTCTGGTCACCCTAAATATACATAGCTGTTGCCTGTTAAATTAGCAATAAGATTTGAAGTAGGTAGTTCCCATGTCAGTATATCATCTGTGTTCAGTTGCAAATATATATTGTTATTATAATTTGCAATTGTGATTTAATACAGTTACAAATTATATGGGAAGACTTGACATTCATTTAGTTGCTTCTCAACCCTCATCAGTTATGACAGTGGAACTTCCATAGAGGGGAAAAAAGCATGATTATCTGGTAATGCAAAGTGGCAGTGAGGGAAATAGTTTATTGGCTTTTAATAGAAGAAGTGGAATTTTTTAAGTAGAAATGGGCTCAAATCCAATACTGAATCTAAACACCCCACACTTTTGAAAGAGGGAGAGATTAAGATCAAAACATGGATCCAAATCAAGTTAGTATTTCTACAACGGATTAAACCAACTCCCTGGGTCTGACCAACCCATATCTGTGAGAAATCCTGATCCAGATCCACACTTTGATATAAAAGCCCATCTCTGGCTTTGACTATGTTTTTTTAAAAAGCATAGGAATCAATGAGGCAGAGGGGTGGTAAGCATTCTTCAAGGCACAGATGGTACAGAAAAAGCAGCAATGGATGGATTTGGAGTGGGAGAGCTTGTCTACACTAGGAAGTTGTACTGTTTTAACTGGATCTGCATCATTAACTCCATTAGTGTAGATGGCGTTCTAGTGATATAAAGTACAGCTATTGCTGCAGAGGAAGGGAAATAAGCTATTCTGATATAAGGTTCCTTTATACCAGTGTGCCTGCATCTATATGAGGGCTTTTATTGCTATAACTATAACACATTCCTGAACAAAATAATTATGCTGAAATAATAATTTCAAGTGTATAACTGTCCAGAGACTGGGTAAATGATCGATTATTTGAGTCATGAGCATGGAAGACATGAAAGAATGAAAGGCTAGTACAGAAGGTGACACTCCTAAGTGAGAGTGGACAGGAAATTCACAGCACGGTGCGAACCTACCGTGATGGCAGGGAACATGTCTCTAATAGTAATGATCTGCAGGTTATATGAAAAAGGTGTACTAAATTTTTGGGTGATTTTGATGATCTTGTTCTATATAGCAGTGGGTAGAACAGGCTAAACATATACAAGTGATTACAATCTTTTTTTCTTTTTTTAAAGGATCTGTTTAAAAAATGTCAGTGTCATTTCCTCCCTTTCCTTCATTTAACCTAATACTGCTGCCAATTGCTCTCCCTGGGTCAGATTTCCTTAAGTGACCCAGTGGTCTACCACAGAGTCCTCATATCAAATTCCACCTTTACTTGCCCTTGTGGGACCCCAATGACTTCACTGTAGCTCCCCACCCCCACCCCAGAGGCAGGCCGAGAGCTTAGTGGAAGGGCTTGAGCTGACAACCTCCAGGTTTAACTGAGAAGGTCTATATCCAGGAAGATTTCAGTGAAGAATCTTTGAACTTGAAATCTGCTACCCCCACTGGTTTAACACTGCTAAGTCTATGGACCTTCTGGGCAACAGCAAAGTCAGTTTGTTTCTCCAGGCTTTTGAGATATTGATAGGATAGGAAGTATAGGAACATAAGAATAGCCATACTGGCTCAGACCAAATGTCCATCTAAACCAGTATTGGTGTCCAATCCTTCAGAGGAAATGAACAGAACTGGGATATCATCGAGTGATCCCTGTTGTCTAGTCCCAGCTTCTGGCAGTCAGACCATTAAGGACAGATAGAGAATGTGGTTATGTCCCTGACCATCTTGGCTGACAGCCACTGAGGAGTTTATGTCCATGAGCTATTTCATTCTTTTAAAAACCCTGTTATTTTTTCGGCCTCACAACATTTCCTGGCAATGAGTTCCACAGATTAATTGTGTATTGTGTGAAGACAAACATCCTTACTTTAGTTTGAAATCTGATATTAATTTCGTTGGGATGGCTGTTACTGCAAGAGGGTGGTAATTACTATTCCTAGTATACTGCTGGGGTGAAGATAAATCATCATCAGTCATTGGTTCAATTGTGAGATTTGTTATAAACTTTAATGTATATGTACCCAGACTGCATTTTTAAAGATCCAAATGAAACAACTACAATGATAATAATTAATAGCAATAATTCCCAAACCAAAAATACTTGAAGGTTGCTAAGTGAAAAAACACAGAATTCTAATACTTGAGATAATGGAAGATTTCTGTTGGCTGTTATCTACAGAAACACTTTTATGCTATTTTTAAGTACTGGCTAACCAGGAGAGCTCTGCAGTCTTAAACACATATCTAGAGCCTGATCCAAAGCTTGCTGAAATCAAACAAATGAAAACAGGGACTTAAAATGAAATATTTAGACATCATTAACTATAGCTATTGCTAGTGTGTGTTTCCCTCCTTTCAGAGAGACAGAATAATTGACGAGGGGACAGAAACATTCTGAAATTCTCCCTTGAGTCTTATTCACATCTTGGCTGCTATCGCTGATCTTTCACAGCTCTGGCCTGGTTGTAGCTCTCAACACTGATGGAACACTGAGAAAAACAGTATAGCAGCAGCTTTAAGTAATTCCTAATTTAGTTAGCTTTATAAAATAAAGGAAGGAAGAAATAAGAAATCAGCAAACAAGCTGGGTCACAGGAGAAGGTTGGAAGTGCTGGAGTGTACAGGAGCAGTGTATCTCTGCTCCTGGCTTTTTTTTTTTTAAGCATTTCAGCCCGCCCATGACATCTCAGATTTATTTTTTAATTAACCCCCAAACTGGGAGGTGCTCACTGTTTCTGTTATGTAGCTTTTAATTAAGAGTGAAGCTAAGATACTCTGCAGTCTGCAAAAAGCTCTGAAACCCATGCATGAGTGGCAGGGACCAACAAAGCAAGGGAATATATACAAGAACGATGTTAACTGTAAACCTGAGTATCTAAAAAGGGAGTAATAGGCTGAAGAAAAAGGGCACTAACCCAGATCCTGAAGCTAGAATGCAAAAACAGCCACAGTCCCTCTGCAGCAATCTCGGGTGGTGACAGGGCCATTGGATGACAATGATGGTGATGATTCCAATATCCAAAGACATAAAACCTGCAGTGAAGACGTGACACTCCAATTTTAGAAAAGGTAAATCGACTGAGTGTAACAAAATGGTATCAGGCAATAGGGGAGGGTGGGGCTTACTATAAACTCCCAAGGTAGGCTTGGAAAGTGCAGAACTTGATGGTTCCATTATGTTTAAATTATCTCCCTCACCTATTGTGATTAAAAAAAATTAATTCTATGTAATCCCTTGCTGTAGTCCATCATTGGCTCACTGCCATCTTCCATATTGCGATGTGGGGCCAGTGTGACCCCCCCCCCCCCGGATAGCATATAGACATGGCAGAGGCCCTCTTGTGTTTTTACTCTACCTTCAACTCCATCAGCCTGGTGTCAGTCCAGTACTTAGGTTGTGCAGAGGGCTTTAAACAGGCCTGTGCCAAAACCGGGAGAATTTCACTCCTGCAGAGGAGAGTGAAAAGGAAATAGAGCCATATTTTTAAAGGGATCTTCTGCATTCTCGGTAGAGCTTTGATGGTCTCTGATTTTGCTTCAGCCAACCCTTGAAATCCTATGCTGTGTCCACTAGAAAGGACTGAATGTGATTCTCTTTTAGACACTCTCTTTAGTGTGCTTCTTGTTTTACTCTTTAATCAGTTGGAAGGGTGGCTTTTGACACTTGAGAGAGACTTCCTTTTTTCCCTGAATCTGAGCAGGCTACATACAAAATACTTCAATACTAGAGAAGACCAAGGGTCCTAACATGAATCCCTGAAGTTAATGGGAGTTATTATTATTATTTATGTGTGTTATAGTAGCACTTAGGAGATTCAGCCACAGATCAGGTCCTAACGTACTATGCATTGTCTAGCTACATATCAACAAGACAGTTCTAGACCCAAAAAAACTTACAGTAGAAGTTTTACCACTGACTACAGTGGAAGCTGGACTGTCCCCCAAAACAAGACATGAAAGCCAGGCTTCCTATATGGCAGATTAATACTAGGACACCAGCTCAACAATGTATTTGCTGTTTATTTTTAAATGAGTAAACAATTATTTACAAAATACAAATATATCAGTTCACAAATGGCCGAACCCTGAAGTCTGTACTCCACACTTCAAACCAGTCCTTGCAAAGAAAAACACCCAGTTGATTTCAGTGAGAAATGCCCAAGTAAGAACAAAAAAGATGTCATTTGAAAAGTGAAAACCAGCTCACTTGATGACAAAAGAAAGAAAAGAAAAAGTATGGAAGGTAAGCTGTAAGATGGAAATTAGAAGGGCTTTGATGGAATTTGTAAAGCAAAACCCAAAGACATAAAAAAGAAGTAGGATCTAAATGTAAGTATATGAGAAGTAGAACATGCTCAGCCCTGATCAGCTCAATCAGCCTTGTGATCACCCTTCCCCTGTGTGCTTAACAAGGGGCAAGGGCTGACCTAGGCAGAGAAGGCCTTAAAAGCCAGTCGCTGAGCGACCAGGGGGAGCTTGCGACCAGGGACTACAAACAGGGGAGTTTGCGAGGGAGTTGGTGGGAAGTTTGTGTTTTGTGTAGCTACTATGGTGAAGAGGACCCGCACCGCTTGTGCCAGCACTGCTTCTGTCTCCTCCACCTGTGCCTGTATCCAGACAGACATACTGACCATGGATATCTCTACCCAGATCCTGGCGTGGACTTGCAAGGACTGTGGCCTGCATTTCCCACTCTCAGATGGTCAGGCTGGGGAGATCATTCAATGTGACAGGTGTCTCCTGGTGGAATCTCTCAGGAAGTAGGTGGGGGAGTTACAGGAGGAGGTGGCCAGGCTCAGGAGTATCCATGCCCTGGAGAAGTTCCTGGATAGCATCCATGAGGAAACATGCAAGGATGAAGAAACTATCCAGAGGCAAAGGACTGCTGCCACACCCTCGGAGAAGGATGAGATGGCTCAAGCAGAGGGTGGACACTGGCAGCTGGTTACTTCTGGCAGCAGACAGTGCTCCACCCCTGCTCCCATCCCACCCTCCGTTGTGGTAAAGAACCGCTTTGCAGCACTACAGACGGGAGATGAGGTGGAAGAGGAGAAGCCATGCATCCCCGATGTTGGGAGGATCACAACCATCACACCCAGGAGAAAACGTTGGGTTGTGGTGATTGGGGACTCTCTTCTGACGGGGACGGAGGCACCCGTCTGTTGCCCAGATAAGGCCTCTCGGGAGGTATTCTGCCTGCCAGGGACCCGTATCCGAGACGTTACGGAGGGATTCTCGAGAATCATCCGTCCCTCTGACTACTACCCCATGCTACTCATCCATGTGGGAACCAATGATACTGCGAGAGGTGACCCTCTGCAGATCAAAGGTGACTACAGGGCTCTGGGAGCACGGGTGAAGGAGTTCGGTGCACAGGTGGTGTTCTCCTCGATCCTTCCGGTCAAGGGTAGGGGCCCGAGCAGAGACAGATGCATCCTGGAGGTGAATGCCTGGCTGCGGACATGGTGTTACCAGGAGGGCTTTGGCTTCCTCGACCATGGGGTGCTGTTTCAGGAAGAAGGACTGCTAGGCAGAGACGGACTCCACCTATCAAGGAAGGGGAAGAGTGTATTTGGAAGCAGACTGGCTAACCTGGTGAGGAGAGCTTTAAACTAGGTTTGAAGGGGGAAGGTGACCAAGGCCCACAGGTAAGTGAAACTGAGGGAAACCTGGGGGAAGGGATGGAACCTGGGGGATGCTGGGGCTGTAACAGCAGGAATAAAAGAGAGGGTAGTTGGAACTGGGGGGGATCAAATAATTGTTTATTTCCTGATGAAGTCATAATACCTCAGGCGAGTGGAGAAGGAGAACACCAGGAGAAATTGCAAGGAGGAAGATGCGACAGGAGGGAGAATCGACAGGGCAAAGTAGGGCAATGGGCCAGGTATCTTAGGTGCCTGTACACAAATGCAAGGAGCCTGGGAAACAAGCAGGAAGAATTGGTAGTACTGGCACAGACAAGGAACTATGATATAATTGGAATAACAGAAACGTGGTGGGATAACTTGCATGACTGGAGCACTGCCATGGATGGATATAAATTGTTCAGGAAGGACAGGCAGGGAAGAAAGGGGGGAGGAGTAGCGCTATATGTAAAAGAGCTGTATGACTGCTCGGAGCTCCACTATGAAAGTGGAAAGAAGATGGTTGAAAGTCTGTGGGTTAAGTTTAGAGGAGAATGCAACAAGGGGGATGTTGTGGTGAATGTCTGTTACAGACCGCCAGACCAGAAAGAGGAGGTGGATGAGGCATTCTATGGACAACTAACAGAAGTTTCCAGATCGTCGCAGGCCCTGGTTCTTATGGGGGACTTCAATTATCCTGAGACTGCTGGAAAGATAATACAGCAGTGCACAGGCAATCCAGGAAGTTTTTGGAGAATATTGAGGACAACTTCCTAGTACAAATGCTGGAGGAACCAACTAGGGGCCTTGCACCTCTAGACCTATTGCTCACAAACAGAGAAGAATTGATCGGGGAAGTAGAAGTAAATGGCAACCTGGGCAGCAGTGAGCATGAGATGGTAGAGTTCAGGATCCTGATCAATGGAAGGAAGGAAAGAAGCAGAACACACACCCTGGACTTCAGAAAAGCAGATTTTGGCTCCCTTAGGGAGCTGATGGGCAGGGTCCCATGGGAGGCTGATCTGAAGGGGAAAGGTGTCCAAGACAGCTGGCTGTATTTTAAAGAAACCCTGTTAAAGGCACAGGAAGATAACATTCCGATGTGCAGAAAGAACAGCAAATGTGGACGACGACCAGCGTGGCTTAGCAGGGAGCTCTGCAGGGAGCTGAAACATAAAAGGGAAGCTTACAAGAAGTGGAAGTTTGGACAGATGACAAGGGAGGTGTATAAAGATATTGCTCGGGACTGCAGGGATCAAATCAGAAAGGCCAAAGGACAATTGGAGTTGCAGCTAGCAAGAGATATGAAGGATAACAGAAAGGGGTTCTATAAGTATATCAGCAACAAGAAAAGGATCAGAGGTGGTGTAGGTCCCTTACTGAATGGGGCAGGCATCCTCGTGGAGGATGATGCAGAAAAGGCTGAAGTACTCAATGCTTTTTTTACTTCAGTCTTCACAGGGAGGACCAGCTCCCAGGCTACTACACGGGGCAACACGGAATGGAGAGAAGAGCGGCCCTCAGTGATGGAAAGTCAGGCTAGGGAACACTTAAAGAAATTGGATGTGCACAAGTCCTTGGGGCCGGATAAACTGCATTCGAGGGTGCTGAGGGAGTTGGGGGAAGTGATTGCAGAGCCACTGGCCATTATCTTTGAGAACTCGTGGCGAACGGGGGTGGTCCCGGAGGATTGGAAAAAGGCAAATATAGTACCTATCTTTAAGAAAGGGAAAAAGGAGGATCCGGGGAACTACAGACCGGTCAGCCTCACCTCAATCGTTGGGAAAATCATGGAGCAGGTCCCAAGGAATCCATCCTGAAACACTTGAAGGAAAATATCAGGAACAGTCAACATGGATTCACCAAGGGCAAATCGTGCCTGACCAACCTGATTTCCTTCTATGATGACTGAATTTGTGGATGTGGGAAGAGCCGTTGATGTGGTATACCTTGACTTCAGCAAGGCTTTTGATACGGTTTCCCACAGCATTCTCTTCGGCAAGTTAAGGAAGTATGGGTTGGACAAGTGGACCGTAAGGTGTATCGAAAACTGGTTAGATCAACGGGCTCAGCAGGTAGGAATCAATGGCTCGATGTCTGGTTGGCAACTGGTAACGAGTGGAGTGCCCCAGGGGTTGGTCCTGGGGCCGGTTCTATTCAACATCTTCATTAATGATCTTGATGATGGAATAAACTGCGTGCTTAGTAAGTTTGCGGATGACACCAAGTTGGGGGGAATGGTAGATACTCTGGAGGGCAGGGACAGGATCCAGGGAGACTTGGACAAATTGGAACACTGGGCCAAGAGAAACCTCATGAGGTTCAACAAAGACAAGTGCAAAGTCCTGCACTTAGGACGGAAAAATCCCATGCACTCCTACAGGCTGGGGACTGATCGGCTAAGTAGCAGCGCTGTAGAAAAGGACCTGGGGGTTATGGTGGACAGGAAGATGAATATGAGCCAACAATGTGCCCTTGTTGCGAAAAAAGGCCAATGGCATATTAGGCTGCATCAGTAGGAGTATTGCCAGCAGATCGAGGGATGTGATAATTCCCCTCTATTCGACACTGGTCAGGCCGCATCTGGAATACTGTGTCCAGTTTTGGGCTCCCCACTACAGAAAGGATGTGGACAAATTAGAAAGAGTCCAGCGTAGGGCAAGAAAAATTATTAGGGGACTGGGGCACATGATTTAGGAGAGAGTGAAGGAACTAGGCTTATTTAGTCTACAGAAGAGAAGACTGAGGGGAGATTTGATAGCAACCTTCATCTACTTGAAGGGGTGCTCCAAAGAGGAGGGAGCTAGGCTATTCTCGAGGGTAACAGAGGACAGAACAAGGAGCAATGGTTTCAAATTACAGCTGGGGAGGTCAAGGTTGGATATTAGGAAAACTTTCTCACTAGGAGGGTGGTGAAGCATTGGAATGGGCTATCTAGGGAGGTGGTAGAATCTCCATCTTTGGAGATTTTTAAGGCTCGGTTAGACAAAACCCTGGCTGGGGTGATTTAGGAGGAGTGGTCCTGCTTTTTAGCAGGGGGTTGGACTAGATGACCTCGTGAGGTCCCTTCCAACCCTATGATTCTTTGATTCTATGTACCAAAGTCAATGGATTCACAGAACTGTTAGTGAGTAAAGTGAGCAGTTGAGCTTGGGGAGGTTGTTGCAGAATCAATAAACAACTTTGCAACAATAGTCTTCCTAGAGATTGATGGAAAGATACATATACCTGAGATACTCTTAGCAGGTATTAAGGATGAGGCACCATCATAGACTGGAATGTCAAAAGAGGAGAGACTAGAATATAGTGAGAATTGGAATTATATGAAGTCACTAAGGCTATGTCTACACTTGTTAAGTCGACTTAACAAGGTTGACTTTAAATCGACTTAAAGTTGACCTTGTTAAGTTGACTTAACAGAGCATCTACACTTAAAGTCAACTTAAGTCGACCTTTTTAAGTTATCTTAAGAGAGCCTGTAGTGTAGACATACCCGTGTACACTGGCTTTAAGTCGACCTAATAAGGTCTACTTAAGCCTTAAGTCGACCTTCAGAGGTGGTGTTATTAAGTCGATTTAAGGAAGCTCTTAAGTCGACTTAACAAACGCCGAGTGTTGACGCTAGTTCTGTAGGTCGACTTAAGCATCCTTAGGTCGACCTAAGGCCCCAGTGTAGATGTACCCTAAGGGCCTGACTTCCACTGACTTCAGCTGACTTCGTATCAGGCCCCGTACTCAAAAATTTATTCAGGAGATCTGAAGGAGCTTAAGAATTAGGTAGTTAATTTGCTTAAAAAAAAAAAAAGATGTAATTTGACATGAAAATCAGTTCTTATGTCAGAAGATTAGAATTTAGCCAATGATGTACTTAGTCTTTAAAAGTCCAGACCAATTAACTTTATTTCTCTATGAGGGCAATTGGCCAAATCTATAATTAAAATTAGCATTATGAAATACCTATGAAATACCTGTGGCTTCCCTAAAGGAAAATAATCTCTCTCTAGTCTATGAGACTTCTTTGAGTGAGTTACAAAACAGGAAATAAAGAAGCAGTTATAAAGGACCTGATTCTTATTACATTTACATCCATTTTGACACTCCCTTTCATTGCTAGTGTGACTTTAAGTGGCCTTAGAACAAACACATGACAGCTGTGTAGTCACATTGCTTAATTCACTGCTTGAAGGCACTCAGAGACTATGATGATGAATTCTATGTAAAAAAAAAACTATATAGAACAGAATAAAATAGTGCAAATAATCCAGATTCTTTTGAACTTTCAAAAAAGCCCTAATTGTTTATGGCTTAGATGCAAAATTATCTTATGGTTTGGAAAATGGTTAAGAGGTAGAAAACAAAAAGAAGGATCAATGGTCAAATTTTAACCTAGATGATGGTTAGTAAGGGAAGCTTTAGCGATCTATTTTAGGACCAGTCTTCTTTAATATTTTTATAAATAAACCAAAACAAAGGGTGAACAAGGGGATGGCAGAATTTGCAAATGATACAAGATTATTTAGGTTAGTTAAGACTGAGAAGATTATGTGGACCATCAAAAGAGCCTAGCAAAGGTAGGCACCAGACAGCTCTATGAGAGATAAAATTCATTGTGACAATGAATTAGTAACCCTTGATTATGATCTTAAACAAATTTTACATTAGTATAACTACACAGACTTCAATGAACTTACTTCTGATTTACTCTGATAATAATTAGATCATGATTAAGCAAATGTAGCTTGATCCTCCTCTTACTAATACTGGGTGCATCTACACTTACAAGTTAGGTCGAATTAAGGAGACTTAAGTTGACCTAAACAAAGCCGCGTCCACACTGGGCTTTCCTTAAGTTGACTTAAGCATTTCCTTAAGTCGACTTAAGGAACGGTTGTTGACTTAATAACACCTGGTTTTAGGTGGACTTAACACTCAAGTCGACCTTATTAGGTCAATTTAAGCCAGTGTGGACGGGGATTAGCGCCTAAATCGATCTTATTAAGTCGACTTTAAGTGTTAAGTCGACTTAATAAGGTCGACAAGGGGCTATGTCTACACTTGAAAAGTAAAGTCAACTTTGTTAAGTCGACTTAATATGGGCGTCTTAACAAAGTCAACTTAACTTTTCTAGTGTAGACATAGCCACTGGCATAATTCAGGAATATGATCTGATGTCCATGGGCTATATACTAAAATGTTGTAAGTGAGAGATGAATCAGGTCCATATAGTTTATTTGGTATCTGATACTTGATTTTCTTCTTGTTTATTTTGGCTGAATTAATACAACTGTAGCCAGAAGAGCTAGTTTGGCCTTTTATTTTACTTAGCAGCAACACAAGGAATCTTGTGTTACAGTCTTGGTTAAGTTGCAGGTGGATAAATCTGAGTTGCTAGTTTTTGCAGTTTTATCATGATGCTTGTTATGTGGAGGCATTCCTTCAGACTTTTTGCGATTAAGTGAGCAGCTGCTGCCAACTTGCAAATTTTAGGCTAATCTGATCTGTTGTTGCCTCTACTCATGAAAGGCTGCTGCTGGCATGTTTGCCAATGGAGAGGTGCTGCTGTGATGTCCTTTGCATTTCCTTCTGTCCCTGCTTTGTTTTTGCAGGGTGGAAAATAGCTTCCCTGAGATAGAAAAAGGAACTGAGAAGCAGCTGATGGGTGCCAGTGGATTCCCACCAGTATAAACCCCACCCTCCATTTAATGCTGCATTATAAGATGAAGGGTGTGTTTATTGAGAGAATTAAGAAATCCAAGAGTGTTTATCTTCAAGACCTTCCTCTTTCAGAAAAGCAGAATGGCAGCCTATGTCAGCTACTTCCTGTCTGTGCCACAATTAGGCTTCTATTTACTTCCCTGTGACTCTTTGCGTACATCTACACTTACAAATTAAGTCGATTTAAGCTTGTTTAAATCGACTAAATTTAATCTGTGTCTAGACTACATTTTCCTTAAGTCGACTTAAGGAAAATTAAAGTCGACTTTATAAAACCTAGTATAAAGTCAACTTTACTGGCTAAGTCGACTTTATTAAATTGACTTAGCCAGTGTAGACGCAGATTAGCCCAAAGTTGAGTTTAAATCGACTTAAGGGCTTCAGGGCTCCCCCACTGCCCACCCTGCCAGGGTGTCTGGCCCAGGCAGAGCCTGGCGTGCCCTCCCACAGGGCAGGACAGAGACCTGCCCACCCTGCTCCTATGCCCTGCCAGTGTCTCTGTCCTGCTCAGCCCCTATTGTACCCAGGTACAATGGGATAAATGCTGAGCCCCCTGGCACTTGGTAAGGGGTGCCCCCCCCACCATGGACCAGTCCCAGGTCCACCTAGCCCCTACAAGTCGACTTAGGCATCCAGTGTGGACGCTCTAAGTCTATTTGGCAGGGTCCCCTTTAAGTCGACTTAATTTTTGAGTGTAGGCATGCTAAGTCGCCTTAACAAAGTCAAATTAAAGTCGACTTTGTTAAGTCGACTTAGCTAAGTCGATTTAAATTAACAAGTGTAGACATAGCCTTTGTGATTGGCTCTGAAGGCAATTAGCATTTGTAGCAGGGCAGGTACCGCAGAGGGCTGGAGGAAAGAGAACAATAGGAGCAGCTGTAGGTTGTTGGGAATAGAGAAGAAAGACCAGGAGTGGGGAGCAGACTACTGCAGAATACCAGGAGAACCATGGAACTGGAGAAGGCAAAGATGCCATTCAGAGGTGGATTTTCATTCCCTGCAGCTGGAAAATATGTTTATTTATATATGGGTTGAGGCCCACATTCCATAAATAGCTCACTCATCAGAAGACAATTATAAAATGCAATTACATTTTTTAAAATCTTACTCTCACCTTCTCCCCTTTGACTACCACAACATTTTTTAATTCTTAAGCTTGGCAACACTGGAATTGACTGAATTCAAGATTCTTATAGTGAGTACTTTCATTAACCCACCTCTATAGGCATTAGATATGAGATTTTGATGTCTCTGGTGTCACAATTTGATGGTGATGAGTAGATAAATTAGATGAGTGTAGATTAAATAAATATGCACCCATCTGGGGTGTCTTCAGTGAACTAGGGAGAGCCAATGAATTAACAAAGAGGGGGAAATATATTTTGTTACAGTCGGTGAAAATTATTTCTGTGTTGTTGAATGTTTCAAGCAAGCTGGGTAGTAGGAGTTACTACTAGATGTATGGAATTCACTAGATTTTCATTTTAGCTTTACTATTTATCTTTAAAGCCTATGGCATTTTTAGCATGGTGTTTAGTGGCTATTTAAAATCCAGCTGCTCTGACTTTGCTGGCAAACTAGTTGAAATTGATGTGGCTAGGGAGAAGTTGGACTTTAGAAAAAATGCTGTCATCAAAAGCAACTGTTACTATGCCAGATTGCTTTTCCAGTGACAGCACAAAAATTGAGGAATAAGCACCATGTCATACAATAGTTGGAGTCTTGGTAAGAACCTCCAGGGTCCTAAATCCAGTAGTATTCATGGAAGGTAGCAATTCTGAAAGAGTGACCTGCAATACTTTTCAACAACTGAGGTCGTCTTGTGAAGTATCCAGTCAAAACTACAGGAGAATTTTTGGTAGAGACGATGTAACTAATCAAGATGGAATTTGGCCTGGATCATATCTAATTCTCTGAGCTATTTGGAAAAATATAGACATTGAATAACTTCTGCTATGTATATTAGATATTTAGAAGGTGATTATCACACTATCTAAGCACCTTTTAATTAAGTAAATATATTATAACCCAAAGGCTGCTGAAACAAGACAATAGCAAGGTTTTAAAAGTGAATTCTTTGTGGTCTGTCTGAAATCTCTATTACCTCTCTACATTGTTCACTATCACTTTCAGGGTTGTGGCATCGGCATCCACAGCATAATCAAAAGTCCAGGCATTGTAGGAGCAGTCCTGAGAGACTGAGAAATACTGAACAGTCTGTGTCCCAGGCTAAAGCAGTTAAATAGATATCACTAGGAAAGGAGGTGCTGATATCATGAATTTTTAATGCCCAGAAGTTCTGAGGACCTCAGATCGATAGCTCTTCCAAACACACCACCCTTCAACACCACAGAGCCTTTGAACACCATTTTTGGTAATTGGTGCCACCTACTGAACCACGGTCATCCCTGTCTGCAGCCATCCAAGACTATCTTGGAAACTGTCTATCCAAGTATTTACCAAGATCAATACACAACAATAACAACAACACTTTGTTTATACGATGGTGCAGCTTTTACTGAGTTTAAGAGCTAACGACTGGTCCCGTAATTCATGGAGTTTTGGGAAAGATGAATCTACATACTACCAATAAAAAATGTGCTATGTGTAATGGTATGTGTGGATGGTATTATAACTGACCATTATGGTTTTTTTTTTTGGGGGGGGGAGGGGTTGAGGGAGAGGTGAGGACTCCACAAAGGACATTGGTTTTCACAGTTCTCAGAAAATGTTAAAGTATTGGTCCATATCTTTGGCTGTTGTAAACTAGTATAACTCAATTGAAGTCAACAGTGCTGTGCCAATTTACACCCAGGGAGGACCTGGTCCAATAGTTCATCCTTCCCTCTTAATACCTTCACTGACTGGTTTGCCCCCTCCCCCTTAAATCTATGCTTTCTGTACTCTTTTCCAGTGAGTACTCTGTTCAGTTTGATCCCTGCACTCATCTCTGCTCTTGTCCGTCACCCTCTGCCCTACATCCAAGATGCTCCACTACCAACCCCCCTTTATTTCCTTCTCCCACTTTTGTCTTTGTGCTTCCTTCCATTGAGTCTGCTGTGCCCGAAACTTCCTTCTGATCAGGTTCACCAGCCTTCCTTCTCCTTCTCTTGTGTAGCCCATACAGCACACTCCTTTCTACTATGTAATGTTACTAAAAAAATAAGTACATAAATAAATAATAAAAATTACTCTGTCCTGCCTGTTCTTGTGAGCTTTCTGTCGTCAGGCATCCAGCACACTATCTCCTATTGTTTTGGTAAAGACATCCTCAGTTGATGTTAATCATCATCAGAGCTTCATTCAAGTTAATGGAGTTATGACAATTCACACTAGCTGCTTGAGGGTATGTGACTTCTTTGTTCTGTTCAGCATTGGCACTCAGCAAATTCTTCAATAAAAATAGTAACAATTGAGTTCAAACTTCCAGAATGATAGATTTTGTTTTTAAATTAACACCACAATTACTTTTAGAGCTCTCATATTATCTTAAATGTAATTCAGAATCTAAGTTTATTTTCTTTGAGCAAATATATTTACTCATATTTCAGTGTAGCTGTCTATAGAGGTCACACAGCAAATTTTATTTCCTATTTCTGTTCCCATGCTACTGAAATGCATAACCTCCTTTTCTGACTTAAAAGCATTTTGCTGGACTTCAAGATTCAGAACATCTGTCTACAGTCTTCTGATTAGAACCTCTGGAGGCCCATTTTTGCTTCTTATCATATATTACAAACCACAACGGAAGCCATGTGCAAATTCAGTTTCCTTACAGATTGTCTTACTGTCAATGACAGTTTTTTGCACTTTCTTTACCACCACCTTCTAGCACATTCAGATTCTGTATTTTCACCCTTGGATTCAATGACAAGGAAAACTCCTGACATATTTAGCTGCATCAGTATGTCAGCTTTGTTTAACACACCTTTATAAACGTGTAAAACCATGTTTTGTTTTTAAGCATCTCAGTGGAAGGGACACTAGCATATCATCCCATTCTCGACTGGGTTTTGTTACTCACTGTGCATTAACAATACACAGAGACATATATGCTGTATATATGTAAACAATGTGTATAAGTGATTCAATAACTTAAAAGGTAGAGCATTCCTTTATAGATCAAGTGATTTTTAATAGAAATGAAGAGGGCTCCAGAGAATCTAAGACTTACATTTTTACTTACTCAAAGTATTCTCTTAAATTCTAAATCAGGACTGTGTTCCTATGCAAAAAATCACTTGATCATATACTTTAAGCATGTACTTTCCTGAATTGGAGCCTTCAACAGCTAATCTGATACATTCAGTACTGTTTATAATTCAATTTCACGTTAACTGAGTTTTCAGTACACTGTAATATTTGAGAAAAAATATGAACATGAATGACATATCCAAATGCATGATCATGAGAAACTTAAGGTAGGGGCGACTAGTTAAGTGGATGTTAGTGCTTGTGAAAATGAAAGACCTGGTCAGAAGTAGATACGAAGTAGATGAGGGTTGGGCATGCTCCACACACACACTCTGCCAGAGCATCACAATCCTTCCTGAACTATAGGATTTTGCTGACTTCTTTTTATATAGCAAACACTATTAACTGTTCCATGTTATGTGGCAAGAGTGGGATATGGTTGAATATATAATATGGGGTAAAGTAAAATCATTAAACTAATTTTTCTTGTGGTCCAAAGCTTCCGAGGTGAAAAGCTTATATATTAACTCAAAAGCCCATGTAGCCACCTATTCATTTGACAAATATGCTGAAACCTAAAATAAAAACCACACGAAAACTGAACCCATACTTTTGCTTATATATAAATGGAGGACAACTAGACTCACAGACTCTAGGGTTAAAAGGCACCAATATGATCATCTAGTCTGATCTCCTGCAAATGCAGGCCACAAAACCTCACCCACCCACTCCTGTAATAAACCTCTAATCTACGACTGAGTTATTGAAGTCCTCCAATCATGATTTAAAGACTTTAAGGAAACTAATTTAAGGAAACTATACAAGAATTGCTCAAATGACCACAGTTGTATTTGATGAATGTTTAAATGAATGTAAGAAAGAAGGGAGTGATTTTATGGATAACATCTTGAGAATAATCACTTAAAATAAGAAATTAATATGAACATGTTCTTTTATATTTTATTGTGTTATTTCCTACAGTTTTAATTTCTTTTATTTTCATGCTTGTACAGCTAACAATGAGGCATCTGGAAATTAGTCATTTGTGACATGACAGAGGTCAAAGTGGAAATGGACTAAATCAATTCAATCTGGTTCTTTAAGACATAGCATTATATTACATTTAGCAACTTCACAATGATAACACCTAAACAATTTTTTTCACCTATAAATTCCACTTAATTGACCTATTTTTGATTGTTAATTTGATTCACATCCCTTGGTTTTGTCTCTGTTATCCTTTTGTTTTTCATTACGCCTCTGATTAGTTAGAGATTTTGTGAGTGGGATGTCTGTTTTGATGCTACTTAGCGTGTATCATAGCTGACTGGAGTTTTTTTCTTTAGATTGTTGATTTTTTGTCTTTAATGCACTGTGCTTTTAAGACTATTGATAGACATCCGATAAATTGATTCTATAAATAAATAAAACCAAAGTATATATGCTAAGAAAGAATACATACACATTTCCTGTTTATTTGTAATCTCTCCCTCTTTCTTGTTCATTTGTTCTCTCCCTTTATCTCCTTAAAAGTACAGATTCAAGTAAGCTATTTTCCTTAACTGAAAATTTTCAAGAACATTTAAACACAAAAATGTTCCATAAAGGGAAATCTTAATAACTATGTCTCACCTGCAAGAAGTAACTATGTTGATCACTTTGAAGGGAAAAAAAAATTAATCTCCCTCTCCCGTCTACTCTGTGAATTAAATAGCACAAATGTCTCAGTCCATTGCTTTTTTTTTGTAACATATAATTCAACTGAGCATTTTCTTGCAGAACTCTAAAAAGATTTTGAATAACATATTTATTATTCAAAGGAAAAATGCTGAAGAAATCTGAGATGAACACAGAAAAAATGCCTTTTTTTTTCCTTGTGGAACAATTTTCTCTTCTCAAATGCTGAGAAATCATGTCTTGCTTTGCTCTGATTATTTCAGAAAGCGCCAGTTTATCTGATTGGACAGAAAGACTGGAGTGGGAGTACTGACTCACTCCCTTACCAGCATGGACAATCTTCAAGATGCCATACTTCCCATAATATGGTGCAAGGAAGGTGATATTCCAGTAGCAGCCACAGTGAAAAGGAGTGGGTCGTCTGGACCTTCTGTGATGACTGAAATGCCTTGTGGGGCTCATTAAACTCCTGGCGCATTTGAACAAAGCTTTTTGGCAAGATATTAGTTTGACTGATGTCAATCAAATCCAGGGTGGGTGATTGCTTAATGTGTACAGTACCACCCACCCACCTGCATCTGTATAGAGGAGAAAGCAGTAATGGGACGAATCTAGTGGAGCAGCAGTACTTTTTCTGACCGGAAGGAGAGGAAAAAGGGAGTGAAGCAAAAGCTGGCAGCATCTTATTGGCTGACTATCTGTCTAGGGAAGGGTGAACTGTGAAGCAGCCATATACAAAAAGTTGGGGATTGGCACTGTAAGTGAGAATGCATTAGTGCCATGATACCCAACTTGAGGGGCACTAAAATGAGATAGTAAAAATTTGGGGGATGGGCAAATTTGTCTTGCTCCACTGTACATCCATCATTACTGGCATTTCAGGCCAGTCTAGAGCCTTTAAGGGAAGTTTCTCCTGGCTCTCCATGACTCTGTTTGAAAGTATGTGGAAAGAGCACAAGTGAGGGCAGCAGCAAATCCTTCTTTCCTTAATAGCCACATGGCTCTGCAGCAACCCCCATCTGCTATTTACCTTGCTTATTCCACTTGGGGTTTTCTGTATTCACCTGCCACTCTCCTGGCTTAGGCTGCTAGGAGCTGTTCCCCACTCCATGCAGGTCCCTTTTTCTCCCCACTTTAGAAACATCTGCTTCTATTTTGGTCCCACCCCACCGCAAAAACAGCAACATGAGCTAAAATGGTAGATGAGAGGGGGATGGGGGTGGTAGGAAAGCAGTCACTTTAGTGTGCAAACAGAAACATATATTTGATGAGAAAATCACAATTAACGAGTATTTGGACATAGGCACTGGAAAAAAGCACAGTTGCAGTGCTTTCAGTTCTCCCTCTGAAGTGCAGCACACCCTGATGTCTTTAACAGCATGCAGTAAATCAATGACTAGCATTGTATACATGCCAAGCAAATGAGGGAAGAAATGTTTTCTGCATACAACAGCTTCAATGAAAAAGTCTATTGTATGTTTCAAGTGTGGCATCGTGCTGGACTCTGTCTAGCAGAGTTAACTATGTAAATTATAATTACCAAAAGGGTAGCCGTGTTAGTCTAGTTCAGCAAAACAAACAAGGAGTCCTGTGGGACTTTTAAAGACTAACAAATGTATTTATTGCATGAGCTTTTGTGGGAGTAAATCCCACTTTGTCAGATGCTTTCAAAAGTAACCAGTGAGATCAGGGATGAGGTATAGTAAGACTACACAAACATTACCCACTCAAGAGGATGAAGGTTTAAAACATTAAAACATTTAAAACATTCTGGTGTTCTGGTGCTGCAGGATCTAAGTCATCTCAGTACATAACACAAAGAATGTGGCTTTCCATTTCTGAAGTTCTGGAGCCACTGCTGATCATCCTAGCTTTCCAAAATAACCTGGAGCAACCAGTGAGGGCTTATTGTCCCAGACTCCTTTTCTTCCCCGGCTCCCCCACCAGCAATTCTGTGCAATGGGCAGGCAGGTCCCCATGCTGTTTCTTGCAAGAAAGGGGTTAGACACCTAAGCTGCTTATCTCCAGCAGAGGGATTTCCAGCTCTGAATTGCTATCAGAGATCAGTCCCTCCTTGCAGCCCAGAGTTAGGTGCATAACCTCATGAAAAGACATGTTTAAGGACACATCCCTCTCCTCAGCATCTCATCTGTTTTGCTTAGGCAGCTCCCTGACTAGCACAATTGCTTTTATGGATCCCATTTTCAGGTGCCTATCTCTTCCCATTCATTGTAGAGGGAGCCTAGGTGCCTTTTAACTCATAGTTTGTAGATCCCAGTGATTTTCTTCCTCTTTGAACATCTATGTCTTCTTCTTTGTATGGCTGATGTAAATGTAAAGCAACAGCTATAATTTTACATTCAGGTAATTAAGCCAGATAATTGTGTTTGGAATAGCAGAGTGCATTGCTGTGATGCCACTTTTTATTTCTGAATTGCACTTTGAGTTATATGTCCCATGGTTTGTTCTGGGTGACCACAGTCACACACTGGAGTCTTTAATTTTCCATTTGTGCATCGAGTATCTGTATCTGCCATGGTTCATCTGGATGCAGTTTGGTGTCGTCCATGAGGTTCATGGAAGATTGAAGCCAGGGATCTTCTGTGTTGAGTCTCTTATAAGGTGTCTATTTGTAACTCCTTGTGAATGCCATTTGGCTTCATCAGGGTTGAAGTTGCATTGTTGAAGATTAAAGTTGCAGTTGAAGGTTGAAGTTGCATTGTTGAAGATTAAATGCCTGGGTCCAAAAGGGCTTACGCAACCTCAAGCAGTGGGGCGATATGTTGCTAAAATCTGGTGGACAGGAAGATGTTTGTTTTCCATAATCCTCTGGAATTGCTCAAGGGTTGTCTCACGCAGTGAATGGATGGTGTGCCTAAGATGTAGGCACTGCAGTGCTCAATGTCACAATGCCTACGTCCCTGTGGAATCAAGCCAAGGCATCAAAAATTCAAGGTGAACAAGGTATCCCACCTCAGACAGCATTTTACCTAAGTACACGTTTGCAGACCCAAGACATTTGCTTCTCTATCTGTAAGTAGCAAACAAAATGACAGACTATCTCTGGCCTGCCTTGTTCAGGAGGTCAGACTAGATGATCATATTGGTCCCTTCTGACCTTAAAATCTATGAATCTATTTTCAAAAGAGTGTTTTGAAATCCTCCCCAGCAGCCTTGCTTTTAGCAGTAGTTAGTTCTCCTTTCAGACTGGCAGCGTCTCAGCCTCAAGCTCCCACACTTCTGACACTGCCTTTCTGTTTCACGAATGAGGTGCAATATATCACAAGCAAACATTATGTAAGTGAGACATTTCTTGGCACAATCAGGTCCTGCCATGAGACCCCTCCACCTATCCTTAAGTCTGCCAATAACACAGTCCCTCTGCAGTTACTTGGGTAACTGCTCCTTGTAGTTACATTACACTGTCCTGATTGCCAGTGTGTGGCTACAGGCGGCAGAGAATACTCAAGCACATTCCAGAACATCCTGATGCCAGGAATGATATAAACTCATTCTTCAAAGAGAACAAGAGCATACTGCTCCTCCAAGGTCAAGGTAACAATATGATAAAGATGCTGTAATTGAATCAGCCTGTACAAAATAAAGGGTGATATCTTGCCATGTCAGAGGGTGGTAACTACACACGTCAGAAAGGCAATGTAATACTTGTTTGTGTATGTGTTAAAGAGGGGGTTTCTTGGTCTGGCTGAATGAGGAATGGAAAATTCTGCCATTTACTGAGCCAGGCCATTGTCACAGGCATACATGTATTACGTGTTCTTGTAGCACATATAGGGCACTTTTTATTGTGCTTCATCGGTAGTAAACCTGACTTGGTGTCTTCGTTATTGAAATGGATTCTGGTCTTATTGGGTAATTTGATCATGGTTTGTGGTATTGGCTATCTGCACAGAGCTGGGACATTAGGAAAACACACACACAGCTAATAACTAACAACAGGTAGCAATCTGGGATAGCAAGCCTCCATATTGAAATCGCCACTCTCTTTTCCACAATGAGGCATTCTTGTTCTGGTGTTCTGGTGCTGCAGGATCTAAGTCATCTCAGTACACAACACAAAGAATGTGGCTTTCCATTTCTGAAGTTCTGGAGCCACTGCTGATCATGCTAGCTTTCCAATATAACCTGGAGCAACCAGTCAGGGCTTATTGTCCCAGACCTAAAACATGGCTCCACTAGGTGCAATGTCTCCAAAAATAAATACAACAGGAATTCCTGAGTGCATGTATTTTCCTTTGGTTACTCCCTCTGCCTGTGGATTCACCTAGCTTGTACGTTGGTATCAAATCATGGGCCTGTCCTGTATAACCAGAGCTACTTTCCTGTCAAAACAATGGATAGGAGCTCTGCATTCCTCTGTGCTTCATCTATGCTGGTGATCAGAAGTTTGGAAATGGGTGACCAATTGAGTTCTAGTCAACAGCAGAAGGGTATTGGACCCTCTATTCCTACAGATCTCTTGGATGTTAGAAGATATGTCCCATAATAAGCTGTAAAATGTTCCTTAAATCTGGCAATAATGCAGAGGATCCTGGAATACTTAACCACATTGTCCCATGCTTATATCAGTGCCATTGTGTGGACACAAGCCGTGTTACTTTCAGTGGTTCAAGTTAAACAGTGGAAAGATATTCAACCAAAATAGTTGTATCAATTTAATTAACCAATACAATGTATACTGACAACACTTCTGCATGAAGACCAGCCTAAGGAAATGACCAAGAGTGGGATTTTCCTTTGAAAAGCTCTTTACAAGGGAAATACAAGGAGAAGATAAAGGTTAAAATGAAGATGTTTTTCTTTAAATTTCAAATGCTCTGCTTTTCTTTCTTTTTATGTATAAATATATACACAAATATAAACATAAACAGTTGAAGAGTTTTATGGTGGTTTCTTTAATGGGAGCAGATCAGCCTGGATAGCAATTAACCGTTTATGTGATATCATAAAACAAGGGTTCTAAGTGCATCTTAACACCTTTGAGGCCAACATCCCTTAAAGGTATGTTTACACTGCTTTTAGAAACCCATGGTTGGTCCATGCCAGCTGATTTGGGCTTGTGGGGCTTAGGCTAAGGAGCTGTTTAATTGAAGTGAAGTCATTCAGGCTTGGACTGGAGCCTGGGATCTGGGACCCAAATATCTATGCCATGATTAAACAGCCTGAGCCTCCTGAGCCCAAGTCAGATGGCATGGGCCAGTCACTGGTGTCTGTGGTGTACATATACCTTTAGAGAACAGCAAGAGCATCCACTCTATTATCTCCTGGAGCATAGCAGTAACAGCTTTGAATATGTTACTGGTGTGTTTGTCCATGTTTTCTCATATGTACTGTTGTTGTAGCTGCGTTGGTTCCAGGATATTAGACACACAGGGTGGGGTGAGGTAATCACTTTTACTGGACCAACTTCTGTTAGTGAGAGAGACAAATTTCCAAGCTTATACAGAGCTCTTCTTCAGGTCTGAGAAATGTCCTCAGAGTGTCACAGCTAAATATAGTGTGGAACAGACTGTTTAGCATAAGTAGTTAACACATTTTTCAAGGGACGTTCACAGTGAAGTGGCTTTGAATGTCATGTGATAGGAGTGATCTGAAAGGATAAGTGGGTTAGTGGGTTGTAAGTGTTAGTGGGGGATAAGTGTGTTGATTCAGTCCGTGATTTTTAGTGTTTAACAAAGATACAAATTTAAGCTCCTAGGCTCATAATTTAAAGGTATTGTGCAGGTTTTCTTTGAGGATGAGGACTGAGAGATCAGATATAGAGCACTCACCGTGTGAAAAGTGTTCACCCATAGGTGATATGGGGTTTTGTCTTCTGTTATGTACTCATTTATGAAGGCAACACCAAGAACCTGAAAGAACAGGTGTAAAACCTGCAGATATATCTCCACTGCTACAATGATCATTGCCCTCCCTCCCCCCGCAACACACCTTTCAAGATCCATAGGCCTTACACATACCTATCATAATATGTGCTGTACCTCGTCCAGAGCTCTAAATGGCCCAATAATAGTTGTGGGTGAAAAGAGACAATCATTATACTCTCAAATGAACTCACACAGAAAAATAATAAAAGACAAAATCAAGTATCACTTGTGAGTGAACATTTTTCACCTACCCTACATACATACTTGGGTGACTGGCCCATCCTGCTGCTCGCAGTAATCACAGAATAATAGAATATTAATTTGGAAGGGACCTCAGGAGGTCATCTAGTCCAGCCCCTGCTCAAAGCAGGACTCACCCCAAATAAATCATCTCAGTCAGGGCTTTGTCAAATGGAGCCTTGAAAACCTTTAAAGATTAAGATTCCAACACGTCCCTCGGTAACCCATTCCAGTGCTTCACCACCCTCCTAGGGAAAAAGTTTTTCTTAATATCCGAACTAGACCTTCTCCACTGCAACTTGAGACCAGGGCTCCCCATTCCGTCATCTGTCACCATTGAGAACAGTAATGTGACTACACTTCTGTTTTTTGCCTGCTAGCTTGATAAGAGAGTATGTGGATATGTCTCTCTGAGCTGGAAATTATACCTCTGGCTCCAGTGTACACAGTATACTTCAGGTCACCACTCACACTTGTCCTTCACAGGTGTACCACACCTAGTCATGAATCGATGGAAAGTTTTTTAGGGCAGGAAGTATCTAGTATTGCTTTGTGGATGCAAAAATAACTAATATTTTCAGTTTTATGTACTTGATTTCACATTCTCAGATCAGTTCTATTACATTAGTTGGATCAGCAATTTTCTCATATGTTTTATAACTGATGCTTTGCCCAAGAATGTCATCAACCTAAGAAACTCTGTAATTCTATTTTTTTTTATTTTGATTTTGGGTTGGTCATTTGTAGGATGATTTGTATTTTTTCAGGCTGTGTCCTGACACCACTTTCTGATGGAATTTCCCCCAAGACAGAATCTCTTTTATAGAAATGACGCTTTGTATTATTCGCATTCATTCCCTTATAACAGACAATCAGGCTAGTTCATAGAAGCCATACATGTGCTCAATCTATGGTACCTAAATGAAATGCAAATATCATCTATGTACAGCTTACTAATGTCACTGCCAATTAGATGTTGCTGCACATGTATAATTCAGGTGCAGAGCTAATTCTAAAAATAGACCTTTTGAAACAGTACTGGCAGAAAGACATGTTGAATGTTCACTATTGAATGTCCCCTATTCCAAGTAAGAGGAATTTGCCAAACAGATGTGATGTATCCAGAATGATGTGGATATCTATCATCTCTCCTCAGAAACCACGTCTGGAATATGTTCCTTGTGCTTTAGCTAGGAACACAGAAAACCAGATTTTTTTCCCCCTGCTATCATGTTGGAGCACTTCAGCCCTTTCATTTACAATTCTTGATATGAGGAATTTCCATTTATTCATCAGTAGGAAGCAGTCACCCTTTTATTCTAATAGTTCATGCCAATATATTCTCTCTGCAATGCTCTAAAATCTGCCCACTTTGTAAAATGAGTTCTTCTCAAAGAAACTAGGAACCAATGGTTATGCCATTCTAGCGATGGAAATGGGTTGGAAAAACAGCGGAAGTGTCCCCTGGGAATACCTTCTATGTAGAGGGATTAGCTGGAGAACATACAGCTGATGGAGCGCTTTATGTTGCTATTTAACTCCTACCCTACCATAGCCCCAAGGGTATGAAGGGGCATGTGGGGTTGGGGGGAGTACATAGCCAGGGTGTAGTGTGCACCTGTAATTCTCAGTTACATACATGGGCTCCTTAAACATTAAAATGAAATATGATTGTTCACATTGCAGGAGCACTTAAAATGTGGCAGATATTGTACGGACACAATCCTTGCCCCAGAAAGCTTCCATTCTAATGGTAGACATAGTTCAATGAGTGAGAGTTACAACTGTAGATGGGGAAAAGAGAACAATATGTGGATGAGAGCTACAAAAATTACATTGTTGTGATGCAATTTATTGCTTTATTCACTTGGACTGGTACCCAACATGTGCTAGATGTTTTCCAAATATTTAAGGACAAACCTTGCTTTGAGAAGCTCACAAGATAAGGACTGAGGTAAGAGGAAAAAAACAATAGGTTAAGTCTATGCAATTTGTATATACGCTAACTTGACTCACATGGGCAGGCTGGCAGAAGTTTGGCCTTATATGAGCAGCTGAAACTTGGCCAGGGTAGGGGCCTCTTGCATGAGACTGGATTGTTCACCCCATGCATGGAAAAAGGCATGGACTCGATTGTATTGACAGAGCAACAACAATGCGGTGGAACTATGTGGCAAAGCTTGACAAAGGAAGATAACTAGCAAGGAAGGGAGTTATGACAGGTTATATTTGATACAGTATCAGAGGGGAAAAAAGTGGAAGGGCTCAAAAGAGGAAGTTACAGAATTAAGCTTAAAGGAAATGAGAATAAAGTGAGCAGCAGCATTTTGTATGAACTGAAGAAAGAGGATATATATGAAGTTGTGTGTATCCCCTGTGACTTTTATGAAATCAAGGTTACCTGTAGTGTTGTTAAGCTTGCCCTCTTATGAAGCTTCATTTTATAACTAGATCTGTAGCTAATCTATCATTCTCATGAATATGTGTGTGTGAGAATAAGTGAGTTTTAAACAGCAATATAAAAATAAACTAAAACATTATAGTACTAATTCTATAAAGGTAGATGATAGATTTTTATGTCCGCTTTCAGTCGGAAGAAACCTCTTTATATAGAACTCGATTGTCAAATTTATGCTAATAGAAATAATACTAACATTTTATTCATAAGGGTCATTTTAAAATGATTTATGAATGGGTCTAAATGTCTTTCTTATTTGGTATTAATAGGCTGGTATTTTCCCACAAGATAAGTGTGATATCTCACATAGTAAAAACAGGAGGTGGCTAATGTAGAAAACATGCTATAGATTTTTTAAAGTGTGGTGTTAGTTATAATTAAGTATTTCTATATAACCTCTTTAAGATTTAATCAGTACTCCATTTTAAATGGAACCATCAAACCCTACCAGTATCCTAGTCTCAATTAAATGTATCAATCCTAATAATCAGATAACTAAATTGTAACTTCAGTTAATGTCCCTAGTGCGATCTTACTGATGGTAATATACTTCAAAACCACCAGTAGGTTTTTACAAAATGTTTGCTTTTCTCATAATATTTATGACTAATGCAATTCTTTGTTCTTTATCATTTAATAGGCAGCCAAAGAAATCACATTAACATTACATCTATAAACAAATGGATTACCTACAGCTAACAGTTTCTTTGCTTTCCCCTTTCTGACAAATGGACAATGCCCAAAGCATCATCTTTCCCTTTCCTCTGAAATAAAGAAATATATCTATATGAACATTAAGTAGCATATTAATATTGTAACTTCTCTTGGTTTTGATTATATTAGATCTGATAAAATTAAGTTTTACATATAAGTTTACTTCAGATTCAAAATCTGTCCAGGTATCTAAATGAACCAGCTTTCATTTTACCAAAAGACCCTAAGAAGTTGAATGTGCTACAGTATGGAAAGTTGGGTATTGATTTGAACTTGGACTTTTGCATATGTGTTCATGGGGCTGGAAGCATCATTGTGGTAATGCTTTCCATTACCTTGAGGAACTTCTGCTATCACTTCAAGCAGAATCTCCTACTAGTTGTACAGGAGGAGAAAAAGGTCTGTCTCTTAGGCTATGTCTACACTGGCTAAAGCCATGGCTACAGTAGGCTTTAATTAGTTCGAATTAAGGGCTTCCTTAATTCGAACTAATAAATTCGAATATGATATTCGAACTAAGGGTGAATTCGAACTAGTTAGTTCGAATTAACCAATGTGGCCATGTTAGTTCGAACTAATTGCTTAGTTCGAACTAACCGGCCCATTGTACTCAATGCAATTCGCTAATTCGAACTAAGCAAGTGCCATTCATGGCACTTGCTTAGTTCAAACTAAATTTTTCTAGTTCGAATTAAGTTAATTTGAACTAACTAAAATTAGTTCGAACTAGTTAGTTCGAATTAACTAATTCGAACTAACTTTAGTAAGTTGTGGCATAGGAGCTGTGAATAACATAGTCTAGGTCTTCAGAATATGTTGCAGTTATAGAACAGCATCCTATTTTGGTAGGAATAGTCTTAGGAGAATTTGGCATGGCAAGGGGGTGTATAAAAATGGGATAAATGTGGTGGTCTTTAAAAAGCCCTGAGGTTACAGTACTGTTTGCCACACCGTCATATATGATCAGATACCACATTGATTAGTGTGATATAAGAACCTAAACAGAAGAGACAAATATTATGTTGTCCCTGGGGACCAACTGGCTTCTAGGCAATCAATATGAAGAGGGACAAGTCCACAGTGAAGCTGGCAAAACAGAAGCAAATCAGACATTTCTCCCCATCTCTCACCTATCTCAGGGTTGACAGTGTGAAAAAAGAAGGGAATCATAGTCCTGAAAAATCCATCCTGTGCTGGCAAACTACATTGAAACATGCAATAACTTTCCATATCTCCCCTCATATTATTCCCTTTCCTCATACTCAACTCTCTAAACTCATATTACATACTTATCTTCACTGAATACAGTAGAACTTAACTCTCCTGCTGCTAGGTGAAGGCCAGATTCTGAGAAAGGATAAATTTCCTTTACTTCAATTAAAATTAATTGGAGTGAAGGGTTTCCAGAATGTTCTAGTACCAGACCATGAGCTACAAACTTACATCAACGTCTTCAAACAGCTTCAAAGAGAAACTGCAGAACTCGAATTTATATGCAAATTTGACTCAGTTGCCTTGGGGTTAAACAGGGACTATGGATTTTTCTCTCATTACAACAGGTGATTTGACCTCACCTTCATCTATGTGCTGTTCCCCAGTGTTTGAATCCTAACAGCTATTTTGATTTGCTGTTACAGCCTGACCTGATCCTATGTCATACATTTCCCTGCATTTAATTTCCTCCCATTCTGTAATTTTCCCATCTTCAAAGCATCTGACGATGTGGGATTTTCTCCCACGAAAGCTCATGCGATAAATAAATCTGTTAGTCTTTAAAAGTGCCACAGGACTCTGTTTGTTTTTCATCAACGTCTTTGTGAATCATACTGCAAAGGCAGCTTGCCATTTTCAAAACTACTCAGAAGAATACATATTTTTTCTTTCCTTATGTTTCATATTTTAGTTCATTGAATAACAGTAAAAACCTCTATGGCGATAAGTGGCTTTTGCAATTGATTTAGTTTAGTGGCTCAGCTTCACTTCGGTCTTTAATCAATAGCAGCAGATGTTTATGAGTTGGTATACTACAGCAGTAGAGATGATCATTTACACTGCAACATCTTCAACCTAATTCTGTGTGCCATCTTGGCATTAGATAGCAACTACTTTTATAACTATGTTTTTCAGAATTATGGAATAAGCATTGTATCATGTTTTGTGTCCCTGGGAATAAGGAAAATTGGAATAAAATGCATGATGACCTATTTTTGTGAAAATAAAGTAGAGCAGATCACATATATTTTCAACATATAATGTATATTAATATTTATGAGGAATCCTTTACTTTTAAAATAACTTTTATCAATATTTTGGGTTCATTGGTGCATCACCTTTCTAGATTAAAATTAAGTTACTTACATTTTAATTAAACTACTATTAATGAAAACAAATAGTCTTGATTATTGATTTGCTTAACTGAAGGTAGTAGTCTCATGTTATTTCTACCAGACTCTATTGATGGAAAAAATGAATAATAAACAAACCTGAAACTAGCAAAAATGTTATTTTTTCCCCATAATTTCTGACTTTAATGTCTTCAAAACATTTAAAATAGTGATGAATTGAGTTCCATAGTCAAAACATCTCTTTTGTAAAGAAACATGAATCAGAATATAATTTTTAAGCTTAGCTATGTTTATATGCATGAGTGATTATTGCATAAGGAGATTAATAATAAATCACAGGGAGATTTATAAATAAGTTATCCATGGGAAACTCAGCTAGCGCTGCCAATTTACTCTTTTACTTTGTACACATTAGATTATCATTAAACTATTTAGTTATAAGCTATTTAGCAATTAATTTCATATGATATTCTATGGATCTAAGATGTGGCGAGCCATATACCTATAGCATACTTTTACACATCTGAATAACTTTATTCAGATGGGCAGTCTCACTGACATGAAGGAAAATGCTCACCTGAGTAAAGCTATGCACATACATGTTTGCAGAATTGGATCCAGTTCTCAAGGACGTCAACAAGATTCTTGCCATTGGCTTGAGTAGGGACAGCATTAAGACTTAAATTAATAGCATCATACTACTTTCAGTTGTTCTCTTTAGTTACCATGAGTGGTTTCATTTTCCTTCTGCATTTAAAAACATCACTTTTTGTGTTTCACTTTTAACAGAAAATATCCTGATTATGTGGCACTGATAAGAAAGGGTATGTGAGTTTACATGATTTTGGCTAGACAAAGTATTCATCCCATTGTATCCAAGTCAAAGTAATATAATTTTTGAAATAGTAACAGTGGGTGATTACCAAAGAGCCATAATGTATATTTTTATAGGAATTTTTTCAAACTGAGTAAAAGAAATCTAACATACTGTGCTAGAGAATGTACATGTTAAATAATGTAACACAAATTGTTTTCATGGTTATAACATGTTGAGAAAAAGACAGAGAAAACAGGAAGGCTTTTTAAACATAGATCTACATGGCACAGCTGGTATATCATATGATGAAAAGTTAAGAGCGTGAACTATTAGCAGGCATTATGGACCCTCAGTATGGATCTGGACTCCCATCATAAAACTAGTGTTGATACATCTACCGATTGCAGTGCTTGACTGTTGTGTCATATTATCCCCTGCCTTTCTTACTCCCTCACTTCAGGGGATATCAACACTAGTAATCATCAGGCAAGGCTCAATTGATTATCTTCAAAATTTTCTCCTGCTATTGACCGTAATGGAAAAAAAATGTGCCTCTGAATTATTCAGAATGAAAACATACACAGTAGAAATCAATAAGGCACATCTGATATTAAAGACAAATTAAAGCAGGCAGTATAAGGCGGCTTGAGGCACCTGCTACATACAAAGAAGAAAGCATTTAGAGATAAAGAAAATCTTTCTTTCTTTCTTTCTTTCTTTCTTTCTTTCTTTCTTTCTTTCTTTGACATTATATTACAGCTGTCAAAATTCTTCAAAATAATCTTCTCTGTGAATTAAGACAGCAAGGGTTTCTTTTTAGTCACTTCTTTGTAAATGTTGGAATTTAACTTTAGTCTCTTGCACAATAATTTCTTCTTTATATCCCCACAGTCTTTTTAACTTAACTGTACCATGCCATGCTGGAGGGATGAAATTATAGAAAAATTATAGAAAAATGTTCAGGTCAGAAAAATCATATTAACAAATATCTAAAACAAGGCACTAAGCCTCTAAAGAATTTTAAAGTGTTACTGATTAAACTAGTGAAGAAAAATGTGTCTTTCTCTTTCAAAAAGCTATAATATTTTAACAGTGGAAGAATGTGTTTCTAACTTTAATCACAAATATATGTTTATCTTTTAAAAATCTGAGAGCTTCCTTTGGGGGAGGGGAGTTGTGGGGCTGGGTCACGTACATTTTTTACTTTTAAAATTCTGATTTGAGTCAAACCTTGTCTGGATAGCTCTCTAGAGGGGGTGAACTCCACAACACCAAACCATCCTTTGCTGAGCATGGATTCATGCTACTAGTGTTTTATGTGATTAGTATTTTCTCTTTTGGTGAGCCACATTATGCACAAGATGAACTTCTTAGGGGCTACTGAAAGGGGTGCCAAAAGTTGAGCTTGAAATGATTGACAGAGCATAGGACAATATTTAGAATATAGGTGACCATATCATTCCTGAGCTAAAAGTTTTCAGTATTAACAGCCCATATATCTGATTCTGCACTGCCTTACATAGTTTTATACCAATGTAATTTCACTGTCTTCTTTGGAACTTCTAATTTGCTTTAGTATGAGTGAGAAAAGAGTCTGATACAATAACACTACAAAATAAATGCAAAGTTAAACAAATGTCTTCAGAAGAGCCAGGCCTTTTAAAAATATGAAAATGCAGAGATGTACTATTACAATAATTTACAGTCTCTAGAGAATACATCTTTCCCACCTGCAGTCCCTTTGATTTCAAAATGAGAGTGCTTTCAGCTTTGGAACCTGTTCCCATCCTTGGTCTAAAATAGCTCAAGTCAGTTGATGTTCCTGGCACTCTATAGGACATATTTCTTTACTCAGGCTTCTGGGGACAGAATGGCTTGTAAAAGGAGCTGAGGTTTGTCTGGGAGGGGAGAGATTTTCAGGGTTTCTGTTGTTAGTCAATTTCTGTTGAAGGATGTGGATAGGCTTAGCTGCTAGGGTCAGCTGATTTGTTTGTTGTAATTTACCCCATGGGGATGCAGATTTTCAAAGGCAGTAAGCATGTAAAGCTGTAAATAGGCATCTAGTAGGATTTTCAAAAGCATCTAAGCAAGTTAGGTGCTTAACTTCCATTGATTTTAATGGGAATTAGGCACCTAACATGCTTAGGTCCTTTTGAATATCCTTTAGGTGCCTATATACATCAATAGGCACCTAAATGTCTTTGAAAATCTGGACCCTGAGTGCTTAGAATGCTAAATAGGAGCCTTTGATTTGTTTGCTTTTATACACTGAAATAATAATAACATCCAATGGCTGTTCTGTGAATTTATTTCCCTTAACAGACAGAGATATCCCTAACAGAGTGCAGGCTGCATTTAATTCCAGAGTTTGAACATGCCAATGATTTGGGGTGTTTGGATCCAGAGTTTTGGCTTTAATAAGAGTTTAACTAGAGTTCAGGAGAGTTTGGACAGCAGCTGTAGAAAAAGGCATGCCATACTGGTAATGTGTAGCTGTCAATTTCCTCTTCATGCCATTGCTTGAGGCTGCCTTTGTTGCTTATTTCTTTGTCAGAAATGTAATCGTATGTCATGCTACACTATGGAATCTCTGTAACAAATTGTTTCCAAAATTTATGCTATTGCACACACTCAAAAATATGTCTGTTTACCACTCTACCAATCATTCCAGCTGTTCCTTTTAAATTGTGACTAAACAATATGTTCATGCAACTTAAGGAGAAATATCATATTGTACTGACTTGACCCATGATAGGGAATTACTAGAATTCCTGTTGATGCAAATGAGAATTCTGTCTGCTGAACCAGGGTCAAATATGACCAGTTTTCTAGAGTTTTTTGTTTTGTTTTGTTTTTTTAAATCTAATGAAAATTATTATGCAAAGCTTCATGTGATAATGTTTTATACAATTTCACATCGTGGAAATCTATTTTTTCCTTGAGAGAGACAAAGAAGATGAAGTAATGGTGAAATGTTCATGTTTTCTATGTAAATTCACTTTTCTCATAAAGGGGGGGTCTGTACAAATCCAAGATTTTACAAAAGCACCATATTACTATTGCCAGACCGTTTTATAGCTCCTTGATCATGATCAAAGTTCTGCTCAATTTTTGCATTAAAGCAGAAGTGTTTATGTATGAATGTCCACATTTCCTAGGTTACAGATAGGTACTCCACATCCACATTTATAGAGCCTGGGAACAGCTCCCTTTTTCACAATATTTGATCTTTCTCAGGGAACTATGTTCCCTTATAAAGTAGTAGGAAAAATAATGAGGAATGATACTGTTATTTATTTAAAATGTCAAAAATTGGAAAAATAAATTAAATGTGAAAGAATATAAAAAGGCAATAGGTAAGTGTAAGCCACAACAAAAAGATGGTCCCAGATTCCTGGCTTCTTATAATTTCTTTTTGTACTAGTCCATTGACACAAAGGACTTAAAGGTGCTCCTGGCTATCTGGCATGATGGGCAAGAAGATAGGAAAAGGGCGTGGCAAGGCTGGATGTGCTGGACTTTTTAAGAATTTCATTCATAAAGGAATCCCTGAGTGGTGTCAGTCAGTGTTGCCATTTCTTTACCCCCAGCTCTTGGCCCTCCATCGCAGTGGCTGTTCAAGGGGAAGCCAGGCATAGGAGGCAATAGTGTGGCTGGAGCACTCTATGCTTTAGTGACCCTCGCCTGATAACTAAGGGTGTGTCTACACTTGAAAATGAAGTCGACTTAAGCTTGCTTAAGTCGACTTAATTTACCCTGCGTCTACACTACAGTTTCCTTAAGTCGACTTAAGCAAGTTGCTTAAGTCGACTTAAGGAAAATAAAGTCGACTTAAGGAAAATTAAGTCGACTTTATTAAACCTACTTTTACATCAATTTAAGCCTAAAGTCGACTTTTTAAAGTCGACTTAGGCCAGTGTAGACCTTGAGTAGCCCTAAGTCGACTTAGGGCTACTCCAGGACCCCCCACTGCCCTCCCTGCCGGGGGGGGGTGCACAGGGGGAGCCTGGCATGCCCCCTCACAGGGCAGGGCAGAGCCCTGCCCACCCTACCCTTATGCCCTGCCAGGCTCCCTGTCCCCCTTTGCCCCATTGTACCCATGTACAATGGGGCAAAGGCTGAGCCCCCGGGCACTGGGCAAGGGATGCCCCTCTGCCCCTGTGGACCTGCCCTAGGTCCCCCTAGCCCCTAGAAGTCGACCTAGGCATCCAGTGTGGACGCTCTAGGTCGATTTTGTAAGTTCCCCCAAAGTCAACTTTAAATTTAGGTGTAGACATGCTAAGTTGATTTAACTTAGGCTTGCGAACAGGGACTGCAAACAGGGGAGTTTGCGAGGGAAGGAGAAGGAGAAGCCCTGAGAAGGAGGCGAAGGAGATCCCCTTGCTGAAGAAGCAAGGGAGAGAGCGAACCTTGGGGAGAGTGAATTGCTGACTGTGTGTGCTTGTGCTTGTGTCTTTTTTCCCCACAGGTGATTTCTGTGAATTGTCAGTTACCGTGTGAGTTGGGATTGTGATTGTGTGATTGTCTGGGGGCTGTTTGTACCATTGTTCTCTGCTCAGCCCTGCTCAGCTCAATCAGCCTTGTGATCACCCTTCCCCTGTGTGCTTAACGAGGGGCAAGGGCTGACCCAGGCAGAGAAGGCCTTAAAAGCCAGTGGCTGAGCGACCAGGGGGAGCTTGCGACCAGGGACTGCAAACAGGGGAGTTTGCGAGGGAGTTGGTGGGAAGTTTGTGTTTTGTGTAGCTACTATGGTGAAGAGGACCCGCACCGCTTGTGCCAGCACTGCTTCTGTCTCCTCCACCTGTGCCTGTATCCAGACAGACATACTGACCATGGATATCTCTACCCAGTTCCTGGCGTGGACTTGCAAGGACTGTGGCCTGCATTTCCCACTCTCAGACGGTCAGGCTGGGGAGATCATTCAATGTGACAGGTGTCTCCTGGTGGAATCTCTCAGGAAGCAGGTGGGGGAGTTACAGGAGGAGGTGGCCAGGCTCAGGAGTATCCATGCCCTGGAGAAGTTCCTGGATAGCATCCATGAGGAAACATGCAAGGATGAAGAAACTATCCAGAGGCAAAGGACTGCTGCCACACCCTCGGAGAAGGATGAGATGGCTCAAGCAGAGGGTGGACACTGGCAGCTGGTTACTTCTGGCAGCAGACAGTGCTCCACCCTTGCTCCCATCCCACCCTCCGTTGTGGTAAAGAACCGCTACGCAGCACTACAGACGGGAGATGAGATGGAAGAGGAGAAACCATGCACCCCCGAGGTTGGGAGGATCACAACCATCACACCCAGGAGAAAACGTCGGGTTGTGGTGGTTGGTGACTCTCTTCTGAGGGGGACGGAGGCACCCATCTGTCGCCAAGATAAAGCCTCTCGGGAGGTATTCTGCCTGCCAGGGGCCCGTATCCGAGACATTACGGAGGGATTGTCGAGAATCATCCGTCCCTCTGACTACTACCCCATGCTACTCATCCATGTGGGAACCAATGATACTGCGAGAGGTGACCCTCTGCAGATCAAAGGTGACTACAGGGCTCTGGGAGCACGGGTGAAGGAGTTCGGTGCACAGGTGGTGTTCTCCTCGATCCTTCCGGTCAAGGGTAGGGGCCCGAGCAGAGACAGATGCATCCTGGAGGTGAATGCCTGGCTGCGGAGATGGTGTTATCAGGAGGGCTTTGGCTTCCTCGACCATGGGGTGCTGTTTCAGGAAGAAGGACTGCTAGGCAGAGATGGACTGCACCTATCCAGGAAGGGAAAGAGCATATTTGGAAGCAGACTGGCTAACCTGGTAAGGAGGGCTTTAAACTAGGTTCGAAGGGGGAAGGTGACCAAGGCCCACAGGTAAGTGAAACTGAGGGAAACCTGGGGGAAGGGATGGAACCTGGGGGATGCTGGGGCTGTAACAGCAGGAATAAAAGAGAGGGTACTTGGAACTGGGGGGTGGGATCAAATAATTGTTTTTTATTTCCTGATGAAGTCATAATACCTCAGGCGAGTGGGGAAGGAGGACACCGGGAGAAATTGCAAGGAGGAAGATGCGACAGGAGGGAGAATCGACAGGGCAAAGTAGAGCAATGGGCCTGGTATCTTAGGTGCCTGTACACAAATGCGAGGAGCCTGGGAAACAAGCAGGAAGAATTGGTAGTACTGGCACAGACAAGGAACTATGATATAATTGGAATAACAGAAACGTGGTGAGATAACTTGAATGACTGGAGCACTGCCATGGATGGATATAAATTGTTCAGGAAGGACAGGCAGGGAAAAGGGGGGGGAGGAGTAGCGTTATATGTAAAAGAGCTGTATGACTCGGAGCTCCACTATGAAAGTGGAAACAAGATGGTTGAAAGTTTGTGGGTTAAGTTTAGGGGAGAATGCAACAAGTGGGATGTTGTGGTGGGTGTCTGCTACAGACCGCCAGACCAGAAAGTGGAGGTGGATGAGGCGTTCTATGGACAACTAACAGAAGTTTCCAGATCATCGCAGGCCCTGGTTCTTATGGGGGACTTCAATTATCCTGATGTCTGCTGGGAAGATAATACAGCAGTGCACAGGCAATCCAGGAAGTTTTTGGAGAATATTGAGGACAACTTCCTAGTACAAATGCTGGAGGAACCAACTAGGGGCCTTGCACCTCTAGACCTATTGCTCACAAACAGAGAAGAATTGATCGGGGAAGTAGAAGTAAATGGCAACCTGGACAGCAGTGAGCATGAGATGGTAGAGTTCAGGATCCTGATCAATGGAAGGAAGGAAAGAAGCAGAATACACACCATGGGTTTCAGAAAAGCAGATTTTGGCTCCCTTAGGGAACTGATGGGCAGGGTCCCATGGGAGGCTGATCTGAAGGGGAAAGGTGTCCAAGACAGCTGGCTGTATTTTAAAGAAACCCTGTTAAAGGCACAGGAAGATAACATTCCGATGTGCAGAAAGAACAGCAAATGTGGACGGTGACCAGCGTGGCTTAGCAGGGAACTCTGCAGGGAGCTGAAACATAAAAGGGAAGCTTAAAAGAAGTGGAAGCTTGGACAGATGACAAGGGAGGCGTATAAAGATATTGCTCGAGACTGCAGGGATCAAATCAGAAAGGCCAAAGGACAATTGGAGTTGCAGCTAGCAAGAGATGTGAAGGATAACAGAAAGGGGTTCTATAAGTATATCAGCAACAAGAAAAGGATCAGAGGTGGTGTAGGTCCCTTACTGAATGGGGCAGGCATCCTCGTGGAGGATGATGCGGAAAAGGCTGAAGTACTCAATGCTTTTTTTACTTCAGTCTTCACAGGGCGGGCCAGCTCCCAGGCTACTAAACTGGGTAACGCGGACTGGAGAGAAGAGTGGCCCTCGGTGATGGAAAGTCAGGTTAGGGAACACTTAATGAAATTGGATGCGCACAAGTCCATGGGGCCGGATGAACTGCATCCGAGGGTGCTGAGGGAGTTGGGGGAAGTGATTGCAGAGCCGCTGGCCATTATCTTTGAGAACTCGTGGCGAACGGGGGTGGTCCCGGAGGATTGGAAAAAGGCAAATATAGTACCTATCTTTAAGAAAGGGAAAAAGGAGGATCCAGGGAACTACAGACCGGTCAGCCTCACCTCAATCCCTGGGAAAATCATGGAGCAGGTCCTCAAGGAATCCATCCTGAAACACTTGGAGGAAAATAGAGTGATCAGGAACAGTCAACATGGATTCACCAAGGGCAAATCGTGCCTGACCAACCTGATTTCCTTCTATGATGAGATGACTAGATTTGTGGATGCAGGAAGAGCCGTTGACGTGATATACCTTGACTTTAGCAAGGCTTTTGATACAGTTTCCCACAGCATTCTCGTCGGCAAGTTAAGGAAGTATGGGTTGGACGAGTGGACCGTAAGGTGGATCGAAAACTGGTTAGATCAATGGGCTCAGCAGGTAGGAATCAATGGCTCGATGTCTGGTTGGCAACCGGTAATGAGTGGAGTGCCCCAGGGGTCGGTCCTGGGGCCGGTTCTATTCAACATCTTCATTAATGATCTTGATGATGGAATAAACCGCGTGCTTAGTAAGTTTGCGGATGACACCAAGTTGGGGGGAATGGTAGATACTCTGGAGGGCAGGGACAGGATCCAGAGAGACTTGGACAAATTGGAACACTGGGCTGAAAGAAACCTCCTGAGGTTCAACAAAGTCAAGTGCAAAGTCCTGCACTTAGGACGGAAAAATCCCATGCACTGCTACAGGCTGGGGACCGATCGGGTAAGTAGCAGCGCTGTAGAGTTGGGAGTTATGGTGGACGGGAAGATGAATATGAGCCAACAGTGTGCCCTTGTTGCCAAAAAGGCCAATGGCATATTAGGCTGCATCAGTAGGAGTATTGCCAGCAGATCGAGGGATGTGATAATTCCCCTCTATTTGACACTGGTCAGGCCGCATCTGGAGTACTGTGTCCAGTTTTGGGCTCCCCACTACAGAAAGGATGTGGACAAATTAGAAAGAGTCCAGCGGAGGGCAACAAAATGATTAGGGGGCTGGGGCACATGACTTATGAGGAGAGACTGAAGGAACTAGGCTTATTTAGTCTACAGAAGAGAAGACTGAGGGGAGATTTGATAGCAACCTTCAACTACTTGAAAGGTTGCTCCAAATAGGAGGGAGCTAGGCTGTTCTCGATGGTAACAGAGGACAGAACAAGGAGCAATGGTTTCAAATTACAGCTGGGGAGGTCAAGGTTGGATATTAGGAAAAACTTTCTCACTAGGAGGGTGGTGAAGTATTGGAATGGGCTATCTAGGGAGGTGGTAGAATCTTCATCTTTGGAGATTTTTAAGGCTCGGTTAGACTAAACCCTGGCTGGGAGAATTTAGGGGGAGTGGTCCTGCTTTTTAGCAGGGGGTTGGACTAGATGACCTCGTGAGATCCCTTCCAACTCTATTATTCTATGATTCTATGAACTAAGTCGACTTAAAGTCGACTTTCTTAAGTCGACTTAGCTAAAGTCGACCTAAATTTACAAGTGTAGACATAGCCAAAGGCAGTTGTATCTGGTTTCCAGATGCTCTTGGGATTAGGGAAGAATGGCATCTCCCTCTTTTGGTACTTTAAGCAAAAGTCAGGGATAAAAAAAGCCTAATGTGAAATTCAAAAATCTCAGAAACTAAAAATATAGCTATAGTACTAAGCACTCAGAGACTTCCAGAAATTGGAACTATTACTTCTGGCCTAGGGGGCTAAAGTAATTTAGAACTCTCTATGCCAGGCCATGAATATGCAAACACTAGGGGTATCTCTACACTGCAAATACCACAGCTGCCCAGCTGCAGTGCAGCATCTGTTGTACTTCAATGTAATTGTAGACAATACACACGCCAATGGATGGGGTTCTCCCCTTGCCATAGGGAATCCACTTCCCCAAGAGGTGGCAGCTAGGTCTGTGCAAGAATTCTTCCTTCAATCGAGCACCGTCTGCACAAGGTAGGTTGGCATAGTTATGTCTCTCAGTGATGCTGATTTTTCACTACCCTGAGAGATGTAGCTACAAGAGTGTGAGTTCCCAGTGTAGGCCAGCCCTTGGAGTGTGATGTTAGTAGAATAAGAACTCTTATCTTTCTAACAGGAGGGCCTGGGAATCCATTGTGAAACAGAGACTAGTTACATGAGGCTCAGACACCACAGAGAGTCCTATTTTCTAGAATTATCCAAGTTATTACTGATTCATACTTACTAGTACCCTAAGGAAATATATGTCTGTGATAAAACTCCTGCCAGCCTGCAGCGTGAGGAGAAGTTACTAGCAATGAACAACACTCTTCATACAAACTGGTTGAACTATAAGAACATAAAATGTTCAATGTCACTGACGTATAATAGTCTAACAGAGAAACAAAAATGGGGTGGGGAAGAAAGGAGGTGCCTGAGTTTTGCTTAGGGTACCAAAAGGAGGAGATGCCATTCTGCCCTAATCCCAAGAGCATCTGGAAACCAGATAGAACTGCCTTAGTCATCAGGCTGGGGTCACTGAAGCATAAATATAGCCACTCTCTCCATATTCAAAATGTCTTCTCTGACCTTTTTGAGCAGTGCACATGAGGTAGGCTTGGCCATTCAGTGAAAATGAAGAAAGATCATGTCATGTGACTAATCCAAGCTTAAAATTCAAAATATAAAAAGCTCTTTGGTCAACTCCCTCAAAATCCATGCATCCATCTAGATGGCACACATATTTGTGACTTCTTGTCAGAGGTGCTGGATAGGAAAAACGGACCATTTCTGTACAGTTTTCATAAAAAGTTTTGGAGATAAAAAGGGTTTTAATAAAACTCTGCATATTGGATGAGACAACTTGAGTGGGAGAAAAAAAAGATCTGATTTTGAGTATTATTCACTTTCAAATAAAATATTTTGTAATGCTCTAGAAGTCATGGTTCAGACAATTTGCTAATATGATCAGTCCTGTTCTACCTACTCCCTACTATTCTGTATCTGGAAATGAGACTGCCAAGTATCCAGTAGCTTTATACGGTCTTAAATGGGAAATAAGATTTTAACAAATGGGTGTCAACTCAAAAAAATCACATCAGATAAGTTTTCAGTTCTGACCTATAATGCAATTTGAACTCAGATGTCTAGAAATTAATGAACCAGATATAGAGATATCATGCTCCTTTTATTTGATGCACCAGCATTTATAATCACTGAAAATCTAATACTAGGTTTGTTGAATCATGTATGACAAAATATTCAGTGATTAGTAGGTTATTGTTTACATTTAACAGTTTGGATGACTACTGAACTATGAGGTAAAATATTAGCATATTTAAAATTATGTTCACTTCTCTATGCTAAAAAGTTAATGTCAGACATATGCATGCATGGGGGCGGGAGAGCTAAATTGAATAAAAATAAATCAAAGCTTTGCTTTTATCATTAACATGCATGGTGTTTTGGAATACTTTTAATATATAATGTCCAGAAAAGAAAGAACAGCTAAAGAGATCTATTCGTAGAATGTCAAAAACAGATGGGAGTAAAAATTGATCTTGGACCGACACCAAAAGATGGGATCAGCAGTTTAATCCTTCTGAGTTATAGCATTAGATAGAACTGGCAATAAGAAATACACAAGTGCAAGAGGCAATTGCAATTTAAAATTCCTTCTGAAGAAGATATGGCTTAACTTCATGTTAGTAGTTTTGATGACTTAACTGAACAGATAGAGTAATTCTTGTGAACATGCTTTATCCTACTATGTTCCTAAGCACCACATATTCTTGTTCTGAAATTAGTACCCTTTAGATGATGTAGTTTTCTTTTAATCCTGAGCCAGGTAACTGAAGTACTAATTCAAAGGATAACTGAGCTGATCAGTTCATGGTGAGAATTAGCTTTAAATGAATATTATGCTTGTGTGAAAGCAAGCTTTCAAAGCTGCATATGAAAGTTTATATCATAAACTAACAACTCTCTGTCCTGTGATTAAAGGGCACTTGATGACCTCGTGAACCACCCTTAGACTTCCAATGCTTCTGGCTTTAATATTCTGTGCTAGATTCACAGAGCTCTTCTACAGATGCTAAGCATTCAATCCTGAAGGCTCCACTTCATCATCAGGTAATTAGTATTTTCATTAACTTGCTTATTGTCAAGGAAAATGAGCCTTGATCATCTAATTTTTCCTCAATGAGTTGAATATTGTAATATATCTATAATTAATGTGTTTTATGCCACAAACGTGTAATGGAGTGGAAATCTGAGCCTGCTCCCAGCAGTCACTGTCAGTAAATGTTTGATGAATAAACAGAGACTTTCTAATGGGAAATGGTGGCAACTTTTATAAGCAGACACAATAAAGACTTTATTAACATACTTAAGAAGCATTCTGGGAAATAGAATTGAATGCATTATTACTGTAGGCTCCTTTTGTGAAAAGTAAATTTTACTGTCCCCATAACAAATGTTTGCTTGTTTGATGTAAGTTGTAGTGTCATTCTTTTAAGGAGCATCTTACAATGCAATTTTGTGAAGTATTTTAAATTAGTTACTTAGTCCTTATAGATCTGTGATTCAAAACAAACAAACACACAAACAGAAAACCCTCTGAAACTTGAATAAACTAATGATTTGCCCACCTGGTTGCAAAAGAAAGCAAGAGATTGAAACCACTGCAGAATTTTTATGTGAAAACCCAAAACAGGTGCTCAGAGGATGAATAACATTTGAGATGAAAAAAAAAAAAAAGATAATTTGCAATGCAGCTAGTTAAATGTAAATAGGGTAAATATCTACCTAAAATATATGAATTAACAGCTTCTGGTGGAATTTGAGCAGTTGTGTCCCGGAGACATGAATATTTCCAAACTGGCCAGGCACCTAATTAGCCACTTGACCACCTCCAGAGAGCATATATATTTCAAACAAAACATTCATGGGCTGATCTCCAGACAGGTGGTGCACACACAACTCCTATTGAAGTTAATGCCAGTTGCAGGTACTTAATATCTCTAAAAATCAAGCTGTTAAAGTCTGTAGTAGGAAGAGTGGTTATTTTAAGTGGTTTTTAAAATTTTAGTAAGCAGAAACTGTATTCCCACTGCAGACCATGTCTGGGGATTTGAAAGTTATTTATACAAGGAAGTTCCAACTCCTCCATTCAGATTTACATGTAATTAAGCAGGATTCTGAAGAACTGATGCAGAGGAAAAGGTAGAGGGGTGGGGAGGTAGTTCAGGACAAAGATGAATTGGCAATAGGGAACATTTGCCCAAGGAGAAAATTAGAGAGGTTAAAATGGTAAGTATAAGTATATAAGTATATGAGACCCACCCAGCAAAACTTGAAATAACTTCCACAAGATCTGGAAAATCACATACATTTTTAAGGTCTGTGCTTATTAAGAGATGCTTAGGTCTGGTTATAAGGGGGTATAGATACCTCCTACCTAGCTATAAGGGTGGCTAAATTGCCATTCTGATATGCACACCAAAATGACCCACAAAGACATTCCTTCTGGGTTCTCCAGCCTTAGCACAGAACCTACTCAACTTCCTTCAGAGCAATGTGAATAATTTTGCCTAGTAATGGGCAAGACTATTATCCAAAGAATACTTTATAGTATTTATTGCACAACCAAGAACAAAGATACTGAACTTAATCTACAAGTTGACAATGGGTAACTTTCAGGACTTCAAATACTACTTTTTTATTTTAAAACAAATCCTTTGGTTTAGAATAGTATTTAAAAATGGGTAGGATGATGGCTTTCTTGGGGAAAAATCAGTGGATCACTTTCTTCCTCTTTACAGTAACTATTGTGTATCTTAACTAGGACCACTGAGTAAAATTTTACTGGGATCTGCTCCTTGATCAACTGAGGAGAAAACTCATTTTTTCCCCTCTAGGGGTGTGTTTGAGTTCTATATTTAGATATGCCCTGAATTAAATGCCTCCTACAGAGAGTTACAAAGAGTTTGAACCCAGTGCCTCGCATCCTTCATACCTGCAAACGGGCATACAGAACTGCTGTAAATCGTCTGAGCTAGGTTGGCAAAGCCTGAGAAATCAGAGTTAAAGGGCATAGAGGTGTGGAATTAAATTGCATAAACTCCCTACCATCAACTCAGTTCCCTGACTCACTTCTGCAAAACTCTTTGGTCTGGTTTTAGGGGTGGGGGTGGAGAGTTTCCACAGCAGACTGCTTTTCATTTAAAAATGTTTTGGCCTGTATTCCTGGTCTCCTGAGGTTTGTATATTTTGCAGGGAATTCTCTGCTGGATCAGTGAGGCCACATACTGGAATCCTTAAAAGATGTATATAATCTCTGATTTAAAACAACAGAGATTGGTGAAAAGACTGAAAGGAAGGCACCTAAATAAAGGAACAGATGTTGAATGGAGCTATGTCATACTAGGCTGTTTTGGTTTCCTGGTTCATCTTGCATGGTTTTATGGTGCTCTAGTAGAGATGGTTGGAAGATTATTTTTCTGGAACAAAAATCAACTTTTAGGACCAAAAAAAAAAATTTTTTTTTTGTCGAAAGCTGAAAACTGAACATCTTGATTTGGAAATACTGCCACAATATCTAATGGAATTGAAATTTCAGATGATTAAGGCCCCATTATTCCCTATAAACCAGACTCCCTGGCTGGATCACACCTCCCTGGTCTTGCTAAACCACTGTGGTGCATCACGAGAATGCCTGGTGCTGTCTGAGCATGCCTCTACTCTTTGTTTAAGATTGGACCCTACACACAAGTTACAGGAAGGAATGCCTATTTTCTCCCAGTTTGTGAATCCCTAGCAGAGACAGACACCTCCTTCCAGCCCAGATTTAGGTGCTGAAATACATAAGAGGGACTTTATATTTAACTGTGTCTCCATATAAGCACTAGAAAAGGTTCAGAAAAGGGCAACTAAAATGATTAGGGGTTTGGAGAGTGCCTCGTATGAGGAACGATTGAAAAGGCTGGGCCTCTTCAGCTTGGAAAAGAGGAGACTGAGGGGGGACATGATAGAAGTATATAAAATTATGACTGATGTGGAAAAAGTGGACAAGGAAAAGTTGTTTAAATACTCCCATAATACAAGAACCAGGGGTCACCAAATGAAACTGATAGGTAGCAGGTTCAAAACAAATAAAAGGAAGTTCTTCTTCACACAACGCACAGTCAACTTGTGGAACTCCTTACCTGAGGAGGTTGTGAAGGCTGGGACTATAACAATATTTAAAAGGGAACTGGATAAGTTCATGGGGGCTAAGTCCATAAATGGCTATTAGCCAGAAAGGGGTTAAGAATAGTGTCCCTAGCCTCTGCTTATCAGAGGATGGAGACGGATGGCAGGAGAGTGATCACTTGATCATTGCCTGTTGGGTTCACTCCCTCTGGGGCACCTGGCACTGGCCACTGTCGGTAGACAGATACTGGGCTAGATGGACCTCTGGTCTGACCCAGTACGGCCTTTCTTATGTTCTTAAGTATGTGTCTGGAAACTGGAATGGAAATTATAATACCACCGTCATGATAGTTGTGATAATAAATGCTTTCTTTTAGCACACATCCCTCTTGTCAGCATCTCCATTTGACTGGTTTAGGTGGCTACCCACTTCAGATGTTTGCTTTTTTGAATCCTTTTTAAGGCACCTCTCTTTCCCCATACTTTGTATAGAAAGCCCAGGCCTCTAGTTCAGGCTTGTGGATCACTGTGTTGTTGGAGTGATTTTCTTGGTGTCTAAAACTTAGGCACTGTGAAGCTGAGCATCACAACTCCTAAGTGTCTTTGTGGAGATGGGCCAATGTATTTACACTATTTATTTATTTATTTATTTTAAAAACTGTCATCCAACATCTACAAACGTGGGACTGAACCCCAAAATAAATGTATGTTTGATATCTAGGGGAGTTGTAAAATAGAATTGTTTACAGAAGTGGACAAGATACTTCTCTCTAATCATGTCCACATATAGGTACATGTCTGGAAACTGGCATGGAAGGGAAAAGATCATTTTTTATCACATTAAAGGCAATGTTGTGAGAATAAATACTTTCTTGTTATGACTGTCACACTTTATGGGTGGGATTCTTACCATAGATGGAAGAAACAACAGGTCAGTATTAAGAAATATTAAATGCTTTGCGGTGCTATCTAACTACAAAGAATTTTTTAATGACGATATAGTACAAGTAAAAATAAGGGACACAATCATGTTACTGTCAGGAAGAAATAATCCTGAATCACTTGGATTCACCTGGTACTACTTTTGAAGGCATAACTATAAAAATAAGTGATACATCTAAGTTTTCCACTGAGATTTTTGGAGGGTGGGGATAGCATTTCCTCAATTTGTTGTTTCTTTAATATGGAGAGTTGCTTTGTCAGTTGGCATAGCCATCATTTGTGCTTCTACTGTGCTATTTAGCGAAAGTATGGTTATAGTTACATAGCCTGACCCTATTGTCACTGAAATCAGAGAGCTTTACCATTGATTTCAGTGTGAGCAGGGGTACTGTTACTTAGGTGCTGTGGCTAAAATAACCATTCCATGTTTTAGAGTAGACTCAGCTCTCATTGAAGTTGATGTGAGTTGCACATATTTTGTGCTTGAAAAATAATTGAGGTACTTTTTGTAATATTTATTTAAGAAAATCTAATAGAAAAAAGATTTTAAAAAGCCTTTTCTCTTCCATGTTCGTTGAAATTCTTGCCCTATTGAAGTTTTACAACTGAGTACAATAAGATGAAGATTTTCCCTGTTCTCTCCATTTCTGATGTACTCTTCATCCTTTTCTCTGAGTATCTGTATATCAGAAGTCTGTAATGATTTTTTGGCAGCATATTTGATAAAATGATTTAGGAACTGTTTATTTATTAATTTTGCCTTATACTTCAGCACCCGCTCAAACAGTGGTCTTTTTATTCTTTTGTGTGTAAGACGTTAACAGTGAAGATAAATCATGAAAGTGTTTTAAAGGTCAGAGTTAGCTCTTTATGGCAATAAGAAAATGATACTTAAGAATATTTCCCTTCCCCACTAATACTACTGAAATAGCAGATGGATATCACCAGAAACCAGGGGAGCAATTCATTACTCCATTTGCTTGGGATAGCTCCACTGAAGTCATCTGAGTTTATCTATTTTTAGGTATCTTTACTGAGACCAAAATTGGTCTAGTATTCTTTAAAGATCTAACCGATTCTTCTTTGAGATAGGTCATAGCCTCCATTAGTTTTACACATTATTTTTTCAAAATCAGCCGCGTGCTGTAAGATTCCTGAATTTTTATGTAAGTTTTCTCTCCATCAAAAACTGATGCTTGCCTATATTTCCAATTCATCTTTTTTAAAAGGTTAAATTGGTTAAATGATGCAAGCATTGAAAATACTGCTGCAAGATTACGGGGGTGACTTTTAAGGAAAACCTTAGTTAGAGACGACTGCCCCCCACCTCCTCTAAATTATCAAAAGACAGAGGTACTAGTAACATGACGCTTTATGTTTCACTGGATAAAAATAGGAGAGAGAGAAAGAGGTTGGCAAAATAATGCATATAAAGGCCAGATATTTGTGTCCTGAGGCCATCAGACACTTCCCTAATGGACTACAGCTCGCATAAAAATAATTAATCATGCAGAGAAGGTACTGCCGGGGTTAGAACTGAGGTCGTCAGCTTTTAATGGAAATGCGCTATGATTGAGTTAAAAGAAAAACTTCCTTAGTTCAAGCAGCGGGGTATTTGTCATACTTAACTCATAATAGTTTAGGAGTACAATAAAATATCAGACGTGGTTCAGCACTTTTATTTCTTGGGGTATTAAAACTATATATAATACAAGAAAAGCAGAAGTATAAAATGAACCACTTCTGCGCAGTAGTATTCTCAAATTTCAGTAGGAGGAACACTTAGGAGGCTAAAACTCAGACTCTCTGGGGTCATATTTGTTCCCCCCCACAAAGATACATCTCTCTGAATAATCTCTCTGTTACATTTATTTTAAAAATGTGGTGTGTTCATTATCTGGTTGTTTGATAGTCTGCTGAGTTACAGTAGATCTCATTGCCTTTGCTTATTTTTGTTAAGGTGCTCATCTAAAAACATAACGTTAAAGAGTGGTTTAAGATCTGCTGTCAGTAACATAAAGATATATATTAAATACAAAGCCTATGACTATACTTCACACCAATGGTGGTGGTGTGCAGTGTGTGTATGGCTATACACCACAGTGAAAAGTAGGCTGCATTCATATTGGTGTGTAGCTACATATGTCTGTGAAAGGCTGCAGACTTTTCCTGCTGCCTACCTTCTTCCAGATGAGAGGGAAAGACTCTGGCCCCTCCTTAGGGTTGAAATCTTTGCTGGCTGCTAAAAAAATAGCAGTGTAAATTGGGGGGCACTGATTGGACTTGGAGAGAACTATGTAGAATACATATCCATAAGGCTCAGGCATACCTTTACCCACCTATGGAGTGCATCGCCTTTTACACTAAAAACAATGAAAGTCCCGTGGGACCTGAAGCTATGTCTACACTAGAAAAGTTAAATCAACTTTATTAAGTCAACTTAATATGGTCAACTTTAAGCTGACTTAAAGTCGACCTTATTAAGTCGACTTAACAAAAGTCAACTTAACTTTTCTAGTGTAGACATAGTCCCTTTTCGACCTTATTAAGTTGACTTAACACTTTAAGTCGACTTAATAAGGTTGACTCCAGTGCTAATCCCCGTCCACACTCGCTTAAGTCGACCTAATAAGGTCGACTTAAGCATTAAGTCGACCTAAAACGAGGTGTTATTAAGTCGACTTAACTTTTCCTTAACTCAACTTAAAGAAATGCTTAAGATGACTTAAGGAAAGCCTGGTGTGGATGCAGAGTAGTTTAGGTTGACTTAAGCTTCCTTAAGTCAACCTAACTTGTAAGTGTAGACACACTCTTAGGCTATGTCTACACTTGTTAATTTAAGTTGACTTTAAGTCGATTTTGTTAAGTCGACTTAGCATGCCCACACTCAAATTTTAAATCGACTTAGAGGGGACCCTACCAAATTGACCTAGAGCATCCACAATGGATGCCTAGGTCGACTTCTAGGGGCTAGGTGGACCTGGGACAGGTCCACAGTGGCAGGGGGGCACCCCTTGCCACGTGCCAGGGGCTCAGCCTTTGCCCCATTGTAACTTGGTACAATGGGGCAAAGGGGGGCAGGGACCCTGGCAGGGCATGGGGCAGGGTGTGCAGGGCCCTGCCCTGCCCTTTGGGGGGGCACGCCAGGCTGTGGCTGTGCAGGCCACCCTGGCAGGGAGGGCAGTGGGGAAGCCCTGGAGTCCCCTAAGTCGACTTAGGGCTACTCGACGTCTACACTGGCTTAAGTCGACTTTCTAAAGTCGACTTAAGCAGCAAGTTGACTTAAAACGAGGTTTTATAAAGTCAACTTAATTTTTCCTTAAGTCGACTTAAGCAGCTGCTTAAGTCGACTTAAGGAAAGTGTAGTGTAGATGCAGTGTAAATTAAGTCGACTTAAGCAAGCTTAAGTCAACTTAATTTGTAAGTGTAGACTTTATTAAAGTGTAGTCTTTATTAAAGACTAATAAATTTCTTTGGGCATAAGCTTTTGTGGACTCCAACCCACTTAGTCAGATGGTTTTGTGGACCCCAACCCACTTAGTCAGACTAAGATGGCTAACCCCCTGGAACTTATCACCTTCTACATCTTATCACCCCTCTGGAGCCTATCAGCTTCTCCACTGTTATTTATACCCATGCTCAGAGGTGCGTATAGCTTATGCACTTTACAAGCTGGCATAAAGAGGGTGCACCACAGACATACTAAATGTAAGCCACGGTAAAATGAATTTTTTTAAGATTGCAAAGTCAAGCACTCACAATTCAGGCAATGCTAGTATTCAGGTTGCTTGTGCAGATGCATTATGATACAATATTTAATTACATGGTCGCCTACTATTTTTCCACAGCATCCCTGTCCCTTTCTCTCTCTCACTGATCTCCGGTTTTGCGAAATGTCAGTGGTGGTATCCAAAGTGATCATAATTTTCAAATTAATTTCAGAAGCATTGGAGGTAGTTCTTAATTTACTAATAAAGCTCATCGGAATAGATCCCTTTTAGGTTGCCTTATATTAATTTTCTAAATAATAACATAGAAACAAGCATTTACCTTATTAATGATCTTGCTGAAGTACAGTGAACATGGCACCCTTCCTTCTCTTGTTCCACTCACCCCTCCAAATTTGAGAGAGCGGCATTGTGACCTGGTGCATAGGGGTCATAGTACTGCTTAGGTTTGGGCAGGCCAAAAAGTGGTTGGGCCATAGCCTGGGTTCCCACCCCACTGTTGCTGCCCCACTTCCAGCTCCATGGCCTATGCTGATGTGCATGTGTGGTTGACACTTAGGATTCTGAATAAGAGAGTTGAGTTTTTGAATTTTGCATAAATGGGTAACATTTTTATTGTTTTTCTGCAGGAGACTACATTTTTAAAATAAGGAGTCAGGAGGTTTTTGGTTGTCAACAGAAGTCTCCCTGACACAGAAGGATACTTGGCCAGTGGGGCCTAAATGTTAGACATGGTTGGCTCAGCACCTTTGTGGATCTAGTCACTGGATCCTGAAATTGAGCAGCCCTCCTTTTGGGGTGGGAGTGAGGATTTGAAGGTGCAGGGTAGGATGCAGATGAGCTGATGGTGATATTTATTTATCTGTTTCCAAGTGTTTCCTATAGAACTTTTCACTTTAGCATGCTAACACATCCCACATAAATTAGATTCACTATGTGAGATCACTTTCATGGATTTTCTCTATTCCCTGAGTAAAGGAGATTTTGCTTCAGGAATAATTATCCCTCTCCTATCATTACTCATGCTAGTTCTCATAGAATAGTTTTATCAAACAGAGGTCCTTGCTGCATGCCCTGAAAGTGCTCTGACCTGGGATTAGTCAGTACCTTCTTGAACCAATTCCACAGCTGAACACCATCAACAAAAAATGCTTTATCTTTGGCTCTTACACTTTATCCCGATTTCATAAGCTAAATTTTTCCAGAGGTGTGCAGCTGTATAAGCCAGACATGCATGAAAGATGGTCACTGATGAATCCTGATCCACTGATGTTTAGGAGTACATCTTAGAACTTGCAATGTATGGATAAACGGAAGGGATTTAGTAGAGGGATTAGAGTTCAGGAGTGATGTGATCTTGACACCTCATTCTGTTGAGAAGTAGGGTAGGCACATTCTACATAAATTGAAAGATTCCCAATCACTTCAGCTGAAGATTCTATGAATTGAAGCTGTTCACTGTGGAGGTGATGAATGCCTGGTTCACTGTAGAAAGAGGCTTCTCTGGGAAGAGGAATGCAGTGATAAGTCATGCTAAAAGTGGACAGTTTTTTTAATTTGTAGTTTGTCATTGGTGCTACCTGATCATCTAACCTTAGTGATGAGTCAAATGGGACATTGAGGTATCCATTGTCTTTGACTAACAGGGAGCTGGATTCTTTCGGTGGAAAGAGGGGACAATGCCTCGATTAGCTATTCATTGTGTTTCCCCTTCTGACCAGTATCACTTTGGTCTTGCCCAGAGTCAGACTGATACATCTGTTTTTCATGTAGGAACAAATGTTTTCATGTAGTCTACTTTAATTTACAAAAATCTCAGCCGTTTCATAGTGATACCACAATCCACAAATGCCATGGAATTCCAAACACATACAATTCAAGTGATGGGGATTCTTCAGGGTTAGAGGGAAGGGAGAAAATGCTATGTTTTTACCCAACTACCTCATCTTCTGACCGATTTTAGCCTAAAGGACAGATTCTCCTCAGGGCACAACTGGGCTGTGGGGCAGCAGAACTCTGAGATTCCATTCAGAAGACATCCACACTGCAAATAAACACCCGGGGCTGGCAGATGTCAGCTAACTTGGGCTTGTGGGGCTGTAAAATTGCAGTGTAGACATTCAGGTTTGGGCTCAAGCCAGGGCTCTGGGATATCTCTGCTTTCAGGTTCCCTGAGCTCAGACTCCAGCCCAAACCTGAATGTCTACACTGCAGCTTTACAGCCCATAGCCTGAGTCCTGCAAGCTGGAGTCAACTGACATGGGCCAGCTGCGGGTATTTAATTGTGGTGGAGACATACCCAAAGAGATCGGTGCCCTCCATCCTCTCTTTAATTTGTTTATTTTTGTCTAAATTCACCTTTCTTCTTTGTATTTCTATTATACATATTTCTGCTATGCTTCTATTGACCTTTGATTTTCTTATTTCTAAAATAATATCATCAACTCTTGAAAGAGTGGTTCTTAAATGTCCTTTTCCTTGGCTTTGTCCTTACAGGTTGCATCATAATAATGATGCACAGCTGGTCTGCATTAGAAGAAATGAGAAGCTAGCAAGAGCACTAGTGGCAGTAACTTCATTCCAAATTGGACCAGTGATAGCATAAAGAGTTTTTGAAGTCTGATTCTATTAGTAAACTGCTGTAGCCTGGGTAGCCTACCCAGTGGGTAGAACAGGACCTTGCCTGGTCCTTGTGGTGGCAGTTCAAGTAAAGACAGGGATCAGGCACAGTTTCAAGGGTGAAACTGAAGTCAAGGTCGATAGGCTAAGCTGAAGTCAGAACCAGTGTCTGAAGCTTAAGCCAAAGGGAAGCCAGAGTTGTAGTCAGAGATGTAACCAGGGGCCGAGCCAGCAGTCAGAAACCAGAAGAGTCAGGGAGTCTGGGGATGAGAATGGAGCAGGGACAGAGGAGCTGGAGCAAAGCAAGAGCAGGAAGTGAAAGTGAGAGCAAGGTGAGCTTAGCTGAGGTCTTGGTAAACACTGAGTAATTCTGGCTATGTCTACACTTGAAAAGTTAGGTCGACTTTATGAAGTCGACTTAATGAGGTTGACTTTAAGTCGACTTAAAGTGGACCTTATTAAGTCGACTTAACAGAAGTGGACTTAACTTTTCAAGTGTAGACGTGGCCCCTTTTCGACCTTATTAAGTCGTCTTAATGTTTTAAGCTGACTTAAAAAGATTCACCTAGGCACTACTCCACGTCTCCACTGGCTTAAGTTGACTTAATAAAGTCAACTTAAGTGCTAGTTCGAATTAAAACGAGGTGTTATTAATTCGAACTAACTTTTCCTTAATTCAACTTAAGGAGCAGCTTAAGTCAAATTAAGGAAAGTCCAGTGTAGACGCAGAGTGAATTAAGTCGACTTAAGCCTCCTTAAGTCAACTTAATTTGTAAGTGTAGACGCAACCTCTGAGCTGTTGTGCTGCTCAAGTAGCAGACTGCTGGCTTCCCTACCCAATCAAGAAGCGCAACCATTTGGGGTAGAGGGCCTTGGGCCTAGTGAGCTTATTGAGTTGCCTATTGACCAGGCTGGGAGCCAGCTGTGCCCCTTACTGCTGTGTGAGCAAGAAAGGGTTCTTCTCCTTTATAGAGCTTCCACAAAGTCTTGAACGGTGGAACTATTCCAGCTAGCAAAGGGATACACACATATTTGGAGCTTCTAATGAAACTGCTGATATTTTTTCTTATTTCAGGTTGGTGGCACTGATGCTGAAGAAATGCCTTGTGCAACCTAGGAGCTCCATGGACACTTATGAAAGGTTTAGGGAGCACTGAAGAAGCTGAATGACACTTGAACCTGGTAGGATTTTTATTTCCAGAGGGGTAGCCATGTTAGTCTGTGTCCAGCAAAAACAACGAGAGTCCTGTGGCACCTTATAGACTAACAGATTTTCTTTGGCATACACTTTCGTGGGCTATAACCCACTTCATCAGATGCACGCATGTGCGTTATGTGGGTTATAGCCCACGAAAGCGTATGCCGAAGAAAATCTGTTAGTCTATAAGGTGCCACAGGACTATCGTAGGATTTTTTTGTTTATCTTGGTAGGATCAGTGTTTTTCTGATTCTATTTGTTTTGGGAAGACACAGAGGGCCTGCATAGAGTATAACTGATGCCAGCAAAGTATATTCTTTTTCTCTTGCAACCCTTTAAAAAAAAAAAAATTTTGGTCTTCAAAGTGGTTTATGGGTAATTTCCCCCTTTTCCCCCCAGAAAGTGGATATTTTTCTAGTACTGTTCAGAGTTTAAAAAAGAACCAGTGTTTAGGCGAGACAAATGAAGGCATCTCGCACTATACTAAGGGCATTTTAGCAGCTCTGGGTCATATCCATAAAAAAATGATTTTGAATTAGAGTTGCTTAAAGGACATTTTTATAGAGTTAATTTTAGTTTTCTAAAATCAGGGCCAGATTCTACTGGTCTTTCTCACAAGGATCAGTATCTTACTGTGTGTTGAGTTTACAGATAAATCAAGGGGGGCTGCTCACAGAGTAAGCAACTATTTGAGATTATTGAGAGCAGAATTGGTCCCTATGTTTGTGGTGCTGTCTTAAAAGCTTTAAAATAATCTTGCTTTCCCTAATGGGTTTGTTCCTTTCCTTTTAGCAAACCCTGTTGTTGTTTTATTCTGTAGTTCTTCTGGGACCAAAACAGGGTTTCTACTTTGTTTTTCAAACATCATTAATAATAATTAATACATAGCACATTTGTAACATTTGCTATGTAAGAGATAAATATGATCATTATTGATCAAATTCTGCCAATCCTTTCTCACCTGAGCAATCATTTCTTATTTCATAGATTTATAGATGATTCATAGATACCAAAGCCAAAAGGGACCATTGTGATCATCTTGTCTGACCATCTGTCTAATGTAGTCCATTGAACCTCTTCACAATAATTCCTAGAGTATTTTTTTTTTTTTTTTTTTTTTTAGAAAAATATCCAATCTTGATTTTAAAATTGTCAGTGATATAGAATTCACCTCAACCCTTGTTTGGCAAATTATTCCAAATTGCTTTATTAGCTATATTACCTGCAGTGGGACTATTTACAGGAATAAAGAATGCTCATATAAGGCTTTTCCTGAATGGTCCCATTGTTTTCAAAGAACTGGATTATCTATTGTTATCTGAGTATCAATGTGTGGTTGGCCCTGTACGCTCTATCACAGAATACCCACTTCTTTAGCTGTTAGTCTAAATCTATCATTCATTATATCAGTGCAGTACCATGAATAAGGTTAGTAAGTTAACAGGTAATTATATTATTAACAGGGACTACTATTTAATATAAGTAGAGTTAATTTTTCCTGGCTCGTGCCCAAACCACAGACAAGTTTGAATTTCTTTTGGGGTTTGATGAAGTTCAGATGTCTTTTGTTAACTTTTAACTTGCATTGGAGATTTCTGGTTTTATGTAGGGCCAGAATTGCAATACACTGAGGAAAGCTGTTCTTTCTGACATGCCTGCAACCAAAGGAGCAGCAGAAGTATTTAAAGAGGGCATGCAGTTGTGCAGTTTCCAGTTCAAAGCAATTTTGGCAAGCATCTAATTCAAAACAAAGCCAATCTTCAAACTTTTTGAAGAGGTTCATCCATGAGTTGTTAGGTTCCAGGCAGAAAAAAAAAAGAGAACTTGCAATTAACCAGTTAGAAAGAAATTAGCAAAAAAAAAAAGAGAAATAGGTCAGCATATACTGATACCTCCATTTAAAACCGAAAAACAAACCTCCCTAGATGTTAAAAATAGAATCTCATTATAGAACGTGAAGCTTCTTTAATTAGATAAAAGGGACATGAAATGGACGTGGCGGTATCTGGGCAAGGAAGATTAGGTCGTCCAATTTTCCCATGGAAGGAGACAAAAGGAGAGCCCATGTACCACCACATGGGACAGGAATCCCAGTTCACTTTCTTGGGACAGCTAATACAAAGGTATATATCACCTCGTATTACTGCGTCAGTGGGCCCTATCTATATGATGTTGTCTGCCACGAGGGAAGTGTGGGGAAAAGACAAGGAGATGGGCTATGTCCTACGAATTGCACTGTAGAGGGAGGAGGAAGAGGAATAGTATAGAGAGGAGTGACTGGCTCCGAGGTATATGAACTATGATAGGAAGCAATGAGTGCTTGGCCTTCTGCCCATATAAATCAATCAGAGTTTTGATGGATGCAGGATCAACCCCTGAGTGAATTAACAAGGGCTGGGAAGAAGGGGAGGAAGAAGGGGGATACATTGGGTAAGTCATATGCATAAAGCTAAGCTTGTGCCTAGTGTTTACATTATCGGGCCTTTACACTGTAAGCACTTTGGAGCTTTATTTTATTATTGAAAAGAACCTAGTACACATTTACATCCTATAAACATGAATAATATATGTGCCCAATTTACTGGGGATGTAACTGGGATTTGATTGCAGAAAAATATTGTTATTTATGTTCATTACTAGATATTTTGGATTTATAAAGGAGATGCTAAAGGTCTAATCGAACAGTGAAATTCCATTGTGAACAATGGTGTAATTCAGTGTGAGAGAGAATGAGGTCTAATGTCTGCATGTCATAGCTATAGCTGTGATGAACTGGTTGGAGCAGCAGTGACGAAGGAACACACCGTGGTGGTTAGTATCAAGATGGCACAATTTACTGAAACTCAGGTCACCAAGTATGAAAAATCTTCCATAACGAAATCCTAAATATCAATACTATGGATTGATTAATATAGGACCTTTCTTTAGCAAAGCTCTTTATAGAATTCCAAACTATTAAAGCTGAGTGAATAATTCACAAAGAGTAACTCATTCAATGAATTTAACCGTTCTGTGCATGAAATGGCCACAAAGAGATCACTACTGCCTTAATTATTCAATGAATTTTTAGTGAACTTTTTAATGCTATGAATTGATCACATTCAGTGCTCTGCAAATATGTTCTAGCCAGCTTCTCTTGCGTTCTGATTTAACAGGGTGCTTAAACATATAACTAAATCTAAGCACCCGAGGAGTGACGCTGAACTCAAATAGATAAAGTTAGTCATATGCTTAAGTACCTTTCTGAATTGTGGCCTTAGATAGTAGTTATTCATCAAAAGTCACCTGATATTTCCTTCCTGGGTTGGAGGACTATGAAAGCTCAGCATTATTTAGGAGTACTAATGAAATTTCTTTTCCCAAGGGTACTCATGTACGTACCTTCCAAATGGGACTGTTTATGCTGGTACAACTTAATTCCTTACATGTTGGTGTAAAAGGGACACAAAAGATGAAAAACACATTCCTTCAGCAAATCCACGGCAAACCTTGGCTGAACATTTAGAGAAATTTTGCACTATACACCCAGATCTACAAACTTTATTGCTATAGGGACAATTTCACTTCATTGTCATTGCATTTCAGTCACCTCTGAGGGGGAAAGAAAATGGATATTATCACAGTAACATTCCATGGTTGATTAGAGAAGGCATTCATCTCTTAATTAAAATGAAAGGGGAATGTAGGTTTCACTAATTTTGGGAATGGAATGAAGTCTGCAATGGAAGATTTCATATATACTGCAGCTGTAGGATATTCTGTTTGTTTAACTACATTTAAACACCTGTCATCATCAATCCTTGGCTATTCCTTTTTTGTTATGGTTCTTTTTAACTGCTTCAGGGATGCTTAATACACCAGATATATGGAGAAAAATGCTCTTCCACTGCAGTTCTGTTTACTAGGTAGTGGACCATTCCTTTGTAAGTACTGTGCCAACTTTCCAGTGAACATCTGCAACTGCATTCTACTGCAACAGCAAACGGAAGTGAGGAGTTAATGCATTCTGGATCCGCTATTGAATGTGTGTGTGTTAGAGCTTTCCAGTGTTAATACCCTGAGCATTGCAGCAAATTAATAATTTACCCGTAAAAGCACAAGGCAGTCTTTAAATGTAGCCATTTAAAGCAAAATAACAATATCTATAGATTTTTAAAGGAGAACTGAATTGAATATAAATTGTAGGTCTAATGTTCTACTTGCAGGTCTGTTCTGAGCTTCCAATCAGAGAGAAAAATATTGGAATCTAGATACTCATGTGGCTCCAGGATAGTAAATTTACTCTAAGAGAGTAAAAGCTGTTCTAAGCTTTAAGGAAAATACCTCAAACTCAATACCTAAATTAAAATGGCTTCCATGCAATATGAAGACCCACCTGGCAAAAGTGTTGTATTAATGTAGACATAAAGTTGATCTTAATTACTTTTATAAAGAAGTTTAAACTGGTCCAATCAAATAATAATTATCATTTAAGGAAGCAGCAGGGATACTCAACATTCCTAAAATACAGGCCAGTTATGATAGTGTCATTCTTGCCCTATTGAGGTACAGCAGTCCTTCTACCTTCATAATATTTAAATAGAGGATTAGCGCATACTGAATGCATTTCAGATGACTAAGAAATTTTATGAGCGTAAGTGTGCTTCTCAGATGTATATTTATACTGTTGTGCACAGAATAATGTGTCTTCAGGGTCCTATTGCAAAAAAGCTGTCAAGCTTAACTGAGTTGTCCTTTAAATGTATCTTTCCATAAATTAAATTAAAATACCTTTCCTAATAGGTTTGATTGGAAGATATTGGGGGGCTGGGAATAAAATATATATGATATGCAAACTCGTTCTCAAAAAGTGAGGGCTTGTGAATGTGGAAAATGTGAAGCTTTGGAATACTTTGCTTTATTATCTGCTTTAGACTTATGGAAAATTCAGAGTCCAGACATGCCCAGTCACTATTTGGCATTTCTCATTCATCTAATAGATTAATGTTTCTGGTCACACCACATCACAGCAACTCCAACAGAGTACTTTCCCCAAAGAAGCAGCCTGACACAGTTAATAGTAAAACACTTTAGTATGAGCCCATATCCCACTCAACTCAATACACTGTCTCTAAGTTCTCTCACTGAGACTGATTAATAATGCCTCACAAAACACCTGACGCATATGGAAATATTATTAATCCCATTTTACAGGTAGATAAACTGAGACACAGAGGCTGCATCTACACTGGTAAATTAAGTCGACTTAAGCTTGGCTTAAGTTGACTTAATGTGCCCTCCGTCTATACTACACTTTGCTTAAGTTGACTTAAGCAGCCTGCTTAAGTTGACTTAAGCAAAATAAAGTCGACTTAATGAAAATTAAGTCGACTTTATTAAACCACCTTTCTACTCGACCTAAGGCTTAATTCGACTTTTTAAAGTCGAATTAAGCCAGTGTAGCCCTGGGGTAGCCCAAAGTCGACTGATGGACATAAAGACATACAACCATTGTGTCCTTAATGGCTCATCAGTTTACTCCCTGGGACCATATCACCTGGCAGATTCCTTAACATTAAGGAGACAATGGTTGTTCACACCCTCCCGTCTAAGGCATTTGTCCAGAATGACACAAGTTAAAGTATGGATATAACATCAAATTCTTAACTTCTAATCGAAATAGAATTCCTAGACATAAATTATATAATCATTCCCAGCAAATTACTACCTTTCTATTGATACCAAACATGACATAGTTCCTATGGATTATAGCATTTATGAGATATCCATAGAAAATAATATCATAAATGCTTCCCTAAATCCAGACAGCATCACACACAGGGCTCTGCCTTGCCAGAGTCCCTGTACCCCTTTGCCCTGTTTCAGGGGCATCAACAGCCCCATTGTACATAGGGGGTGCCCCCCTGCCACCATGGACCTGCCCAAGTTCCCCCTAACCCTACAAAGTCGACCTAGAGCATCCAGTGTGGACGCTCTAGGTTGACTTTGTAAGTTCCCCTTTAAGTCGACTTTAATTTTAAGTGTAGACACACTAAGTCGACTTAACTACGTCGACTTAAATCGTTAAGTTAAAGTCGTCTTAAAAGTGCAAGTGTAGACATAGCCAGAGAGATTAAAACTACAAAATGTCAAACCCGAGACCTTAGAATTATGCACTTAAATCCATATTTAGACATCTCCATCAGTGGCCTAATTGTCAAAGAAGCTGAGAACAAAGCTACACTGGCTTCAAAGAGCTCCCTTGTGTCCCTTCTTATCTTCTCCTGCATCTTCAGGGGGTGCTGTGTGGCTGTTTTTTTTCATATTCGTGTTTTGGTGGGATTACCATTATAGGCTGCTGTTTTTTCCAAACCCTAAGGTAACTTGTAATAAGAATGGTGGTGGTGTAGGGTGGGGGATGGGGGGAATGGAAGGTGCCTGCCTCCAGACAGGATCAGGGAAAACACTGTGCTCCCAGAGAGAGACTGAAAGGGAGGCACAGAAACTGAAGAGAGAAGGGACAAAAACAATGAAAGGAAGGAAGATAGAGATCTGCAGAGAGATTGGGTATATGGCAATGGAGGAAGAGAGCAAAAGAAAGTGGGAAAAGGAAGGAAAGGATGGGGATAATAATTAGGCCACAGCAAACTTTGCTAGAAACTGGAAAGTTTCTTCATATTTGCCTCACTTGCTTTTCTCAGACAATAAGGAATGTATGGAAACATAAGGCTAAATTATACTCTTAATTACTCCACTGTAAACAAATTAGACCAAATTAACAACAAACCCAAGGAGATGCTATTTCATTGACTTCCAATATAATATTTTTTATTTTATATTTATATGCATATTTATATGCACCACCTAAAGGCCCTGGTAGGACCAGGATTCCATTTTGCTAGGTACTGTCCAAACACTTAAAAAGACAAAGAATTCATGGAATTATTCTGATGTAATTTAAGATAAAATTTGGCCCATTTAAAATGTTTTGTTTCTGAGAATTTATCTCTGGTTATCTACGTAATGAGAGAGAGAATATTTTTTGATTGGACCAACTTCTGTTGATGGAAGGTACTCGAAAGCTTATTCCTTCTACCAACAGAAGCTGGTCCAATAAAAGATAATACCTCACCTACCTTGTCTCTTTCATAGCCTGGGACCAGCATGGTTGCAAAAACAATGCAAATATCTTCTTTCTGTTTATTGTCAACAAGGCTGATATAATCAAAGTTATCCATGGAGAGATCATTAGTGAGATTGTCTTGTCGTCATCCTGCTGGGTAGATGGTCAGCATTATAGCAGCAAGTCCAAAATAGTACCGAGTCACACAAAAACAATTGCTCTCTAATGATGGAGGATTAAAAACTCGATAGAGAACCTAGAGATTATTTTTCACCAAATTATAACTATATTAAGACAAAGCAAATGGAATTAATTTCAGATTCTTTTCTGAATGTGTTTCTTTGATGCGATAGGCGTGTGTCTCTTCTGTGCCAACGGCTTTGATTTGCTTTCAGTTTCCTTATACATGGTCTGTGTTGTTATGACATTTATGCCAACAATAAAATCATATAGAGGGCGAATAGATAATACCACTATGTTCATCATAAGAATAGAATAAAAACATATTTCTGACATTCCCACTGATAACAACATAATTCAGTATAACAAACTTAAAAATAAAAGGCTGCATCCGTTAGAAACTCCTGTTTAGCCATTCATATTCTTCTCAGGAAATGAAATGGTCCATTTTTTATCTCAAGCCAAATATTAGTGGTTCTTTTAAATGTACAAGGGAAATCTGTTGTTTTTCTAAGTTATTGCTGAGAAGGATAGTGAAAATAGGACATTTTTTTTTCCTGATTTCCTCAGCAACCGTTTTAAAAAAACAGTTGAATAATAGAAGCTGTCCAATGTTTCCAGTATTTAGTGAGGAAAAGTTAATGGAACTTTGAAAGGAATAACTATGAATTAATTTTTACATTTTGCTTTCTAGCAAACTGTGAAGTATTTAGCCACTAAAGAATTTGTACGGTTGTATTGTTCTTATAACCCAAACCCTAACTCAGATAAAGAACTCATCCTTTTCATACCCAGGGCCTGATTCTCCAATGCTCTGCATCCTGTACTCATTTTCACTAATTTAAATGGGTGTAAAATGCTTACCATTCTCATTTGGTACGGTTTATACCCACATCGGTCTGAATTCATACTGGTAGAAATAACTACACAAAGGTGAAGGGCAACAGAATCAGGATCATATTCTGTATTGCCTGCAAACACTGTATGCATGCAGTATGGATTACTATTACTTTCCCTACAATGAAATTATGTAATGCAGTGCAGCACTATGAAGTGCAAAGTTCCTTGTTCAAGTCTATAACACCTAGTGGCCTAATGCATAGGAAAGGGGACCTTTAATGGGACATTGTGCCCCACACTGGCCTCTAAGGGTGCATCTACACTAGTAAATTAAGTCAACTTAAGCAGGCTTAAGTCGACTTAATTTACTCTGCGTCCACACTGGCGTTTCCTTAAGTCGACTTAAGCTGCTGCTTAAATCAACTTAAGGAAATTTAAAGTCGACTTTATAAAACCTACTATAAAGTCGACTTTAATGCTTAAGTCGACTTCTTAAGTTGACTTAAGCAGTGTGGACGCCCTAAGTTGACTTAGTTGACTTAGGGCAAGGGGAGAAGGGAGTCCCTGCTCCCTCCTAGCCGGGAACTGAGCAGTCCTGGCCGAAGGGAGCCCTGCGCTCCCTCCCTAGTCGGGACCAAGCGGTCCCGGCAAGAAGGGAGCCGCTGCTTCCTTCTTGCTGGGATCCGTGGGGGTCTGGCTAGAAGGGAGCGTGGGCTCCTTTCTGCCGGGACCCCAGAGGTCCTGGCCAGAATGGAGCCCTGCGGCTCCCTTCTGACTGGTACCATGCTCCAGCTGCTGGGAAGCCCCCGGAGGCTTCCCGGGAGCTGGAGGGCAGCCATGCCGGCAATTGCCGGCTCTCCAGCTGCCGGGAAGCTTCTGGAGGCTTCCTGGGAGCCAGAGGGCAGCCGTGCCGGCAATTGCCAGCGCTCCAGCTCCTGCGAAGCCTCCGGGGTCTCCGCGCCAGCTGGAGCGCCGGCAATTGCCAGCCCAGCGGCGCCCAGCTGGCGGGGAGAACCGGAGGCTTCCTGCCAGCTGGAGCGCAATCCTGACTAAGAGTCTAGTATACTAGGCGTCTAGTATAGACTCTCTAAGTCGAGTTAGTAAGGCCCACTTTATGTCAACTTAAGAGTCCTGTGTGGACTCTTTAAGTTGACTTAATAAGGTCAACTAAAAGTCAACTTATTAAAGTTGACTTATTTAAGTCGACCTAAATCCCTAAGTGTAGACATAGCCTAAGGGATTAATAGAGCCCGAGGGATGTGGTGCAGGAGGCAGTCAGTTAGAGAGCAGCTGAGAGGAACAGCCAGTCAGATAGGCTGTATAAGAAGAGCTGCAGGACAGAGCAGGGTAAGTCACTATATGTAGCTCAAAGAATGGGGATGAAATGCCTGGCAGGCAGGAGGAAGCAGTAAGCGCTCTGGGCAGAGTATTGCTGATACTAAGGGAGCGCCTGGCTGGCTGCTGGCATTCATAAACTGAGGCGATAAGGGATGTGCAAAGAAGCTACTGGAGCTTAGGGAAAGGTACTGATCATTTGGAGGAGATGCAGCACATGGCTGCCATCTACAGAGTCACTGACAGGATTGTTAACTGTCTGTAAATTTACAGACAGTTCATAAAAAAGTATGCAAATTTACTGCTGGCCATAATTTTAAGGAAAGCATCTGTAAAAATCTTTCCCTCACTCACCAGCAGGGAGAGCAGTCTGCTGTAAGCACTGCCACCGGCACTGCCCCTTTAAGAGCCACTGAGAGCATGCTTTCTGCAGCATGGTAGTTGCTTGTTTGTGACAGGTCCTACCACCGAATTTGCCTCTGAAGGCTGTTTGCTTTTGGCCAGGGGGAGGGGCACTTTAATTTCAGCCCCAGAAAGAGCTGGCAGCTGGGGAAAGCTCAGCTGCAGGGGGAGCCTGGATGCCAGGTGTAAGCTATTTGTAGCGTTGTCAGTTAAAAACCCCAACTTTGTTAGTGAAAACTAAAATGCAAGGTTGGCAACTCTGACTGGGCCGGGACTCAGAGCCGTGTCGGGACCTATGTCCCTTCACTCGCCACTAGGAAAGTGGCGTGCAGTTGGAATGCAACAGTAGCTCCCAACAGGGGAGAGCAGAGATCGAGCCCTGGTCAGAGGGCTGTACCATGAAAAGGATGCTGCAGTTCTTGGAGTGATATGGTCCAGGGGCAGATGTGATAGTGGGGGGAGGCACCATCAGGAGACGTACTGGCCTGCAAACCTAATGCCCAAGATGACCTTCAGGAATCACCAATATGATGAGTGAACCTCATCACAGGACCTCAAGAAGGAACTCTTCCCAGTAGTGGGAACATTCCACAAGATGCAATGAAAAATGTAGAGTTAGACATGACACCATTCTCCTGTCCCTCTGGAAGGTTCTTAAAAGCTATATTATATTATGTTATATTATATTATTTACTTCATACATGTATTACTGTAGTACCCAGGAGTACTAGTCATGGACCAATCCCCTTTCAGCTAGATGCTTCACAAACACAGGAACTTAAAGAATACATAAAATGTAAGGAGTCAACTCTTCCTCCAGTATTCTCTACCTTCTGAATGAACCAGTTGTCAAAGCAGAGCACATAGGTGTCAATGCCCAGGGTAGATGACCCTATTAGGCTGAGGAGTCTGTCTTGTAGAAAAAGCTAGAATTATGCTAGAAAGAAAAGGCAAGTCTCCTTTAGAAAAAAAGAGCAGATGGGCAACGAAGTAGACAAGTTCACTGCAGCTCACAGGGTCAAAGCATCAACCATTTCACAACTGGTGCTCCACAGAACCAAAAGGTAGCTTTGCAAGAGCTAGAGGAAATACTGTCCTATTTTCATTGAAAATTAGTCTGCATTGCTGGAAGTAAGGGCTCAAAGTATCCGCATCTTGGCTAACATTCCCTTCAACCCTGTGGAGATCATTTCCAGTAGCAGCAACAGTACAGACATCGTCAGCCTACATATACTTCTCAGTGTGCATTTCAGGAAGATTGTAGTATACACATTGAACAAAAGGAGAGCCAAAACTGACCCTTTTGGGGGACCATTCCCTTCCACATTTAAGGCAACTGATTTTCAAACCTTGCAGGATGAAGTTTCAGTTGCTGGTCATTTATTGGATGAACCATAGCAATGTTCTACAATGAATAATGTGCAGCAACTTTGCAATCAGCTCCATGTGTCACACAGCATCTTAGGCTGCTGTCAGATCAATAAGGACTGCACCAACTTTCTTTCCTGACTGAAACGAGTCTTTGATGCCTTGAGTCAGAGAAAATACTTGAAGACAAAGTACTTAACTTTTGGGTAGTGCAGCCCTCTTGAATCCAGCCTGAAAGCAAGACAGCTGGTGACTGATTCCCTTGTTAATTCACATTAGAATCAGTCTCTCCATCAGCTTTTCAGTAACACACAGCAGTGAAACCGGTCTGTAGCTCTTTAGATCTACCAGTGCTTCTCTGTCATGGGAACAGCTACAACCTTTTCTCTGCTCCATGCTTCTTGGCTATTTCAGTCCTGGGTACAATGAAGTCAGCTTCTGGAGACTGGTCCAAAGTGAGAGATGAACTCCTTGTGGATATTATCTACGTCAGGAGCCTTGTTAGGCTGCATTTGATGTATAGCCAGATAATGCTCTTGATCAGTGAAAAAAGCCGTCAAGTTCATGTCTAAACTTGGGGATTGCCATCTCTCAGCAACAACCATTTCAACTGCATGGCTGAAAAGTTCATTTCAGGGAGGTCTAGTTTCTTCTCCACATTGTGACTGTGGTGCAGCATTTCAGATAATGATTTTGTAATGGGAAGGTGCCCATCCCAGTATCTGAAGGGTGATCTACAATTGCCTTGTAAGCTGTTGTTGTGGTTTCTCCAACAACTGATTAGTTTTGTCCTCCAAGTCAGGGAGAAAATTAGAGGCCATCCTCTGATCATTGAATCTGGATATCAAGCTCTGACATCTGCATACAAGACAGACAGAGGGAAAAAAAGCATTCCCAAGAAGGATCTAAATTACAAAATAAAGGGCTGAGGTCACTCTCTCTGACCAGAGATTTGAAAACAATTGTACAAGACCTTAACCAAAGGGAAGCTAAAACATTTCCAACCTAAAGGTAACGATGAATCCCTTAAAGGAGGAAAATAAAAATGATTCTCCATGGGATAATCTGATACACAAAGTGATGTGAGCCCCCCAAGAGGTTTAGAAATTGGCTCTTGTAAGCTCTTTACTGAAGGCCATAGGAAAAAAGATACAATGGGTAATAATTAGAAACTGTATTAGGGAGTTAAACTGGATGAAGGATGACCCTGTTTCCAAAGGATGTACCTGCAAATGTATCCTGGAAGGCTGTCCCTGAGGAAATTGAGAAACAACCTTATGCAAATTTGCAATGGTGAGAGCCCAGTGCTATTGATTACCTCTGATGTGGTCAGAAGACTAGACTTATGAGATGTGAAACTTGATTTGAATTATGATGTACCAGTGTATATGGGACAGTTCATTCACCACACAACTGACCTAGCATTGTAAGGAACATGTCTGCTAGTATCACTGTACTTCACTGGTGAGAAGAGAAAAGTGGTTAAAGGGCTTGAAGACTTCCTTGAGTCAGACAAACAAGAAGTGCTCCCCTGCCTGGAAGAAATTATTACAGGAGATATATAAGCTTGAAGCCCTATAGAAGGTGATTAATAGAATCACTTGGGTTGAATCCATGTAGGCACAGATACTGATTTATGTCCTGGGAGAAGAATATGTCCTGGGGTAGCGGTCCTCTTAAGAGATTAGGCATGCAGACTACCAGTGACAGGCTCCACTAAGGAGAACGAGCCAACCCATATTCACCTGTAAGTACTTATTTGCCTAGGTGGCTGGGAGGCAGTTAATTGGTTGAAAACCAGGAGGAGGGGGCGGGGTCTTAGTCAGGAGGCCCTGGAATAGAAGAAGCTCCTCAGGGGAGACATATATCAGAGGAGCTGATTGGAAGCTACTCCCTGAAGAAAGGTGCCTCTGGAGAGAAGAAGCTTGTGGAGAGAGGTGCAGTACCAGAGAGAAAGTGCTGCCAAGGAAGTGACAGAAACATGTCAGGAGAATGAATTGGGTGTGGGACATCCTAGAGAGCCACCAGGGATTTACTCAGCAAAGAACAATGAAGAATAGGGGGAAGAATGCAGCAGAGTATCATGCAGGGAAGGTGGTGCAGAGGTGGCAGTTGGTTTTGTTTATGTTTTGTGGTGGTGGTCTCTGTTAACTAAACAAGACCTTCCAAGAGTGTGCTCTCAAGTACCAGAAAGGCCTGTTTGGTCTTATTTGTACTCCGGGTACAAATTGTTTCGGGAGGAGCTGATGAAATTAAGGCAGGATTCACTTGTGGCATCATACCCTAGTGCAAGGAGATGTTCGGGGCGGGGGGAGAGGAGAGACTTCCACATTGTAGCAACACAGTAAGTTGATGCTGCACTCAGTTTCACAAGAGATGCAAAAAGAATTTGATGAGCCAGTTGCATGGGGGGCTACTTGATCTCTTTTTTCCCTTAATTCTTGAAGATAGGCACACATGAGATGGTCCATTTATATGAATTCAGATTCTTAACTCTTCAGGGGACTGTCTCTTAATTAAATGTTTCTACAGTGCCTACCACAATGGACCACTGGCCTCTAGATGCTACTGTAATAGAAATTATAAATAATAATAATACTGTGGGCTGTTTGGTTCATCCAGTATTTCAGAGCTGCCTTGTTCTTTCCTACTTAATTTAACTATTCTGTCCATCTCTGATATTTATTGGATGTTCAGCATCACTGTATCATTCTCGTTCAGCTTTGGTCCCGTTAAACAGTGTTCTTGTTCCTGAGTCCCACAAGACACCCTTTCCTAGGTATCCGTATCAAGTGAGGTTTGCTGGTTTCAGCAGTGTTTGCTGGAGGTTTTGCAACTATTACTTTACTATATAAATGCCCTAACGTCCCATGCCCTTTCTCACTAGACATGCATCTGTAGCTGTGCTATTCTGGGGAAGAATTGCAAGTAGTTTGATTGTTTCTATTGAGCAAATGTTTTCCCTGTCATCTTTTTTGGCAAAGGGACCTGTATATTAAGGGCAAACATTTAACAGCCTAGCTAGATGTTGACAATGCTATAAATCTGCAACATGAGCAAATTGATATTGCAATGAGAAACAGCTTTTTCATTTCCTGTTTTTTAGGTTTTTTTTCAACCTTTAAATGGAATTTATACACAATATTTTCCCATTTAATAGCTTTATGGCTCATTATCTTTGCAGTCCCTTTATCTGTCTGCTCATTTTCTCTCCCCCCGCTTATATCCAATAAAGACCATTAGGCCCAAAATAGAATCTGCACTAGCTCCATAGGTGAGACCTCCCAGAAAACCCTAGTTCCAAAGGGGTGGCTGTGTAAGTCTAGGTCAGCCAAATAAACAAGCAGTCTTGTGGTACTTTTAAAGATAAACAAATGTATTTCTCGCATGCTCATGTGATAAATAAATTTATTAGTCTTTAAGAGTGCCACAGGTTTCCTTGTTTGTTTTCCAGAAAAGCCTAGGAACAGTGGAACAAACAAACCTGGAGCTAAAGAAGAAATACTCCAGATTGTTATAGAAGGATTCATATCAAATGTCACTGAAATCTTTCAAAAATATTATCAATGAAAATGTATCATAATTGGAAGCAGAAATAGTACATCACTGTGCTCATATGTAAGTGCATTTGCAGAGCTATAGAAATCAGAGTGAAATTTATCACACAGTGCATATTGGATCTGTCATGGTGGTCCTCAAATGATCATGATACTATCTTCAAGACATTTGGTTAATTATGAAGAGAAGATTATCGAGAGAGAGCGTGGCTCATTAGTAAGTATAGGATGTAAGCCACATAAAGGAATTAGCATTTATATTATTTATTGTTCTGTTTTCATCCTCCCATCCCCCCTTCATTTTAATTTTTTCTTCTCTCTTGAATTTTTCCAACCTTACACTGAGAAGATCCTTGCACATTAAACTTAGATCTGCTTCAAAGTGGATTAAAAACAATTCTGCTAACATTATGTTCAGCAGGCGACAAATTCTACAGCTTCACACAGTATTATTTGTGCTAAAAGCTATTATGTAAATACATTGGCTTATATAAGCTTAAATAATATGACACAGGAATGCAAAGATAGGATATACATACAGATCTATTAAAATGATGCTCTGTGAATACAGTCCTTACTAGAAAATTTCATATCCTCACTCAAAGGCAGAAAAGATGTCATATGTCTATTTTAGTGGTAATGTCCTGAAATGGTGCACTTACTCCTTTTATAATATTTTCAAATAAATACATATGGGACCAGTCAGATGTCAACAGTGGCACTGAAAAGAGTATGAATTAGTCACACTGGCACACAGGGCTCTGGAACAATGAACAGTGCTCTGGAAGACCCTTGAATGCAAGCCTATTTGCCTCTTAATCCAAATGAATAATTAATGATAATTATCATGCTGCAGTTATTATCTGTGATAATAATATATCCGTAAGGTGAATAAATTCAATCTGCTACTATGCAGAAATGGCAACTCATAATATTCTTAAGAAATACAGATGTAATTATCAGTATTAACAGTCAAGAAAAAAAAGATTTTTATATAAAGAATTACAGCCAAAGGTCTAACGTAAAGTGAAACTGAATTCTATTGCATTATGTTTATTCTTTAGTTGTGATTCCTGTGAAACCAGCTTGCAATCCTTTTACTGCTTATATTCCTAAAAGCCATTTAGTGAAAGCCAAAACATGCATATATGTTCATTACAATCTGATCATATCATCTTCCTCAGCCCACCATTAAAAGATGGTTAAGTTGGGCGTAAGATCCTGCAAATAGTCACGTGAAAGCTTGCCAATAGTGAACTGGTATGCATTGTTCAGTATACTGCCTATTTTCTCAGCTATATAACTTCCAACTATTAAAACAAAAATCAGTAAAACCAAATAAAACATCAAAAAGGTCAGGTATGTTTTTGAACCCCTTGTGCATACATGTGCTCATTTTTGAGAGCACTATAAGTGTGTTATCAAGTAAGCAGAATTGAAGGTGATCACATTTAATCAGAGCTCCCTCACCAGCCTTGTATGACAATGAAAAGTGGTGGGGGATGAGGGCAAGGGAAAACAGAAGAACAACTGCTCTCCCATTATTTGTGAAACTGTATTTATCTTTTTATTTTCACCAGTGGGCTTCTTAATGATGTAATAGGTTCTTTACATTTATACATTTATATTTACATATAATTATGATAGCAATGCAGAGAGTATAAAAGCTTGGAGATTTGAAGTTAATACTGACCCTTTAACTCACACTACTGAGGTTTGGGTTTTTTCCTCCACCTTTCATAATATGAGTCAGGAACTGGATTACTCAGGGGATAATTAGATGTAAAGTTTTTCACCTCTGGGTTACTGCTTCAAATCTGACCCAGGTCATAGTAACCAAAATTCATTATCATCTGCTGACTGTTCAGTGGCCTGTGTGAAATGGATTGACGGTCTCTCAGTGTAGTTTCTGTGGACAAATGCCCACAGAACCATCTACATTAATTAGCACTGTTATAAAGCTGGAATTGGCAGCTTGGAATTTGTCATTCCAAAGATGACATCCAAGGGTTCTTGTGGTAAGTCCCTAGATGTAACTTTGTAATCTTTTGGTATTGAGTTCTAAGGTAGGGACTAGTAGATGACAGGACTATTAATAATAATAATATATAAAGTCAGTTGGAGGCTGCAGTATTAATCATCTTAAATTGCATTTAGGCTGCCAGCTCACGGGTGAGCTCTATAGAAGAAAGGGTAGAGATTATGGGCATTACCAGAACACCTAGAACCCTTATTCATAGATCAGAACACAATGATGCCTGGTGCTGTAGAAACTCAGAACCAAAAGATGGTCCCTGCCTTAGAGAGCTAAATAGAAAACAAGAGACAGCACATTGATAAAAACCAGATAGGAAAATACAAGGAAACAATGAGACAATATTGTCTAGCACAGTAGACAGTGGTCTTAGGCCAGCCATTGTCACAGTGAGAAGGAGAGTTTTAAGGAGGGTTTTGAAGGAAGATAATGAGGCAGCTTTGTGGATGCTTATGGGGAATCTTCTCCCCAGTATGAGGTACAGCATGGTAGAATGGACAAAAACTTGTTTGAAAATTTAATAAGTAGGAAATGAAGTTATGGATTGATCAGAGGCAGGAGTCAACATCTAGAGAGATGTCAGGATAGGTGGGGATAGTCTGAGAAGGGCTTTGAAAGTGAAGACAAGTAGTTTATGTGTGATGCAATATAGAAGGGATGGAAAAAAAGGGATGGAAAGTTTAAAGTGATGGGCTATGAAAATGATCCTTGCAACAACATTCTAAATAGATATGAATGGGGCAAAGTTGCATTTGTCAGGGCCACAGAGAAGGGTATTGCAATTACTGAGATGATGAGTGCCTGGATGAGAATGTTAGTTGTGTGAATGGACAGGAAAGGCCTAGAAAAAAAATCTGCAAGACAGGTCATGTCTTCACTGGGGAGACTATAGCAGCACAGATGTGCCAATATAACCCCAGAGAGTGCAATGCAATGACCTGGAAGAAAATATAAAATTATCACTGATAAAATTTGCAGATGACAAAAAAATTGGAGTGGAGGAGGGCAAATAATGAAGAAGACTGGTCTCTGATACAGGGTCATCTGGACCGTTTGGGAAGCTAGGTGCAAGCAAATAATATACATTTTAACACAGCTAAAGGTAAATGTACACCCCAAGGAACAAATGATGTAGCACATACTTACGTGATGGGGACTCTATCCTGGGAAGCAGTGATTCAAAAAAGATTTGGGGGTCATGGTGGATAATGAGCTAAACATGATCTCCCAGTGTGATGCTTTGGTCAAAAGGGCTAATGCAAACCTTGGATGCATATAAAGGGGAATCTTGAGTAGGAGTAGGAAGGTTAATTTATTAGTGTGTTTGATACTGGCAGGACTTCTGCTGAAATATTGCATCCAGTTCTGGTGTCCACTGTTCAAGAAGGATGTTGATAAATTACAGAGGGTTCAGGGAAGAACCACAAGAATGATTAAAGGATTAGAAAACATGCCTGATAGTGATAGATTCAAAATGTTCAATCTATTTAGCTTAACAAAGAGAAAATTAAGGGGTGATTTGGTTAGTCTAAGTACATACATGGGGAACAAATATTTAATAATGGTCTCTTCAATATAGCAGAGAAAGGTATAACATGATTCAAAGGCTGAAAGTTGAAACTATACAAATTCAAACAGGAAATAAGGCATAAATATTTAACAGTAAGGTTAATTAACCATTGAAACAACTTGCCAACAACTTGATTAGGCCTCAGCTGGAGAATTGTGTTCAGTTCTGGGCACCTATGAAAGCATGAGAGGCCTTCATAAGAGAGGGCAATTGCAGAGCCAATATCAAATGAAAGGAATGAAGTCTGTGAGAGCTAATGGGAGCAAGATATGAAGAGGTCGTGGCAGGTTTGATCATTTTTGAGATGTGGGAATCTTATGAATGTAGTGATATGATCTTAGAAAAGACATATGATGCTAGTTGGATAACAGCTAGAAGGACCAGGATAAGTGAGATCTACACACCTCTGTGTGAGACCGTGTCTACTTACAGATTTGCACCAGTTCAGTTAAAATGGTTAAACTTGCAAACCCCAGTGTAGATACTTCTATTTTACTCAAGCCTGGTCTATACGTACAAGAAAATTTGGCAGCACTCAATGGAAGTTACGCAAGATACTTAAAGTAACTTACGTAACTTACATTGTCTTCCTAAAGTCTGCTCTGAGCACCATCTTCACTACGCTGTGCCAACAGGAAATGCATACCCTTCGACGCAGCATTACTCTTTTTTTGGAATTGGTTTTATTGAATCAATCTCTGGATCACTTGAGCAGGCCTTCACTTCTGCTGTCAGTGAAGACATATCCTCAGAGAAACTTATTTAATTTTAGTGTAAACCTGATCCAAAATGATTTAAACTAAACCGAAATAAGCTTGGTTTAAACTGGTGCAACTCTTTGCATAGAAAGGACCTAAGTCTGGAAGCTCATGGGAAAAGAGTTAACTGTCCTGCAGTTACTTAAGGCCAAATTTTGCCCTCAGTTACACATCAAGAATTCAAATTGACTTCTGTAAGAGTTGCACACATGTAGTGAGAGACAGAATCTGGCTCTTGGAGTAAAGGATGTATTTTGGTTTATTTGGCATACATTTTCCCTGTTCTTTTGATACCATTGCTAGTGTATATAAATAAATTAATCCTTTGTTATGCTGTTGGACTGTTGCTTATTGATAAAAGGTATAGAAGGAGATAAGTGGCCTAAATTAGTCTGCCCTTGAAAGACTACATAAAATCTAAGAAGTGCCAGGGAGTTCCTTTCTGCATTGAAAAGCTATAAATAAACTGAGTGAAAATGGTGGTGTTACATTCATCAGAGAAGTCCTCTCAAGCATTCCTTTGTGCAGATGGATTCAGCATTGATAGGAGATATATGTGACAGGCATCTTCTTTGGCCACAGAAGCATAAAGGACATAATGGGCAAATATAGACAGAGCTTTTCTTTCACCCTGATAGTCTTTTCTTCAGGGCAGAGTAGTAGCATATTAAGAAAGCAATGGAGGGAAGTGTGCTTTTCTGCTGTCTGTATAGTATGTGTTCTCTGAAGAAATAGATTTCAGTGTCCTGCACTCTCAGACCAGCTCCTTTCACAAACCTAACATTACCATAAGAAGTTAAATAAACTAATGACACATTGTAAATCCTTTGGGGCAGGGGTTGTGATTCACTGTATGTTTTTACAGCACCTAGCACTATGAGACTGTGACATGGCCTCTTGGTATCAATAATACCTTTTATTCCTTGAGGGGCACCAGATTAGTGGAGGGAGGGGGGGTCAGGCAAAGGGGCCGGAAACAGAGAAAACAACAATACAGAATAGAGGAAAAGCTGCGTGAGTCAGGAACTGTCTTGTTCCCCATTATAGACATGTTCCTGGAACTGTAGGCAGCTCCTGGAAACCCATCCACTATGCTTCCCTTCATTGCTGGTGGCCCCAAATACAGTGGCATTTGATCAGCTCATATGTATAAGACACTAATAAAAAAGAGAGAATAATAACCAGGACAGAGAGAGACGCTCCTTAGGTGGCATCTGTGTGGGGAATGTGGCTTGAGGTGACATGGAGGAAAGGACGCTCATGGGACAATCCATTATGAGTGAGGACACTACCAAAAGAAAGGATAAAAACCACTGACAGAGGGTTCAGTTTATCTGTTATGAAATTTACTCATGCAAAGTCTTCAGCACCACTTACGCCCCTTAGTTGTCTTCTGAAGGAGGGGGAAGGTATAGACTGAATGGGTTGTGTATAGGAGTGTCCTCATCTCTTGTACATGTCTGAGCTCAAACTGCTATAGGGGTGGAATTGTGGATTGGCTGAGATCAAGGCTACTGGATCCATTATTACTCAGATCCAGTGATTAAAAATCACAGGGCATGCAGGAGCCCAGGCCTATGGCAGCTATTTTACTCTATACACTAAGTAGCAGCCACAGAAGGACTGAGCTGCAGACCCACATCCTTGTCCTGGGTTGGGACGCAGGTAGATTTTGACACCCAAACTTTCAAAACCCACATGCCCCAACCTGGGGCAAGTACACATTGAACAAAGCTTGCTTGCTCTCAATATCTTCAGATGACATGAGTTCAACTATTGCCGCACATATATTGCTTTCAGCCAACACAGAGATTTCCCATTGATGTCAATGGGAATTATGTGCAAATGAAAAACAGTACATACTGCAGAATACCAGTATTAATTTTGAATTTTTATTGCTTTGGTTGCCTTGTGTCACAAACTTAACAGTAACTGTAACCCTTTTTATTTCCTTTCCTTGGGATTATTAAAATCTCTTTTATAGGAGGTTGTAAAATGTACTGTACAGGATTTATCAGCAAGACTGGAATGGCTTCTATGGGCCTCTTTTCAAGATCTTTTGCACATGCATATTTAAGCAGGTTTTGACTTAACATGTTACATGTCTGAAGCTGTCTATTTTTTCATATCTGTCTTCTACTGCACCCAGTGCTGTGGTACCTGAGTGCCTTTTATATTTTAAAAGTATTTGATCCCCTGAATAAAGATATTATTTATTTATATTTTAAAATACATTTCAGAACATTTTGGTTGTGCTAGCTGAAGGTGTCCTTGGGCAGATTTCTTTAATAATAGACCTTTTATTGCTGATGCAAATGATTAATAAAATACTTTACAAATCAGATTCTACACCATAACAAATGAGGAAGAAGGAAGTAAGGGGTGGATAAAGGAGGTAAATCTTTCTAGGTGACGAATTTTAGTACCAGTTCCCATTTAGGTCCATATCCTGCAAATGCCTAAGTGTGTGCTTAATTTTAATACATTGAGAAGTCCCTTAGGACATGAGCATTTTCAGGAACAGGGCTTTACTTCTGAATATTTTCCCTCAGATAACAATAAACGTTAGCTAGTCCAGCAATACTTTTGCCCTTTATAAATCCAAGCTACTACAGTAGAGGAAACTGCAGTCATTCACTGGTTCAATACACTATTTATCTCACTTGGGGAATTTTAATGGGTTTTAATCACTTACATATTATACAGCAAGAAGTTTATTCATCAGTGGCATACAATCCCCTTAAACATTTCCTCTGACCACCAAATAAATATGTGCCTGTACAAATCCCAACCCTAGATAATCTGGGGCATGCATCCATTTGCTGTGCCAAACAGAAGAAGTCAGAAAAGGCTTGAAGCATGTTGAAACAAAGAAATTTTATATTACCTATTCTACACGTACAAGCTTACAGCAGCACAGCAGTACTGATGTAGCTGTGCACTGGAAGAGCACTCATGAAGAGAGCTCTCCCATCAACATAGTAAAACCTGTTCAACAAGCGGAGGTAGTTATATCAATGGGAGAACATCTCTCACCAACATAGCGCTATGCATAAGAACACTTATGATGGCAAAATGTCCGTCACTCCGGGGTATGCTTTTTCACACCCACAAATAATAAAAGTTTTGCTGACATAAGTGTTAATGTAGATGTGGCCTTAGATGAGAACTTGCAAAATTAGATGTTTGTTTTCATTTTGTTTTTTTTTAAACACACCCACTCCTGCCACTTTTCCACTGCAAAGTTGTGATTAAAAAAAGTAACGTTATCTTTCAGGTGCTTTACAGATAGATACACACTTTTACAGTAGTGGTGGAAGAAAGGGCTGAGAAAAAAATGTAAGAAAAATGGGAAAGTGGGAAAAAAATGACAAATGCAAAAAAAAAAATGAGAAAGAAGTAGAAGTAAATGGCAACCTGGGCAGCAGCGACCATGAGATGGTAGAGTTCAGGATCCTGGTCAATGGAAGGAAGGAAAGAAGCAGAACACACACCCTGGACTTCAGAAAAGCAGATTTTGGCTCCCTTAGGGAGCTGATGGGCAGGATCCCTTGGGATGCTGATCTGAAGGGGAAAGGTGTCCAAGAGAGCTGGCTGTATTTTAAAGAAACCCTGTTAAAGGCACAGGAAGATAACATTCCGATGTGCAGAAAGAACAGAAAATGTGGACGGCGACCAGCGTGGCTTAGCAAGGAACTCTGCGGGGAGCTGAAACATAAAAGGGAAGCTTACAAGAAGTGGAAGCTTGGACAGATGACAAGGGAGGCATATAAAGATATTGCTCGGGACTGCAGGGATCAAATCAGAAAGGCCAAAGGACAATTGGAGTTGCAGCTAGCAAGAGATGTGAAGGATAACAGAAAGGGGTTCTATAAGTATATCAGCAACAAGAAAAGGATCAGAGGTGGTGTAGGTCCCTTACTGAATGGGGCAGGCATCCTCATGGTGGATGATGCGGAAAAGACTGAAGTACTCAATGCTTTTTTTACTTCAGTCTTCACAGGGAGGGCCAGCTCCCAGGCTACCACACAGGGTAATGCGGAATGGAGAAAAGAGCGGCCCTCAGTGATGGAAAGTCAGGTTAGGGAACACTTAATGAAATTGGATGTGCACAAGTCCATGGGGCTGGATGAACTGCATCCGAGGGTGCTGAGGGAGTTGGCTGAAGTGATTGCAGAGCCGCTGACCATTATCTTTGAGAACTCATGGCAAACGGGGGAGGTCCCGGAGGATTGGGAAAAGGCAAATATAGTACCTATCTTTAAGAAAGGGAAAAAGGAGGGATCCGGGGAACTACAGACAGGTCAGCCTTACCTCAATCCCTGGGAAAATCATGGAGCAGGTCCTCAAAGAATCCATCCTGAAACACTTGAAGGAAAATAAAGTGATCAGGAACAGTGAACATGGTTTCACCAAGGGCAAATCGTGCCTGACCAACCTGATTTCCTTCTATGATGAGATGACTGGATTTGTGGATGCGGGAAGAGCCGTTGATGTGGTATACCTTGACTTTAGCAAGGCTTTTGATATGGTTTCCCACAGCATTCTCGTCGGCAAGTTAAGAAAGTATGGGTTGGACAAGTGGACCGTAAGGTGGATCAAAAACTGGCTAGATCAACAGGCTCAGCAGGTAGGAATCAATGGCTTGATGTCTGGTTGGCAACCGGTAACGAGTGGAGTGCCCGAGGGGTCGGTCCTGGGGCCGGTTCTATTCAACATCTTCATTAATGATATTGATGATGGAATAGACTGTGTGCTTAGTAAGTTTGCAGATGACACCAAGTTGGGGGGAATGGTAGATACTTTGGAGGGCAGGGACAAAATCCAGGGAGACTTGGACAAATTGGAACACTGGGCCGAACGAAACCTCCTGAGGTTCAACAAAGACAAGTGCAAAGTTCTGCACTTAGGACAGAAAAATCCCATGCACTGCTACAGGCTGGGGACCGATCGGCTAAGTAGCAGCGCTGCAGAAAAGGACCTGGGGGTTATGGTGGACGGGAAGATGAATATGAGCCAACAGTGTGCCCTTGTTGTGAAAAAGGCCAATGGCATATTAGGCTGCATCAGTAGGAGTATTGCCAGCAGATTGAGGGATGTGATAATTCCCCTCTATTTGACAGTGGTCAGGCCGAATCTGGAATACTGTGTCCAGTTTTGGGCTCCCCACTACAGAAAGGATGTGGACAAATTAGAAAGAGTCAAGTGGAGGGCAACAAAAATGATTAGGGGGCTGGGGCACATGACTTATGAGGAGAGACTGAAGGAACTAG
>ML685903.1:9134264-9188563 GCA_007922175.1 Pelusios castaneus
CTACTTTTGAGTAGACCTAAGGCTTAAGTCGACTCCCTAGAGTCGACAAGCCAGTGTAGCTGTGGGGTAGCCCTAAGTTGACTTAGGGCTACCCCAGGACTACACCAATGCCCTCCCTGCTGGGGGGGGGCACAGGGGGAGCCTGACATGCCCCCACACAGGGCAGGGCAGAGCCCTGCCCACCCTGCCCCTATGCCCTGCCAGGGTCCCTGACACCTTTGCCCCATTGTACCCATGTACAGTGGGGCAAAGGCTGAGCCCCCTGGCAGTGAGCAAGGGGTGCCTACCCTAGGTCCCCCTAGCCCCTAGAAGTCGACTTAGGCGTCCAGTGTGGACGCTCTACGTCGAATTTGTAAGTTCCCCCCAAAGTCGACTTTAATTTTAAGTGTAGACTCATTAAGTCGACTTAAGTAAGCCGACTTTAAGTCGACTTATTTAAGTCGACTTAGTTAAAGTCGACTTAAATTTACAAGTGTAGACATAGCCACTGATGTCAGTGATAAAATTTTCATTGGCATTAATGAGAGTGCTAGACCAACACTGAGCACTTTGGAAAATGCTAACCATTAGTTAACCATGACACATAGTTCTTATATAGATCTCAGAGGCTATGTCTACACTGGCAAGTTAGTTCGAATTAAGGATGCTTAATTCGAACTAACTAAAGTCATGGCTACACTAGGCTTTAATTAGTTCGAATTAAGGGCTTCCTTAATTCGAACTAATAACTTCGAATAGGGTATTAGAAGTAAGGGTTAATTTGAACTAGTTAGTTCGAATTAACGAATGTGGCCATGTTAGTTCAAACTAATTTCCTAGTTCGAACTAACTGGCTCATTGAAATCAATGGAAATCGCTCATTCGAACTAAGCAAGTGACATGAATGGCACTTGCTTAGTTCGAACTAATTTTTTCTAGTTCGAATTAAGTTAATTCGAACTAACTAAAATTAGTTCGAATTAGTTAGTTCGAATTAACTAATTCAAACTCAATTTTAGTAAGTGTAGACATAGCCAGAGTGTCCAACGTAGGTCAACACATTGCTTCTCTGTGCCGTCCTTTCTCGATCTCTAAAAAGGAAACAAAGTGATTTGCTCAAAGTCATCAGCATGCCAACATTGAAACTAGAACCCAAATCTCCTGATTCCCAGTCAAAAGCCCCAGCCTAGAAGCCACCCAGCCTGTCAGGTCTAGGAGTTAACAAAGAATTTAAACATATTTTCTATTCCTCTTTAACACTATTGTCTGTATACACCATGGTATCTCACCACTCTTACATGTTGATCTTCCTAACATCTTCTTTGTCTCTAAATATTCTGTTATCTACTGAGATGCAACAGCTGTCTTACAGTATGAATTCTCCATAACTAGTGATAACAGAGGTAATAAATGAAATTATAGCCAATTACCAATATTTATAACTATTGTTTACAAATAATCATTTTACCTAGTGGTAAAGACAGGCCTCATTCCATCTCTCTTGTGAGCTTCAAGGCTCTGTCCTAGGACCATATATGGATAGGGTCTCTTCTCTTATGTTCCAGTGACACATCTTTGCTTCTGAGAGGAAATATGTGTAAAAAAGAAAAATGTGCATTAGAAAAGAAGTGACTTTTTATGGCTCATCCCCCGAAGTGTGGTGAACATTGAAGAGTGCAAAATTCTTTCATTACCTTCTAGGTTCAAAATAAAGGTGTATCTATGATCTCTTTTGGAGATATAATATTGCATTTCTTCATATTTCATTTCTTCATTTGACTGAATTCCCCTTCTATAGTGCCAACATCGCTGATGCTGAATAACTAGTGCATGAGTCAGGTACAGATCTGTGGGGAAGAGGTCAGATACCCTTGTAAGTAAAATTTTAATAAATTCAAAATAATTCTGTTTTTACTACGTTAGAAGAGTCCATTTCTTCTAATACAGAAGTTACCTGAAAAAAATCATGTTGAGCTATTGACAGTAGTAACAGCAGCATTTAAATAATTGTCTCACAGACATGAAAAACTCATTTATTTTGGCAAATTGAAAGTATAATTCAACTCTAAGGAGCAGTCCATCTCCTTATGTTCTAAAAACTAAGAGTTATCTCAGCAAAATGAATAATTTACACATTAGACTCCAGCCAAATGATGCCCCAAAATTCACCCAATCATAAACCTCAGTCATATACCTGAAATACCTGAGGAATGTATTCTCCACAATATAATTCTTTGTTATGGAAAAGGTTGTTATACTTCTGTTAAACCATATGTTTTATTTGAAAAAGTGCTCATGATGGGTGCTAGATTGACTGATAGAGAAAATAGCTACAATTTCAGGAGATTACCATCTGTGTAGTCTGTCTAGATCGACACTACAACCTAGGGGTATGATTCCTAACTCAGATAGACATGCTCACATAAACTCGATGAGAGCTAGTGCGAGTAGAAATAGTAGTGTAGTCATGACAGCATGAGCTGCAGCAGCAGTTAATAGTGCTGAGTATAAACCTGCCTGAAGCTGGTGGGTTATGTAATGTAGACTCTCTCTCTCTCTCTCTCTCTCTCTCTCTCTCTCTCTCTCTGTGTGTGTGTGTGTGTGTGTGTGTGTGTTAGTGATATAGATAAGGCTGGTAATACTGCCTATTCAGGTTGCCAATAATTTTCCCATTAGAAAACCCTGTTTTTTAATAGAATCATAGAAAGTGGAAGGGACCATGAGAGGTCATCAAGTCCAGTCCCATGCGCTCATGGCAGGGCAAAATGCCATCTTGACCATTCTTGACAGGTGTTTGTCCAAACTGATTTTAAAAATTTCTAGTGATGGAGATTCCACAACCTCCCTAGGCAACTTATTCTAGTGGTTAATCACTCTGACAGTTAGGATTTTTTTCCTAATGTCCAACCTAAACCTCTCTTGCTGTAATTTAAACTCATTGCTTCTTGTCCTATCATTGCAGTTCAGAAGAACAATTTTTCTTCCTCCTTTTCGTAACAACCTTTTCAACTTACTTGAAAACTGATATCATGTCCTCTCTGTCTCCTTTTTTCCAGACTAAACAAACCCAGTTCTTTCAATCTTCCCTCATAAGTCAAGTATTCCAGACCTTGAATCATTTTTGTTGCCCTTTTCTGGACTTTCTTCACTTTGTCCACATCTTTCCTGAAATGAGGTGCCCATAACTGGACACAACACTCCAGCTGAGCAGAACAATAGAGCAAAAGAATTACTTCTTGTGTCTTTCTTACAATACTCCTGTTAATACATCCAGAATGATATTTGCTTTTTTTGCAACAGTGCTACACTGTTGAGTCATATTTAGCTTGTGGTTCACTATGACACCCAGATACCATACTCCTTCCTAGACAATCATTTCCCATTCTGAACTGATTGTTCTTTCCTAACTGGAGTACTTTGCATTTGTCCTTATTGAATTTCATCCTATTTACCTTAGACCATTTCACCAGTTTGTCCAAAACATTTTGAATTGTGATCCTATCCTTCAAAGCATTTGCAACCCCTCCCAGCTTGGTATCATCCATAGACTTTATAAGTCTACTCTCTATGCCATTATCTAAATCATTGATGAAAATATTGAACAGAACCAGACCCAGAATGGATCCTTGTGGTACCTCACTTGTTATGCCCTTCAAGCATGACTGTGAACTGTTGATAATGACTCTCTGAGAAAGATTATCCAACCACTTATGCACCCAACTTATAGCAGCTCCATCTAGGTTGTATTTTCCTATTTTGTTAATGAGAAGGTGATGCGAGACTGTATCAAAAGCCTTACTAAAGTCTAGGTATACCACATCTACTGCTTCCCCTCTATCCGTAAGGCTTGTTACCTTGTTATAGAAAGCTATCAGGTTGATTTGACATGATATGTTCTTGACAAATCCATGCTGACTATCACTTAATACCTGATTCTCTTCTAGATGTTTGCAAATTGATTCCTTAATCATTTGCTCCATTATTTTTCCTGGTATAGAAATTAAACTGACTGGTCTGTAATTCCCTTGGTTGTCCTTATTTCCCTTTTTATAGATGGGCACTATATTTGCCCTTTTCTAGTCCTCTGGGATTTCTTACATCTTCCATGACTTTTCAAAGAGATTAGCTAATGGCTCAGCTATCTCCTGAGTCAGCTCTTTCAGTATTCTAGGGTGCATATCATCAGGCCCTGGTCACTTACAGACATCTAATTTGTCTAAGTAATTTTTAACCTGTTCTTTCCTATTTTAGCTTCTGGTACTATCCCATTTTTACTACCATCCACTACGATAGGCATTGGATCACCACGAACCTTCTTGGGGAGCACTGAAACAAAGAAATCATTTAGTTCCTCTGCCATTTCCACATCTTGCGTTATTGTTTTTCCCTCTTTATTGAGTGATGGTCCTATGCTGTTCTTGGTCTTCCTCTTGTGTCTCATGTATTTAAAGAATGTTTTCTTGTTACTTGTTATGCCTTCAGCTAGTTTTTGGTGGCTCACAACTTTTTTTCTAAACTCTGACCATTTGAGTGGAAAAGTTATATGGCAGGTGTCTGCCTCAGGCTGAATTTTTTGTGAAAATTTGAGCCAAAGCAGTTAATCAGTTTCAGAGACTGAGACTAGGGACAAATACATTGTTTTGCCCATGTTAAAAATTGTCACTACATTTACTTTTAAAGCTGTAGCACTACCATGCTTTGGAGCATGGATTTGAAATTTGGCAAGGAGTGGCCTTTGTGTCAGGGATGTACCTTTTGCTGTCCCAGTGACAATCAACTCAAATTTGGCCAAGTTAGAAGCTTTTGAAAAATCACAGTTAGCACATGTTCTCACTAGAGACTTTGTATATTTGGGAAGCTAAAATCTCCAAAGATTCCATTCTCACTGAGCATGTTTGAGCCTCTCTGAATAAACAGACTGTGCATGTGCCATCTTCCCATGGTCACAGATCATGCCTCTCTCTATGGCTACAGGAGAGAAGCCAGAATTTTTCTATAATTGCTGCTTCCAGTTGCTGAGCTGCTTTGTGCTGGGCATCAAAACAGAGAGCAGAAAGCCTGTCTTTCCTGTGCTCTCAATAACTTTCCTGCTAGCACCAAGGCAGATTAAGCTGTTTGATTTGGAGGCAGACAGGCAAACCATGGCAGACCAAGGTGAAGGACAAAAGGCAGAGCAAGGTGGAGAAAAAGGATCAGGAGTCTGGTGAAATTGAAACAGGAATGAGGTGGAGAGTGTAGTGTTAGAATAGGGATTTATTCAAGAGATTTGGAACTTTGAACCAGACAGAGAGGAAAGGCTGAAACTGGGAGCTGGGGGAGGGAGGGGAGGCAGGACCTGATTAGGTGAGGAGCTGGGAATGAGTTAGTGAGAAAAACAGGGTGGTGGAGACTGGGACTTGGTTGTGCGGTGCGGTGAAGAACACTGAAATCAGACAAGAAACAGAGGTGGGGAAGAGCCTGCGACCAAATGAACAAGGAGACTGGGACTAGGAAGCAGTGGGAGGTAACGAGTACCAGGGGTGGGTAGGGAGACAGATCTGATAAGTTATTATGGCTGGGAGAGAACAGGCATTAACTGGGCAAATAACCTTGCACGAAGAAACCAAGGAGTGTGAAGAGTAGGATAAGAAGCCAGGGAAGAGGTGAGGGAGACACTGAGTTGGATGAGCAGTCAGGGAGGGATACTGGGACTGGGATCCAGTAGGAGGGAGGGGGGAGAGCCAGAATGGATGAGGAGGTGTGCGGGAAGCAGCACTATTTGGGCAAGGTAACGGGGTACAAGGAATTGGGTGGGAATAGGGGAACCATAACTGGCAGAAAGACTTTGATGGGGAGTGAGAGGAAGAACAGTGAGCCCAGAGGGTGAGATTAAGACTGGCTAGTTAAGGACACTGGAATGAGGAGCCTGCGGTGTGGAGAATGGAACTGGGACAGGGAACTAAGGATATCCCTAGAAATGAGAGAGGATTGGGACACAGAGTAGTTGCAGGTGTTGGGGCAGAAGGAGTAAAGGTTGGGGGAAATGGTTAGCAGAGGTTAATGTATCCATTAAAAACATGTACTTCTAGAACCTGGAACAGAACCCAAGATTCATGAGTCTCACCATTTCTTTGCTGATACCTGTGAAATGCATTGGCCAAGTGTGTAGATGCAGAATAATTTTAGAGGGTTCCAAGCACAGCTACAAGAATGATTAAAGGATTTGAAAACATGCCTTAGAAAGAGAGACTCAAGGAGCCCAGTCAGCATAGTTTAGCAAAGAGCAGGGTCTGAACGAGCTCTCTTGACAGCCAGGGACAAACTGGGGGAAAATAATTCAGGAGCAGACTGTTTTTGCATAGACACATCTCCTCTGCATAGCTGTTCAGTAGATGGAGCTTCTTTGCTCAAGTGATCAGTTTGGGCTGGTTTGGGGTTGCAATTAGTTTTTATATTGGGAGGAGTAAACCGGAGCACCACCATGAATCGAAATCAGGAAGATTCAAAGATCTTCCTCTCCATTGACTGGAATTTATAGATTAAGGGAGTATGTACACCATACCACTGACTCAGTTACGGACAATTCATGATTATTGACATATCTATGCCCATTAACCACATCTTATGTAATTTACGTAACAACTGATGTTCCCAAATTACTGAATGTTTATTCTTTAAACCATTGGACCCTCAGCCCTTAATCTGGGATAATTTAGATTATGTATTCCTTGTACTTGTTTTCTAAACAATCTCTGTGCTCATCAATAATTAGTACAGCAACTCTTTGTGTAAACTCTGTGAACTGTTCATTCTTGTAAACATTATTTTTAATAAAATATATTAAATTTAAATACAGGAGTAATGAAATGTTGTTATCCTTACTGTGTGAGTAAAGGGCAATGGAACTGTCCTTACCATGCCCTGATTGAGGGGTCATCCTAAACTAAAACTCACTTGCTAAGCAGGAATAAGGAAAAGAGAGGGGGAGAGATGTTTCTATCTGGTGGTGTGGCCTCTGCTTAAAGTTTCCTAGACACCATTTTACTTTCCTCTCCTGCAGCATCTAAAGACAGAGCTAATTAGACTACATTGATAGTCCATTTTTTTCTGTTCAGTGATTATCAGAGTTGAACCACTGATAAGCAGGCCTAGGAGCTAAACCTTAGGATGTGAGCAGTGTAGTGGAGAAAGCCAATACAGAGGCTGCAATAACAGTGAGGTACCCCATTCCCAATGAAATTACTAGGAGCTGGGCTTAGAGATGGGACCTCAGAACATGACATCGCAAAAGAGGCAGCGAGTGGCAAGCAGCAGCAGAGAAAACAGAGGCAGCAGTGGCAGAGATCACAGCAACAGAAATAAGGTGCATACAGCAGCAGCAGACACATTGCTTGAAGCCCCCCTCTCTTTTAGGCATGGGAGGTGAATCCATGTGAACATACCTCTGAACTCTGGATCTTTACTGACTAAGAACAACCAACTCTGAGTGGGGTGCCGCAGAGGGAAGGGGGCCTGACATGTTAGAGGGATATTCATTTGTTGAATTTTCACACCACAAGGTGGGAAACTGAGGAAAAGGATGCTACTCTGTGCACTGTGGGGTAGGTGTTTGCTTGTGGTTACAGGCTTTTGAATCATGGTTGTGGTGTTTTCAGAAATTAATGCTGGGTTCCCTATCGCTTTTAATATAACTTTTGTTATACTCAGATTTAGTGCAAGTGGGGAAATTGTGCCTCTTAGAACTGCCCAGAGTAGTGTTTAGTTTTCCCAGATTACTGGATGAGGTCTCAAGCTACCTCTTTTTGTATTGTCAAGAAGAACTCTTAAATATTGAACTGGCTCTTGTTGCTGCTGACACTACTTGCAGAAGCAATACAGAAGGTTAAAAAGATGGCTTGATCACAGTCTGTAGGGAACTAGGCTTGTTTAGTCTTCAGAAAAGAGGAGTGAGGGGGGATTTGATAGTGACCTTTAACTGCATGAAAGGGAGTTCCATGGAAGATGGAGCTGGGCTGTTCTTAGTGGTGGCAGGTGACAGAACAAGGAACAATGATTCCAAGCTGCAGTGGGAGGGTTCTTGATTGGATATTAGGAAAAACCTTTTCACTACGAGGATAGTGAAGCACTGGAATGGGTTACCCAGGGAAGTGATTGAATCTCTGTCCTTAGAGATTTATAAGGCCCCGCTTTGACAAAGTCCGGGCTGGGATGATTTAACCAGGGTTGGTCCTGCTTTGAACAAGAAGCTGGACTAGATGACCTCCTGAGGTCTCGTCCAACCCCAACCTTCTATGATTCTATAAGTACCCACAAGGGAAACAGAAATTTGATAATAGTCACACATTGAACTATGAACCTGTGGTAGGTGGCACTGCTCTGCAGTGGCCCTTTCATGTCCTCACATGGGTGCTGCAGGCACTCACTGCCTCAGTCTTCAAGGTTTGGCTACCTTCTTCGGAAATGCAAGCTTGGCATCAGTCTCTAAACAATCAACGAAATAGCAGTTTAGGATTTGGCTGTCTGGGCCTTTAAACAGTGAGAAAAATCTTCAAAATGCATGTACTTAGTTGCTATACTGAAGGCAAGATCCTGACCTGGACCAGGGTCCTGAGTAGCCATGAAGAACTCTTTCTCTTCTCCAGTCTTACCTAGTTCAGCCCCTGAGCCAAAGCAGATAAGTCTTCACTGGCCAGCTGGTTGAATGTTCAGCATTGCCTCTTGGCCCTTCTAGGTGTCTGGAGACCTGTCTTATTGGTCACCCAGTGTGAATGGATTTTTCTTGGGCAGAGAGTGTCCAGTTGCTGATTCCTCCAGCATACAGCAGGAAGGCCTGATAGACTCTGTCACAGAATCACGCATTGAATAACGAGGAGAAAACAGAATACTGAAGAGCTGCTCATTAAGTGAGCACTGTCCATTTTCTGCACTGAATAAGGCAAGGGTCCTGTACAAAAAGTAGTCTGTGATCATGTAATTCAAGACCATATCATAATGCATACTTGGAATTTGCTATTAGAGTTTTGTAACTGTGCATTTGAGTTACATGATATTGTTTTTGTTCCCTAATTGGTTGATCTTTATAAACTGGTTCATTTTTGAATGACATATATTTTATTTCTTGATTTGTTTAATCGTGGTTGTTGGTCTGAAATTTGCTTTTTGTGAACACTTCTATGAACAAAACATATCAGAAAGGGAAGTTGCTCAGGGTGAGATGATGCATCTGTGGTAGAAGCATGAGGAGGACCTATATCTCACCTACAGTCTGTTCTAACCCCTGAAGCAGAGATGCCTGAGCTGTATCTAGCTTGGATAACATATTCAAATTATTCTAAATCTAAGGACTTGTCTACCCACAGAAATTACACAGTTGAACTAAATCATTCTCTAAACTGATCTAGTTGAACTGGTGAAACCCACTGGAATGGACTTTCTTAAATCAGTTTCTATATCAATTTTGTAACATCTGCATCTACAGATGATACACACTCATAGATAACAGAGAAAGAAACAATGGGAAGTGGGGAAGGATGGAGAAAAATACAGGGCAATATCAGTGCTGGTCCTAAAAATCATCATATCTTCTTACTCAGCACTGCTAACTGCAACTTCATAAATAACAATGATGATAACTCAAAGTTTAGTTATTAGAGAGCTAATAGCCCCCCCTTTATGCAAACCTCCCACCCACTATGAATAAAAAGTAATATGGGGTTCTACATTTATATCCCAGCCCACAGAGGATAATTAAAAATGGAAATTCACACGCTCCAAAAATGATCCTAACACACTTATACTACAGGAAGACCCTACCTCATTTCTTAAAGGCAGACTGCAGCTAGGTTTGTTTCTTCCTGTAATATATATATATATTGCGTTTGTATGGAGTGAAAAGCTAACTCTCTGTGCCACAGACTGATGATTAATACTATATGAAAGCACCTTAATTTTTTATGGGTTTATTTTTGCCATGCCCAGGTGTAATTCCCCATCATGTCAACAAGAGTATTGTTAACATATGGCGAGAAAAAGCCTCTGAGAGGTTGGGTATACTAATGCCACGTGAACAGGCTTTCTTAGAAGATTTTGACCCCCTTAGAATTTGGAGTTGGTCAGAAATACTGTGAAGACAGCATTTGTTAACAGGATTTTGACATTCCAGAGGTAAAACCAGGAAATTTAGTCAGTAGAGATCTGAACATTCTGAGGGATCAGAAAGGTTCGACTGGAGAAATGGGAAAAGGTTGTATGAGGCTTTAAGTGGAATAGTTTACTATTCCTGATTCCAGTTACCACAGTTATCCACAGGGATCGTAAAGGTTTATTTTGTCAAAAACTTCTTGATTTCTTGTATTGGTACTACAGATGGGCAAACCAGTTTGGGACAAATAAGAAACTTGAATTTTCAATTATCCAAGAGATGAAATATGGACCTTCTCGGAGTTCAGGATGTCTTCAGTGCCATTTATCTTTTCTGGGCAGACTTTATGACTTGTTCCCCAGTAGTGGGTCCTCTTTGGGTGAATTGTAATGGAAGATCCTCTTTAGGGCTATGTCTACACTTGTAATTTTAAGTCGACTTAGTGTGTCTACACTTAAAATTAAAGTCGACTTAAAGGGGAACTTAGAAAGTCGACCTAGAGCGTCCACACTGGATGCCTAGGTTGACTTCTAGGGGCTTAGGGACAGAGGCTGCATTTTCTATTTTTGCTTTTCTTTTCATTTCGTTTTTTATTCATTTGTGTGTTTGTCCGTTTTTTCTTTTAGGAAATGAGATTGGAGTTTAACAAATAATGAAAGTTCCAGTCCATCTCAACCAACTTCTTTTCTTTTCCTTCAACAGGCAATTATTATAATTTTTAACACCATATAAGAGACTTCCAAGCAAGAGAGTGGATCGAGAGTTCCTTTCCATCCTTTTTCCAGCTAAGGGGAAAGGGAGCAAGGGATGTCGTTAAAATGAAAGTCTTATTTAATTCTTGACATTTCAAATGCTTTAACTGTTTTTCCTTCTTTTTCTGACTCTTCAGTAAAAGGCTTAAGGGATTTTTAATAGTGTCTGCCATGAGACTAAGCGATTCACCAACCCCAAATCTTGTTTAAAATTGTTTTGTGTTGGACAGTGTCAGGGTTATGTTAACATCTTTGATTCTTTGGTCCCATATATTCCCTTTACTTTAATATCACAGAGTTATCACAGCTGGCAGGCATTTACAGATGGTTCAAGAGTGAAATTAAGTTTGAAAAGTTATTAGGAGAAGAAACACAATTGGATGAGAGTTCCAATCCAAAATGTACGTCCTATTCACAAAATATTTTTTAAAAATGTAAGTAATTGTTATGTAACCTGTAATCTGGCACTGTCATCGAACTAAAATACCACAAGATAAAAAGGATTGGGTTAAAGTGGGTCAGTATCTGAATGGTAGTCATTCAAAACCCCAAAGTTAGCTGGGTTGATGATTGTGTGGTTGACCTTTTCACTTTATGTAGTACTGAATCAGTGCAATACTATCATATTTATGCTGATGACTTCATAGATTCATAGAACTGAAAGGGACCATAAGAGGTCATCGAGTCCAGTCCCTTGCACTCATGATAGGACCAAGTACCATCTAAACCATCCCTGATAGGTGTTTGCCTAACCTGCTCTTAAAAATTTCCAGTGATGGAGATTCCACAATCTCCCTAGGCAATTTATTCCAGTGGTTAATCAACCTGACAGGTCTACCTTTCCACTTCTGACTTGCCACCATCCACCTGATCCCACTGTTCAGCTCATTTCTTTGACATCTTCTCATTGTCAGATGTCCAGGCCAGGTTGTGACCAGGCAGATCTAGTGGTCAGAGACAGAGAAAGTCCATAGTCAGGACTCAAGAATCAGCTGGGTTGGGATACTGGAGGATCAGGAGCAGGATATAAATCAGAGATCAGAACCACAAGTCAGAGGTCAGGATGCCAGGAAATCAAACTGGGGGAAGGAGGAGCATGAGCACGGTAAATCCCATTGCTTGTTTTAAATAGGGCCTGCAGGTCAAACAACTGCTCTGGGACTCTGCCAATGGGACCTCAGGGACAGAGCCTCAAACTGGGGATGGGCTTGGTGGGTCCTGGGTCAGCAGTTGTCAGCAAGGCACCAAGTGGAGCGTTGAAGCATGGTTGCTCCTTTGAATCCCATGGATCTGGCTTCTAGGCCCATTGATAATGACCTCACCTCCATCCCTAGGGCTGCCCTCTGGGCAACATGGGACCAGGTTTCTCAAGGTGGCTCCTATGGAAGGCCCAAACCAGAATGGGACAGTGAACATTTTCTTCTGGCTCCCAAGTGTATTCCTCTGTGCCATAGACTTCCCAGTTCCCAATTCACCTTGCTTGATCTTGGAATCAAGTACTTTGTAGATGATGAAATCCTTTTGATCTTGTACTTATGCTGGTGGGGCAGTAATTGAACTTTATGGGGAAATGTATTCTCAGTGCAAGGTTTTAAGAGCGAGACATGAAATACAGGGTGGGCTATAAGGAATTGAGGGAGTGGGAATTTGAAGGTGACTGGATTAGTTTGTTGCTGAATCTGATAATGGCCAAAGAATCAGTGGTCTAGTTTCTGAGATGGTCTGTCTGTGTGGATATGTTCTGTAGAAACCCATACCTTTTATCTTACAGAGTAGGCCAAACCTTCATGCCTAAGCTTCTCCCCGCACTTTTTATTGTCCTCTTTTGCCTTCCCGAGGTGTCTGTTCACCTCTTCTTGGTGTGATGAATGTGCTGTACTAGATCCAAGACCAATAAGTTGGGGAAGGATGTTGATAGCTGTGTGTGAAATCAGAGGTGGTACCCATAGTAACAAAGAAGGGGCTGTGCTTCATGGATACGTGGTCTACATTATTATATGAGAACACCGAATATGTAATAGTACAGACCAGTTGTCCCAGTGATGGTTGGTGTAGCATTGTAGTATTGCACTAAATTCTAGTTGATTCTTTCCATTTGGCCATTTGACTGATGATGGTAGGCAGAGGTCAGATGGATGGAGACCCCAACAGACACAAAGCCTTAAGCCAGAAGTGTGCAATGAACCAAGGGCCCCATTGAAAGTGACATGATCCTGTAGTGTAAGCCATGAAAACGGACTACATTGTTTATCTGGAGCCAGACAGTTACCCTTGTGGCAGGAATGCCAGGAATGAAGTGGGCCATTTTTGGAAATTGAGTTACTACTGTACTTAGAAAAAATTTGCAAAACCTGAAAAAAAGTCGTAGGTCACATACATTTCGGGGAGTGGGGGTTGTGGGTGACTGTCCAGTCACAAACAGTCTAGACCTTGTGTGGGTTCATCTTTATTCCTTTCAGGGACAGGATAAAACCTTTGGAACTCAGTCGAGAGCTGATTGAACACACACTTTTCAAGTTTAGAGTAGAGACTGTGTTGTCATAGTCTCTTCCGCTTTTTATGGCTGTGAGTGAAATGGTTGTCTATGCAAGCCAGTTCATCTTTGATCTCTTCCTGTAAGCTCTGCTGAAACTGATAGAGCTGCACTATTTCATTTCATTCAGTATCCATTCTGAGAGGGGTAGAAGTGTGCTGCATAGGAGGCAACTATGCTTCATCATTCGAGCTCAGCGCTGGTCATTAAAGATGATTGATATAAACTGAAGAAAGACACCCCACTTCAACAGCACCGAGCTATGGCCTTCCAGAAGCAGGGAAGCCTAGTCTAATTTGTCTCCTGTTAGCAGGTTGATTACCAAGGCTTCCTGGCACTGGTCAGAGGCATAATAGATTCTGGGGCACATCAAGAACAGACAACAGCATTGGTTCATGACGCCCCAGAACCAGATGGTTCCCTTTTAGGTAAGAATATTGCAGGGCCCTGTTCTAGGCAATTCACTGCATGTGGTGCACTGAGCACAGCATTCAGAGTGCTGCTGGTTTTCCCTGATCAGCATGACTTGGGCCTGTGGGTCCTGATTGTCCATCTGGACCCAGAGGGTTCAGTCAAATGAGTCCAATGTTTCTGGTGGAGGTTGCAGTGTGGCTGAGTCCATCCTTCTTGAACCAGGCTCAGTCCCATAGGGTTATTGTGGTCTGAACATGCTCTCAAGGCTAGGTGTGGGAAGCCAGACCTTGTGGTCAGAGCTGGAGTCCACAGTGAGGAGTCAAGAATCAGCTGGGTCAGGATCATGGGAGATCAGAAGCAGAAGACAAAATGGAAAACAGAAGCACAAAATCAGCAACCAGAGTGAGGCTGGATCAGGATACCTGGGGTCAGAGATCACAAGCCAAGCCAGATCAGGACACCAGGATGACAAACCATGCAAGCAAGAGCAAGAGGCACACAGTCCAGATCAGGGTGGATCTCTGTTGTTTGGATAGTTTCCTTTTCTTGTTGTTGACTTAAGTAGGGCAGTGGACTAGTTGCTTGCTCTGGAATTCTGCCAATGGGATGTCAGGGACTGGATTGGGGCCTTATGGATTTGGGTAAGAAGTTGTCAGTAGGGTGCCAAGTGGAGGGTTAAAGCGTGCTGGTCCCTGTGAACCTTGGTTCAAGGCCCATGGGTCATGACATTAAATTTAACATGGCCCAAATGGAGGTCATAAAACCTTCTCCACCCTCCCCCCATTTTCTATCACTAATGACCACACAACCATCCTCTCTGTCACTTAAACCTGTAGTCTGAAAGTCACCTTTGACTTTTCTTTCTCCCTTGCTCTGTATATCCAGGCTATGTCCAGGTCTTGCTATTATTTCCTTAATTACTTTTCTAATATTTGCCTTTTTCCCTGTCCAGCTTCTTTCTATTTAATACTTTCTGTTTTTACCTTATGGAGATTACTGGTTTTCATTGAAGTGACTTACCTCCATCCTTCAATGGGAATTTTGCCTGTGTATGGGACTCCAAGATTGGACTGATAGTTTGTCTATGAGTTTTTTTGGAAAACACTTTGGAATCCTTTGAGGTAAAGTCTCTCTCTCTCTCTCTCTCTCTCTCTCTCTCTCTCTCATTATTTTCAGTATAATTTTGGTTTTGAAAGATATTCATGATAAAGGTGTAAACTGGGGAATTCTGTCACTGTATTGCCAATGTACACATTTGCATTAAATTCATTAGCCAGGCTGTAATAATGACTGGGGTCATCCTACTGGAAATTTTTTATTTTGAATGTTCCTGTGTGTTGAACCTGTACATTGAGTAACAATCACATTCTATCCACTATGGGGACATGGCCCTATATTTGTCTGGCAGACATCCATGTAAATTTCTTTGATAAAGATTAACATTTATTTACAATAAACCTGTTTTTGTAAGTAAAATATGTAGTCTGAAATTCCATCCCAGCGAGGTATATGTATAAATCTTTCAATATTTGTTTAGCTAAATTAATTCATTTGAATGAATATGAATGGTGATGAGATGAAATAAACACCAAAGCCCTCTAATGGCCAGAAAGAATTAAGAACCTGAATGAAAGTTCTCCCACATTACCCTATCAATGATCCCAACACTGATCTGAAAGCACCTTTTTCTAGAGCTGAGTGGAAATTCAGTCTCTGTGTCTGCTTAGTTCTGAATATCCCCAGAGCAAGCACTAACCATCTAAGTATATGTAAAAGTTGGGGCCTGCTTTTATAGGTGTCTAGAAGCCTCCCAAGATATGCTGAGTGCCCTGAAATTACAATGACCTACTAGGAAGCACTCAGCACCTTCTAGGATGAGAAGTATCTCATAGGTTAATGTTTCTAGTATGGATTTTGATCAGATAATCATATTGGGCTGCTTCATGGGAGTCTGAAATTTCTGTCTATAGCATTTTATTTTATTTTTAATATACAAATGATATTCTGTTCCATATGCATTTCTGAGAAGGTATGAAGCTTGTGAACGCTTCCTTTACAGACAACAATGTCCACCGTTTGGGTGGTGCTGACCATCTGGAAAGGAGCTGATTTCTTGCAAGTTGCTAAGCATTCTCATTGTTGTGACCTGGGCCAATTAGCATCAGTGTGAGATAAGAGTGCTCAGCCTCTTGCAAGATACGGTTCCAAATCACATTATTTTTATTCCTTTCCCTTTACATGTGTCTATACTTTGTCTAATTTATACTGTAATCTCTTTGGGGAAAAGAGTTTTCTTAGTTCATGTCAATAAACTGAGAATTATCTATTTAAAAATATTAGTGTTATAAAAGGGAGCACATGGGGACTATGACTTGACCATGCTTTCCACATAAAATGTCCATCCTGCATGCAGGTTGCATACAATTGCCCAGAGGCTAGTCTGTGTTGAGGTCACTGAATGTTGCACTGTCAGAGAGGACAGAACATACAAGGGAGCCTCCAAATGGTATATTCAAATGTTTCTTATCCCATAGCCATCAGCGAGGCAAAGGAGGAGAGAAAATAAAAGTGGAAGGTTAATGGAGTGGGGCAAAATATTCACAAAGCAAACTTTATTTTATTTTATTTTTTGAAGCTTCAGGTGACATATGTAAAAGCTCCGAAGAATCTTCCAGAATTGCAAAACAACAATGTTAAAACAAACAAACAAAAAACTTCCATATTTCTTCAACCTCAAGCGTAGCTCTCCCTGTGGGAAATCTTGCAGAGAATAGATTAATCACCATTATTTAGTATCACTGCTGGTTGCTTCAGGATGTCAGCTATCTGTAATGCAGCAGATACATTCCTTCTCTAACATGGCACCAAGTGTACTGTGCATGTACCATAATGTGAATGTGCCACAGTGGTTACAGGTTTGCCTTGGCTCACCATTGACCAACAGAGTCATTTAGCTCTCCAGAGGCCTTTCGTTCTGGGAGAACAGAAAACAGAGATCCCCCCCACTGCCGCCATTTTTATCCTAAGGAGAAAACAAGAGTTGTTTCTTACAAACCAAGCTAACTCCTGAGCTATCTTCTCTAGTAGCAGGTCTCCAACTTTTTCACATGATGGAAACAACTCCCATGTTAGAAATTTTGTCGTGAACACTTCCTCTTCCCATCCTTGATCTTAGTTTTCTCTGTGCCAAATATAAAGCTTGGTTTCCTAATAAAGCATTCTTAAGGACATCATTAAAGAGATGAAATTGAGATAAACTTGTTTTAATGTGGTGGCTATTTGGTTATATCCTATATTTGTTGTTTATTTCCTCTCCCTTAGTATAAGGTTTCACACTTAGTAACCCTAAATCTTCCCTTGTTGCCTGCCCATGCCCCTCTGCTAATCTGTCCATCTTACTTTCAGATTGGTTGTTTCCTTCTCTGTGTTTGCTGCTGTAAACATTTTGTGTCAATAATAAAGTAACTCATGCCTGAATTTACAATGCTGAGAAACCTTACAAAGAAGAGAGATATTAAACAGAGTAGCCCCTAAGCAGCAGGTCAGACAGTGCTGCTTGCAGATGGACACATATACAAGATTCTAGGATGACAAGACCATCTTTTTCTATGAATTTGCTCTTCACTTTTGAAATGTTCTTCAGAGCTTACAGTTCTACGACCACAGTTCAGAACACTTTTTTTTTCCAGGAAAGTTGATTGGTTTATAAAAGTTAAAGATCTTTTAATGTCCTCATTCACAGAAGTCTTCATCCTTCTGTCCCTTTCTTCAAAAGTACCTGAGTTGGGGGACATATTGAGTACAAAATACTTTTGGCTATGTCAACACTTGCAAGTTAGGTCGACTTAAGGAGGCTTAAGTTGACCTAACTTAGTCTCTGCCACACCAGGCTTTCATTAGGTCGACTTAAGAGAATCCTTAAGTCGACCTAATGAAAGCTTAGGTCGACTTAGTAAGAGCTGCCGGTTAGGTCGACCTAACTCTCCTTAGGTTGACCTAACCCTCCTTTAGGTCAACCTAAGCATAGTGTGGATGCTTAAGTCCACTTTATTAAGTCTATCTAAGGGCAGTTAGGTCGACTGAACAAAGTAGACTAAGTTCACGCCCATGGAAACCACTTTGTTAAGTCAACTTAATAAGGTCGACTTTAAGTCGACTTAAAGTCGACCTTATTAAGTCGACTTAACAAAGTCAACCTAACTTTTTCTAGTGTAGACATAGCCTTTGATTATTACTGCTGTACAGACAATGTTGTACATTGTTTTGTGAGCATTTGCAGTTGTCACAGAAATATTAGAAAAAATGAAAGAGCAAATTGTCAGAAGAAGATACTACCAGAGGGATGGGGGCAGGGACCACAAAAGTAGAAGTACATCCATTCAAAGGCCTCCCCAACTACAACTACAACCCTGAGAATAGGCTGACTGCCTAATTCTGCCCTAGAGAAACTGCTACCACAAAAAGAAACATTGGTTGCTGGGTAAGTGGTGGGAAAACTCTCAATCAAACATTTTAAACCTTCCAAAAGTTTCAAGTTTAGGTTTGTGGTGAAGGACAGGTGAACTGGTATCTTCATCCCTACCTTTAAATGGAACTATAAGGGAAGGAAGAGTGTAGCAAATGGTTAATTAAAGTATTAGTAGTTAATAGATTTCAGGTGTTGGAGCCTGAATGTGAATTTGAGGGTGGAAATGTACACCACAGAAAAATGAAGGAAAAAGCAGAAGAGTGAAATAAAAAATAGAGACATACTAATAGCAGGAAACTTGACTAGGTGCTCTTTGAATAGATACTCCTCTAAAAAGAACTGAGCTAACAAGACAGTGATTTGTCTCCTGGGTTAAAGGTTAAGAATGATATTGAGAGGGCTGACAAGTTAATCTAGAGAACTGGCAAAGAGCCTGTAGTAGAAAAAAATATGATAAGAGAAAGACAGTCTGAACACTTAAAACAGTGGCTGAGACAGCTTGCCGAAGAACTGATGCACAATTTTATTTCTGATGCTGTGGGTGACATGTGCAGCAAATGGTTCAAAAAGCATGTGAGAGAAGGGAGACTAACAGGGAGAGTGGACTGACTTAATATGTCCTTACCATCATTGCCAGGAAAGAATCAGTTATAGACAAGAGCTATTGTTTCCAGCAGAAACAATTTCTTGCAATAACACAACCTCTAATAGTACCTTCAAGAGTTTCAACAATGTTACCAGTTGCTGTTCAAAATAAATGATGAAGTCTCCAACAGAAAAAATTGGGTTTAATTTAGTGATTAGATAGTTTGAACAGGTCTGAAAATTTGGCATGAAAAGACAAATGGGGATTATTAGTGTTATTAAACTACATAGCACATATATTTAGGGGGCAGAAAGAGAAATGCATAATGGTGTGCCACGTCATTGGCTGCAGTTCAGCTGTATGCTATCAAAGAAGATGGTTGCTAACATGAGGCCCAAACTGATATAATGCTGAATGACCTCAGATGAAGTTAATTGAAGGAGTACAGTGAATTGTAGAATTGGGCCTAGGAAAAACGAACTTGCCAATGTTTTAGATGCATCTTCCCTCTTCACAACAAAGAGAATTTTGAGTAATGTAGTGACATTAGGATTGATAGACTCATCAGCTGGGAAACTGTAGCCCTGAAGAACTGAGTGACAGCAGGATGGCGGTTGAGAAAAGGAAAGGTTTTGTTTATGCCTGAATTATGTGTTTAGTTATGAGTGTGGGTTTTCTGGGTTGTACTGAGAATGCAAGAAACTCGTGTGAGTGTGAGACTACTGTGTATATGCATATAATGTTACAAGACCTAATCTGTCTGTCTGTGTACTTAAACATAGAATCGTAGTAATGTACTTCTTGCAGCAACCTCAGGAGGTTAAGTCCAGCCCCCTTTGCAGGACCAAATAAACCTAAACTTTCCCTGACAGATGTTTGTCCAATCTGTTCTTAAAGACCTTCAATGACAGGGCTTCCACAACTTCCCTTTGGAAGCCTATGCCAGGGCTTACCTACCCTTATATTTTTCGAGTGACAAAGAAGGCAAGGTAATATCTTTTATTGGATAATATCCTGAGACCAACATGACTGCAACACCACAGTAAACAACTTATAGTTTTACAATGTTTTTCCTAATATCTAAAGTAAATCTCCCTTGCAGAAGAATAAACCCATTATCTTACCTTCCGTGGACTTGGAGAACAGTTGAGCATTCCCCACATTATAACAGCCCTTAACGTAATTGAAGACTATCAGGTTCCCTACCAATCTTTTTTTTTTCAGGACTGAACATGTCCAAGTTTTTTAACCTTTACTTGTAGGCCAGGTTTTCGAAGCTTTTTATCATTTCTGTTGTTCTCCTCTGAACTCTCAAATTTATCTACCTCTCTCCTAAAGTGTGATGCCCAGAATTAGATACAGTATTGCAGCTGAAGCTGCACCAGAATTATCTCCCATGTCTTACATGCAATGCTCCTGTTAATGTACTCCATAATGATATTAGCCTGTTATGCAGCACAGTAATTCTCTTTATTGGTTGTTTTTATTTTACTTGTATTCTGTTCTAATCTAGCTAATACAAGGTAGTATATGTCAATTAGGCATGCCTCACAACCTGCCAAAGCCCAAACATGGGACACAGTATGTGAAAAACAGACAGATTATTCATGCAGTAAACTTAAAATCCTCTGGGATTCAGACCTTTCTGTGTCAGTCATCATTCTGGATTTCTGATGTAAATAACATTTCATAATGAAAGTAAGGAGACACCAACTTTGGGGGACTGAAAGTAACTTTGGGAGTTAAATGAGTGATATCTCTTGAAATTCATAGATTCCAAGGCTAGAAGGGTGGTCACCTAATGTGACCTTCTGTATGACACAGGCCATAGAACTTCCCGAAAACTATTCCTAGAGTAGATCCTAGAGTAGATCTTTTAGAAAAACATTCAGTCTTCATTTTAAAATGGTCACTGATGGATAATCCAACATAACCCTTGGTAAATTGTTCCAATGGTTAATTACCCTCACTGGTAAAAATTTACGCCTTGTTTCCAGTCTGAATTTGTCTAACTTCAGCTTCCAGCCAATGGATCATGTTACACCTTTTTCTGACTGAGTGATGAGATCACTATCAAATGTTTGTTCCTCAAGTACATATTAGTAGACTGTAATCAAATCACACCTTCAACCTTCTCTTTGTGAAGTTAAATAGTTCCAGATATAGAGGTAAAATGATCTTTGTGATTTGAGATTCTCCTGTTTATACATCCCAGGATTGCATAAGCTCTTTTGGCCACAGCATTGCACTGGGAGCTGATTATTCACCACAACCCCTAGTTGTTTTTCAAAGTTTCTACTTCCCAGGATAGTCCCCCATCGTTTAGGTACAGTCTACATTCTTTGTTCCTAGAAGTATATATTTACAGCTAGTCACATTAAAATGCATATTATTGGCTTGCGCCCAAGCAGTCTACATTGGACATGACTGAGAGGCATGCAGATATCATAAGAACTTCCTATTTTGTGTTTAACAACTTTCTATGCTAATGAAAACTCTTGTATGAATTTCCTTTATAGCTTCAGCAAGCACATTTGGTGATGTGATTGTTCAAATTTCTAATGCTGGATTTCCTCAATCTAAGAGACACTATCAAGCACCAGATTAGTTTGACTATCTTAGAAACTCTTGCACTGTGTTTCATATTTGAGAGACTTCTAAAATACTTTGCTTATCCTTAATAAGAACACTTTGAATGGCAGTGTAGCTGATGTGCAAGTAAGTGATGTGTGAAATGTCTCGGGAGGTCTTTCCTTCCCTGTATATAGGTCAGAGCATATGTTGTATCATTTAAATAATTTTAATGTAATAAAGAGATAACTCAGACAACAGAATACTATGTTTATATGCATATTATTTTTTATATCTCATATATTCAAAATAGTATTTACAAACCTCATACATATAAGAACCAAGGTTTCATAGTTACAGAAAGTGATATAGTAAACAGTGTTAACTGTGTAAACAATTTAGCTTGTAAATTGTGTTTAGAGTAACTGTAACAAGCAACATGTTTTCAGATAAGAGATACTTATAAGAAAACAGAAACTTTGATCATGAAGGATTTTAATTTCTCAGATACTTACTGGGATAACAAGTATGCAAAATCTGTAAGGTGGAGAACATGTTTCCAGAGGCAGTGCATAATTGCTTACTTAAGTCAGTTTATTGACTGAACTTCATGATCAGAGGCTCTTCTCTACCTAGAGCTAGGAAATTAGCTCATCTTGATAAATAAAAATGAGTTGACCTAGAGATCACAAATTAGCAATATAAACCATATACAAAAACAGGAAGGAAGCAATACAAATGGTTTTGTCTCTGTGAAAGTTTTGTGGAAAAGCAAAAGCTGTAAGAAATTTTAAAGAAGGTCACTTTAGATAAATTAGTGGGACTTTGACTGGAAAGTAAACACTCTGTCATTATCATGTCAGAATATGAATTACTAACACCTTCAAATCCAGTAGAAACAATAGCTCATGGTAACACAAACCACTGAGAGCTCATGATGGAAATGACATGAACTCCCATGACTGTGTGGGAAACCTAGTGCAGAAAAATGGGAATTATTTAAGAAACAGCTGGACATGTTGCAGTTACAATTCATTCAGGCTAAGTCTCAACAGGGGGAATGTAATAGCGACCAATGTGGTTAAATAGAATGACAATAATAACATTTTAAAATGTCTGTTTTGGGAAGTGGGAAGATTTTTAAATATAATATTAAAAAGCAGCGGCAGTTAAAAAGATAATTAGAGGAACAAAAAGAGATACTGGCTGTCAGCTTACAGAAAATATTTCAAGAAAGAATAAAAGGGTTTCCTCACATACAATATATTTGCAGCAGACAGGACGTAAAAGAAAACTGATCAGTAAAACTGACAGTGGGTACTAAAGACACAATAAGAAAATGAGAAGTTAAAGTCAGAAAACATGGAAGTGATAGCTTCCCTTTTCTGTTCTTTCTTCTGTCTTTACAGAGGTGACATAGAAGGGAGAGTTATCTTCAGATTAAGTCTGAATCTGCATCTGTCGAAGCCAATGGGAGTTCTGATGCTGATTTCGATAAGATGGAAATGGACTCAATGTCCTGCTCACCTTACTAACATGAATGGTCCCACTGATCTTAGTGGAACCGGTTTTGTGAGTAAACCAATCAGGGTTTGACTGACAGGTAAGCAGTATGAAACGGCATAAGCTAGTATGATACAATACAGAGTAGTGAGGCGCACTTATTCATTGCCTCTTGGGCAGTGCTGGAAGACACATTGCTGCTCAGAACTACTGGGCACTGCAGTGAGAATGCCATTTAACCTGTGCAGCAGTTACATTCTAGTTTGCACTGTTTGTTTTAGAGCTTTCAAACCAGACTACTAACAGAATGATTTGAAAGTGAGGGGAACAGGAGTGAGGGGAACAGTGAGAGGACCAGCCTACTTAGGGCTTGATCATTCAGGACTATTTCTCAGTGCAGTAGTTGGATTGTTCTCAGTTGCGTTACTTGAGTGAATGATAGTTTGCATGATCAAGCCTATAATCTGAATGCCGCTTTCTTAACCATGTTTCAGCATCAGTATATGTGGCAACACCAACAATAACAGAGCATTGTTGAAAAGGCGTGAAACCAGAAAATGCAGAACTGACCTGACTAGAAATAACTGCCCTTGGCTATGTCTACACCGGCAATTTAAGTCGATTTAAGGAGGCTTAAGTCGACTTAAATTAAGCCACATCCACACTAGGCTTTCATTAAGTTGACTTAGGAAATTCCTTAAGTTGACTTAATGAAAGCTTAAGTCGACTTTATAACTACCACTCATTAGGTCAATTTAAGCCTCCTTAGGTCAACCTAACCCTTCCTTAACCCTTCCAGTGTGGACACATAAGTCCACTTTGTTAAGTTGACCTAAGGACAGTTAGGTCGACTTAACAAAGTGGACTAAGTCAACTTAAAGTGTTGCCACTTGTTAAGTCGACTTTAATAAGGTTGATTTTAAGTCGACTTAAAGTCAACCTTATTAAAGTCAACTTAATAAAAGTCGACTTAATTTTTCTAGTGTAGACATAGCCCTTGTGAGGAATGTGACAGGATTCTTCCATGGCTGTGCAAATGTGCTCCTTATATGCTGCACTAAAGCTATGGCCCATTCTTGTTATCAATTCATTTAACAAAATGAACATTCTCCCTCAAATTTCATCATTTTCCTACTCCATGCATTAGCTCTTGCATCTTGTTAGTCATTTCTCTTATTTTCTCCAGGTCACTTTCCTTTTCAAAATATTGTAATGCTTTCTATCCCTCTTTCCATTCTCTTGTCAACATACCACATCCCAAGTCAATTTTTCTAAAGGCAGTCTTTTGTACTTCAATTGTTGAGCCCATCTCCGAATTAGGAGTACAAACCTTGAATATTGATTCTTGGATTTCTGATTAGTGCCTGATTGCAGATGCAGATGAGCAAGTTAGATGTACAAGTCCCCTGCTTGGGGCTGGCAATTTATTTTTGGGGTATAAATTTCAAGAGCACAAACTGCATCTCAGAGAGAAGTTCTCTAGCCTCTTAAAGAAAATTCCCCATAATTTCTCAAGAAAGATGCTATCTATGGAGTATGCTAGGAATTGATTTAAGGACTGTACATATATTAGAGAGATAGAGGAATAAGGAGTAAATTATCTAATTTTTATTGACATTCCCAAACTAGATATGTACTAAACAAGGAGGCACAGGGGCAGTCAGAAATAATCCAGTGTGGAAGAAATGTAAGGATAGCAAAGAAAATGTGATCCAGCCAATGAAAGAAAGAATATAAGTGAAAGCTGAAAAAAAGCAGTATTATTACTGTACATGGCCCAGGTTAGATCTAATTCAGTTGACTGAATATTATAGCCCTGAGAAGCTGCAGTGTGCAGCAACATATATTTGTTTTGAGTACAACTATTGAGATTTATTCTTTGTGTCACAACTGCTGGGGCATTGAGGCAATGCTGTTTCAAGAATCTGATGCTACTTCTTTTGTTTTTCGATTCAGTGCTCCATTTTTAAAGGTTACCTTTTGAATGTATAGTTAGTTAGTTGCTCTTTCTTATATAACTCATTAGAAATAGTTTCATAAGACTGAGTCAATTGAAATATTGCATATGTATTCATAGGAATTTCTGAGTAAAATTATTTGCCTGTGTTATGCAAGAGGTCAGAGTAGATGATCATAAAAGCTCATTAGAGCCTTAAAATCTATGAATAAAGAACATGAACATTTATTTTTAAAGAGAACCTCACTGGGTTCACTTCCAGAATTGCATACCATCACTGTCCCTTTTCTTATTAGTGTACTGCATGCTTCATATTTTCTCTTTGTGTCAATACTAAATCAGTTCTACAACAGGGTGTCAGTAGGTACAGTGCATAAGGAGTTGCAGTCTTTCAGCTGAGACATAAAATCACTGGCTACTTGTGGCTATGAAGTTCCCATGGCACTTGTCTGAAGAGACGAGAGCTGGACAGATTTTTTTCTGCAAAATATTTAGACAAAAATGGAAAAAATTGACTTCTCAGTAAAAAATCAGTACTCAGGACTGGAATAAGGCAGGGGCTTTAGGGGCTGCAGCCCTTGGCCCTGGCCTAAAGTGGGGTCCCACGGCACCCCAAAAATCAGGCCCAGCTGACCTGAATGGCAAGATGCTGCCTCTCGCCTTCAGCCTATCTGCCCAGCCTCGTTGGCTGGTTTGCTCACCAGCAGCCTGGGAGCAGGAAAGGAGGACCCCGGCCTCTGGCCTGCACCTCCCCCAGTCTCCAGCAGCAGCGCCAACTTGTGCGGGCCTAAGCCCTCCCTCTGCAACCCACCCACAGCAGCACAGTCTGTGCTCCCCCACCCCTCCGCATCCACCCCACAGCAGCACGGGGCCTCCCTGCAGAGGAACCGGCTGGTAGAAGCACTGGCCACTGCTCCACAGTCCCCTTTGCAGTGCCGGCCAGGGCCCTGGAGCCCCTGACCCCACCCCTAGCATGGAGTGGTCAATGGGGGGGCCACAAAGGTGGGCAGCCCAAGGCCCCCAGGCCTTGATCCAGCCCCCTCAATACCTGAAATATTTTGTCTGCAAATCTAAATATTCAGATTTGGAAATGCCACTGCAATGGTATGGGAATTGTCATTGGGTGGCTCATGCTCCCATTCTTTATCGGTCAGGCTTCTCGGTTAGATTATATTTGGCATGATGCATCACAGCTCCCCTCCTGCTGTGGGGAAGTTGGTTACATCATGGGAGTGCCATAGTCCTCATGTACTTTGGAAGATAAAATCTTGCCGATGAGCCCAGCCTATAAAAAGGAATGGGACATGAAGCAACTGGCCTACAGCTCTCATAAGACACTGTGGTGGCACATCCCTATTAAAAATGTCAATACCAATGTTTTGGTGTTGAGTGGAAAAACTAAAACTTTTCCATTTTTAGACATTCACTTGTCTAATGAAAAACTGAAATTTTGTATAGAAAGCTATCCATTATCTCCCTGTACAAATGCACACTTTAACCTCTGAAGAAAGAAACTATGATTTCCTTTTTACAGTATCCATCACGGCTGGATCTAAGTGCTGCTGCAGTTCTCAGTTTTTTATTCAACAGCAGTTATTTTATTGAGAAATCTACCTTTTGAGTAAGAGCATAGCCTTTGGCATGATTAGCCCAATAACAGCACAGAATTCTTGTGGTGTTAATAAGTACCAAAAGAATAAATTATGACTAACATTTTGCCCCTATAGTATTTAAAGGAATAGAATAGTTATTAGCTACTTATCCGGATGCAATCTTCTCTTTTCTGAGGCATAATATAGACAATTCTTTGTTTCTAAGAATGGCAGCAGATGTGCCCACATGCCCTCCATTAAATTACTCTTATGATAATAAGACTTTGGAAAGGATAAAATTATGTCCATCTTGTAGGCTTCCCCTCCTGATGGGCCTATATCAGTGTTCAATGAGTTGTTTGCTTTCTAAAACAGGAGAGGCCTGAAACCTGACAAAAGGAGAAGAGCAAACACTTGAAAAAAATAAAATACATCTGACAGTATAGCAGAGCCTAGCTAGGAACACCAGACGGACACAAAGATTTCTGTAAGCAGGAAATCACATCTACTCCAATGTGTACACACTGCAATAAAAGTAGCATTGGAAAACTTTTATTCAATAGGAAACCTTCATAAATTCAGACCGTCTGCATTTTGCTTGAACTGCCACATAAATGCATGTTGTTGAAACATAACTTTAAATAGCTTATGAAGACATCTCTGTGAATTCAAAATTACTGTACTTGCAGAAAAAGGCAACAATATCCTTCTGTAAATCCTTTAATCATAAGCATTAAAGAATAGTTCTTCAGAGAATCACAGGCTGCTGACTAAAGTTTACATTTTCTTGAGTTGCTTTTGGTGCTGCTAGCTATTTTTCTCATACACATGATGATGATGTGAAGTGACATTTGCACCTGTTGTCACCTGCTTATGGTAATTAGCACAGTGCCCTAAGTGGTAGTAGGGCCATCACATCCAAACATAAGCCATTAACATATTGCAGCTGTCATCAGTAGGGAAAGCTAATGGAGTTAGTGGATTTGCACACTACTGCATACCTTGGCTCAGCTAGCTTAACGCCCCATATTGGGGTCATTGGGGATGGGAGAAAGAAATGTGGGATGTAGCCAGTCAGGAGTGAAAGAATACATTTTACTGCAGGTTTACTTTCATGTATTATGCATGTCCTTCAAGGTCACTGCATGATCATTTATAAGATTTTAATGAGATATCAAAGTGGAAAGAACGAAATGCAATTAATGTAATCGTATTGAAAAGATCCAGGTATGAAATAGCACAACTGTATGATGCAGTCAACAAAAAGTGGAACCAGTATAGAAAAGCAAATGATCATTTGGGAAGATTTTGGTCCAATTCAGACTTTTCAACTATACGGTAGCTGCTTTACATCCTGTCAATTATTCTCTCTGTCCGACAAACAAAATAATGGGAAGAATTAAAGACGATGACATTCCATGGTTTGTCTTTGAATTCATGAATACTTGTATTTTCTTTCTTAAGAGCTAAATGGACTAAGTCGACTGTTTCTACCATAATGTGACATTACTGGACTATTTTAAAAAATATACATTATATATTACTCAATTTTCTCTTATTGAAAGGGTTTGCCTTTGTGGTCTCTTGTAGGTTCAGGTCCATACCAATCTGGGGAATCAAGAAATATAAATTAAAAGTGTCACTTATTTTTTAAAGTAAATTTTCAGCCCCTTTATTGTGTTAATATATCCTTGGACATGTAAACTATTATACACTCTTCATTACTGTTGAAAAGTTCACTGACTTTTTCTGAAGATTACAGATTATTATGTTCCCTCACAGCTAGCTAAAGGCTTGGTTTTAGGTCCAGAAAAAAGATGGCTACAGACCTCTTTTGAGAAGATCCAAGATCAAGTTCATACTTGTAGTGAGCTGTGCTATCCAAGCCACTACTGATGGCATCATGGTTTTTACAATCCCTACTACGTCTCCCTGTATCTGATTAGCAAGCATAACCTCTAATCAGAAGGTGGGGCAGCTCAATAGTATGACAGGCAGTATGGTCTAGCAAAACAAGCAAGCAGCTAATCTAACACCTCAAACTGTGGCAGCTGTAAATCACATAGGCCAACATGTTCCAATGTGAGTAGCTAGAGTTCAGCACCTAAATTCAGAGGTTTTAAATCAGACCCCCAGACTTGACAATGTTGGACCTATCTATTGTCATCACTACAAAATTTAAATTTCATTATGAAGAATAGACTGCAGGAATCACCCACACATCTGTGCTGTATTACACTTTTTCTTGACTATACCTATTACTGCAGCTTCTGCAGAATACAGCTGTTTGAAACAGTTATCTTTCACCAAAAAACAAAACAAAACCCCCCAAAACCCAAACCATATCTTTGAAAGAAGATTTTTTTTGGTTTGATTTGATTTATTTTTCAGTTTTTCACAGAATATTCTTATTTTTTTTCCCAGAAATGTCATTTTCTTTTGGCAGTAGAAAGACCCTCTTTCTCACTCTTTAACTTTTTTCTCCACAGGGGGAAAAAAGAAAGATGGGAGAATAAAAAAGTGAACCAAAGTAGAATTTTTCCTACCATAAAATAAATGAATATTTTAGAAAATCTTAAATTATGAAAAAAATGATTTTTTGCCAAAAAGGGGAAATTTTGAAGTATCAAAATGTTTCAATAAAACATTTCAATTTAATCAAAACATCATTTTTCAGTCTTTGTTTTTGATTGAAAGGTTTTGACCATCCGTATTTACAATAGCTTAACAGTTAGTGAAAGTGTTTGTTTTTAAAATGGTTTTATCTACAGGACAATCAGGCTTTCAAGATGAGACCCTGGAATGCTTGTTCTGGGGAAGAATGGTTCTTCGGGGTGTGGACAGCATTGTTGGAGGGGGTGAGGGAGGTGTGCACATGAAAATTTGGCAGCTGGGAGAAAGGAAAAGAGAAAAGGTTGCTTATTCCTCCCTTATATAGTTTTGATGCTTGTCATGTTCCCCTTCCTATTTTGTTTTCCCTCTTTCTTTCTATGTTAGTCTTCTTTAATATCTCCTCCATAGCCCCTACTCATTCTTTCCTGCAGCCTTCCTTATTCATCCTTTTAGTCACATGCACTCTGAGTGTTTTATCTTCCCCCTCACTTCCCCTTCCCTAATATACTGCTTCCTATGATAGAGGGGAGAAAATGGTACCACTGGTTTGGACAGAGGCTCTTAATTTAGTTCTGTAGCTACCTGCATATGATGGTGATGCAAGCAAACTTAATCTGGGTTCATAACTTGTAGTAGTGCCCAATGGGAGGCTTCCAGACGGATCATCCAACAATATGATTTTAGGGTACACTTCTTGGGGGTGGTCCCTGAGTGAAGGTGTGCCCTACCCAGCCTGCTGTCTGTTTCAGCAGCTCAGCTGACTAGCAGCTCCCTCTGGTGGTTAGTCTGCTAGAGTAAAAAAAAACAGGACAAATACTTGTTTTCTCTTAAGCCAAAAAAGACAGGCTCTGAAAACAAGCATGCTGCCAGTTTTCCGGAACATAGTTACCCAGCTTAGTTTTATAAATATGAGTTGTTCATTTTAATGTAGGGATCTCAGAATGATAGAGGCAAGGAACAGTAATTTTTGGAGTGGGCAGGTAGCAAAATATTTTTGCAGATGTGGCAAAAATGTAGGCCAGCCTTCCAATTTATACTGTAGCTAGGAATGACCACACCAAACTTTAAAAATGCAGTCATTTGGGGGACACCCAACTAATCCTGAGCATGGAAAATAAAACCATTTAAAATGCATGAAAGCACCATTTTCCCATTTATAAAAGGTTAAGTTCCCCTAAGCTATGAAAGAAAAACACCCTCTGAAGACTTAGGAAAGGCAGTAAACAGTGGTGGCAAGTGACAGGAATTGATTCTTCTTTTCTGTCCCTGTCATGTCTCTAAATTTTATTTCCACCATTTCTAGGATTCTATGAGAAAAAAACCAGAGAGGGATATTGGAGAGAGTGAGCTGAGGCAGGAGTATGGCCCCGGGGCAATGATACCTGGGTCTCTGACTTTTCTTCAATTAGTAGGCCTCCCTGCCTGACTGTGAGATGTGCATCTAACTGGGGACTTGGATGGTTGCAAAGTATTGATTAGCCATAATGTGAAGTGAAATCTGAATAAAAAAGCATTGTGATCAAAAGGTTTTCATTGGAGACAGTATGCCCTCTATGTCAAGGGTCTGCAAATTCTGATGAGCTCTGTTTCCTTTTTTGTCTGAGGGAGATTTCCTCGGTTTACTCATAAAGGCTCTCTTGATAGGAAAGTCCAGTGGGCCCTCTGTCAAAAAGCTGATGTCTCAGATTTGACAGGTGCTTGTTAGTTTTTTCATCCCAGCTCACTCAACATGCACAGAAAACTAGAAGAAACGATTGCTAATAATGCTACGCTTCAAGTAGACTGCCTTGTCATTTTCACTGGGAAACTCACTGATTCAATCACCTACTCTAAAAGAAAACAACTATAACCAGCCATGAAATGTATTGGTTTTCCTAACATTAGGATCTGCGCTGTTCAATACACTTCTTACACTGCATCATTTGAAAGCTTCCCTTTATGCAAGTCACATAGAAAGCAAAGCAGAAAACAAAATACCCCAAGCAGATCGCTTCCCTCCTAAAGAAAAGGTACAGCAGACAGTCAGACACATACTTGAACTTTCAGTGGATTTCCCTTGTTCTTTTATTTTTAAATACAATGAATTAAGGGATCAACTCATCAAACCTTAACTCACAAAGGGCTAGATTCTGCCCCCTGGCACACATTGAGAAATACTGCTCATTGTGAGCAAGGATGGCAGAATTTGACTGTAAGTATTGTAATTGTTCATCCTTTGGGAATTGCAATTAATTGGACTACTCACATAAGTAAGGGTTTGGAAGCACCATTAACAAACATGATTTCCAGGTGGAGGTGGAATATGATTAATGCCACATCTTGCTTCCTGTATTGCAGCTAATAACTCTAAACTCCAATGCCATGATGGTGCAGCAATAGCAATGATACTATAGTTTCAAAGGGTAGCTGTGTTAGTCTAGGTCAGCCAAACAAACAAGGAGTCCTGTAGCACTTTTAAAGACTAACAAATTTATTTATCGCATGAGCTTCCGTGGGAGAAAATCCCACTTTGTCTTCAAAGCGTCTGACGAAGTGGGATTTTCTCCCATGAAAGCTCATGCGATAAATACATTTGTTAGTCCGTAACACTGCCACAGGACTACTTGTTTGTATAGCCACAAAGGGACTCTATGCCTATCTCATGGTTTCATTGGACCTACTCGACTGGGGAGCTCACTGAAGAAAACAAATAATTATTTCTTCAGTAATATAACACCATTGCACTACCCAAAACACATACATAAACATGCTGAAGTGCCCATTTCTAGATACATGTGGGTCAATTAGAGATAGTTCTGTATTAGTAAAGTGGGTATTTAAATTAGGATTTTTTAAACAAGGTACTATAATTGAAATACTTTCTCCTTGCTTCTCACTGAAAACATTACTCGCTTCTCAGAAGTTATTCATTCCATAAATCAGCCAGAAAAATTTATATCAGGTTTACAAATCATGAATTAAACCCCCCGTAATGATTAGCTGGGGTGATGTTATTGTTTTTCATTGTCATTCAGAACCACTGTCATTGCATGAAGGAGAATCCAAAAACAAACACAGGAAAATGGGATGAAGGAGAGGGCGGAAAATCACTGAAAAGGCAATCATTTCCTTAATTTTGCTTCTTTAGAATGTTGATTTTTATTGCAATCCAAGTAAGGAAATTAGCATGCGGTTCATTCACTCTGCAGATGAAGTAGTAATGACATCCATGATATTTGGCCATCCAATGCTCATTTTGGCAGTGACCAGGCTCCGCCACATTTATGTAGTGTAATCCCTCACCGATATTTCACACACACACACACGCATAGGAGTGTTTGGAAGAAGCAGAGAGAGACAGAAAAGAGGAGATTTTTCGCTTTATCCAAACCTTGACAAAAGAAGATGGGAGTCCATAAAACAAACATCCATGATTTTGCTGCCATTATTATAGTACACAGAAGGAGAGGTGTAGGAATTTGGATGAGGTGGCTCATGGTGCCTGCCAGCAATGCTTTCCATTGTAGTAGAGGCATGCTGCCTGGCTGGACTTGAGACTGGCCCTTTCCCTTCTACACACTAATGAATAGATGAGGAGCTTCCCGGAATGTGAAGCATTTTCTTCACTCTTCAAAGAGGTGCAGCAAGTTTGTGTGCTCAGCTCGCTATGTTAGTTACTGCGATAGGCCTTCAAATTTCACTGTTCAGGTATTGCACATCCTGCCCCTTCCCAGCATGGCTCAAGGTTGTAAAAGTATAATGGAGCCCAAAATATATATATATTTTTTGCTGCTATGTATTCGTGGTAAATGTCTATTACAGCACTTAGGCACCAAAGGCTGTGCATTAAGAGGCTATTAGTGCATTCTGAGAGTGCTTCAGTTGCCTTCTAATGCACAGGCTGCAGTGGCCATTACAGAATATATGACTCATTATTTTTACATTCATTGTACATTTATTTTACATTTTTTAAAATGCTTTTAAAAACCGTTTTGCACAGGCTTTAGAAATGTATCTTTCCACTATGAAAAGTAGTCCCTATAAAAAGGGATAAAAGAAGATAGTAGGCAATAATCTTATTTGACTCTCTTGTATATATTTGACAGTTGCTAATTATATCTTATCTTTTCTCTCTTTTCTTAAGGCCCCCCAAAAAGTTTTGGACCCTTATCCTCCTTTTCCTGTCCCACAGAAACCCATTTGACCTTTCAGTAGCTATTTATGGCCAGGCAGCAATTTCCAACTTACTTTTCTTAATAAAAAATAATTTGGAATATAGAATAGCTGCCAGTGTATCTTTCAGACTAATAAGTGGATTAAAAGTGACCAAAGAAAGTCATAAATTGATGCTGAAAGAGCAGTTTTTAGTCTTTGGAGGTGGAAGCTGTCACATCTTCTCTCCCCCATTGTCTTCTTCCCCATTTTAAGCCTCTCTTCACCTATCAACCTTATAGGAAGTCTAATCTTTACTTATTCCTTCCCCATTATCTTTCGCCCTTCTGTTGGATACAATGAGAAAGAGTGAGTGAGTGAGTGAGTGAGTGAGAGAGAGAGAGAGAGAGAGAGAGAGAGTGTTTAAGTGACAGAGAACTAGTTGAATCCTGCTGAAAATTGATCCAGGGCTTGGGTCATAACTGTCAGTGTCCAAACAGCCAAAAAGAATAAAGCTTTGGACAATCATTGTCGCCAGCGATATGTTCAAGTTTAATACTCTAAGTGTGAACAGTACCAATATAGGGTCTTATAATGGCAATCACCACCATTATATTGGAATGCCAAAATAATGGTGTTCACTCTACAACACTAAGTGGCATCTCCCAAGCTACCCTATGGAAATGTGCTAGAGAAAAAATGTTTAAGGAATAGAAATAGATAGGAAAAATAGTGAAGCTTACAAGATATATGGCAGGTGATAATGTGAAGATCATACTCTCCTTGAAAAACAATTGTGTGTGTGTGAGAGAGTACCATTTAAGTGCTTAAGCCATACTTTGAAATATAGGGTAGTTTAAATATACCAGTATATGGAATCAGACAATCCAATACTGAGTAAAATTGACAATGAGGGAATATTCAATGTTATGTTACAGACTCTGAAAACATAGCAAATGTCAGAAATTCTTCTTTTAAAGAGTCCTCACTCTTGTTCAATAACTTCAGCTGTCAGAGCACAGAGCTGTATCAAAAGGAGTTTCATAGAATCAAAAGATTTGTTTCTTAGCAACTCTGTCAACAAATTTTAAATTGCTGCATATCATGGTTGTTCCATAATCATTTGCATGCAAGATTTGTAAACACGAGTTTTCATTGTGCATCCTGTTGTCATGGCTGGTGGGGAAGCAAAGGGGGGCAAATATTCCAGGGAAGGGGCAGTATAGGTTCCCAAACTAAGGAAAATGATCAAAAATGTGTTTTTAAGTTGCTCACTTTACTAAAATCTAATCTACTTCACTCTGCTCATGAAAGATCAGCAGCAACAGCAAAATCCAGCCATAATGAGCATTGCAATAGTCCACTAGATTTAAATATCATTTCCAATATTTTGCAGTTTAAGTCTTAGCTTGATGGCAAAATACAATGTGGGCTAGATTATGTCTATTTGCTAAACCATTAGGTACCGTGTGGTCTTAGAAAAGAAGTAATGTATATCATTTATTTTAGTTTTTTATTTTATTTGTTGAATGCCTATTGTGAATGACACTGAAGTGACATAGTCTATTTAATGTAATAAATTTCATTTTCTAAAATTTATAGAATGATCTTGTCATATATACCTGGCCACTCATATTCAAAATCTGAGCTCACTTCATAAATGTTATAGATCTAATATTTTTATTTATAAAGGAGTTCAAAGAGTCCTCAATCTTGATTGGGGCCCCATTTGACAAGGGATTGTGCCTTAAAGACCTTACAGTCTAAATAGACAAGGCAAAGAGTTAGGAGAGAAACATGCACAAACTGGTGAACCGGCTTGCCCAAGTTAACATAGTAGGTCTATGGCAGAGTCAAGAATAGATGAAGGTCTCCTAGCTCCCAGCCTTGTGGCCTACTAGCCTATGATTTCTTGCTGTTTCTAGTGTCATGCACTAGAACATCTTATTCCTCACAAAATACATGCTTTGTTCTTCAGGACGTAGACACTGGCTGCACACGAAGTGAACATTTCAAATGTATCATCTCATGGTTGCCCAGAGAAGGGGTTGAATGTGTGCATAGGCCAGGATTTCACATATGAATGAACACATGGGGTTTACATTCCACATAAAGACTTCACTAGTCAGCACTGAACAAAGACCAGTAGCTTTTACAGCACAACACAAAAACTGTGTCTACCTTATTCAGCTTGTACCTGAAGGTGCTCACAATGGCAGAAAAACACTTTCATGTTCTGTATCATTTTATCACTGTGCACCATTAAGAAGGGGAGAATAGAGCACACGTTTATGGACTTTGTTGGGCAAATAAAAGGCTACAGTGCAAATGATGCATCCCCTATTGGAGGCAAAGACAGGTGATGAATGGCAAGTTCCATCACCTGACTATTACAAGCCACAGTAAAAGGAGGACTATAGCAAAAGCACAGAATTGAACTCCAAAAGAGAAAATAAAATGATCATTCTGACAGTTGTCTGTTAACCAGATGCTATCAGAAGAAATTTAATATTTAATGGAGCTGGGTGACACAGTAGGTCAATACAATCATTTTTCAACTCTGGAATCTAAATTTGGCTCAGGTCACAAGTGAAAATATTTTGGTGTATCCCTGCCTACTCTGCACTGGCATTTTCTCTGCATCATGCAGTAATTGTCCTGCTTGGAGCAAATGGGGGGTTCATATCATGCTCCTGAGAGGTTCTGAGCATCATCAGCTTTCAGCACCTGGCAGAATCAACTTCAAAACAGCTAATAGTGCAGATTTTAACTGAGGAGTAAAGGTAGAGTTATAGCAAGAGGTTTGCATAGACATGGTCTTTGCTAGGACTGTCTTCAGCTAATGGTATTAGACCCTCACTTTAATGAGCAGTTAAATATCATTGGTTTATCCAAACAAGAAACCAAGTGAATGTTTTGAATGTATATTTGTAGATAGATATTGCCAGTTCAAAGTGAAAGTGTACTCAAAGGAGAATTAAAAAGACAATAATGCTGAGTACTATCTTATCCTTTATTAACAAGTACTATTATTTTATGATGGACTTAGGAAAATGTGGATGGACATGACATTTTCTTTTTCTTGCCCATAGTAAATGTTATGAAAGAAAAAACAGGTGAAAGAGGAAGACAGGCATTCCTAGAATATAAGCACTCTGATTTAACGGTACCATTGAAGAATGGCTATCGTGCTTCTGAACATTATTTGCAGGGTTTTAAGAAGGAAGAGGCAGTCCCTCATTGTCTGGCATGTGTCTTGTTCCATGAGAGATAACAATGTTGATTGTTTGGCCAATGGTGCATGTGAAACCCAACATAAAAGCAGACCAGTACAAACATTTACTGACCCTCTGGATATGACAAATTATGGTGCTTGTGCAGAACTCTCTTTGAAATCATATCCAAAGCATAAACCACCATGTGGACATTCAGATATTACAATGATGAAAACTATAGCTGTAGGAAATGCCTATAAATAAATCTATCCATGTGGCACCTGATCAAACTGACTGGGTTATACAGAGCAGTTATTAGTTTTAATGCCATCTCCTTTTATAACTTTATATAAGCCATCACATCACTGCTGAACCCAAGTTCCCACAGCCACCACTTCCTTTCTGCAATACAACTAAAATCTGCCATAAATTTCAAAGCCAGCTATGATGAAAGAATGATTTTTTTCATCCTATTAGAGGAACTCTCCAGAAGGGCAACATTGTATCTGTTTTCAATTAATTTGCCACTCTTGGCAGCCTTCTGCCTATACTGGGGACTGACATTTCTTCCTTTGGTTTGTTTTTTCTGCATGTTTCAAGCAACTGCACTTCAGTATTTATGCTCACAGTTGTTGTTTCCTTGCCATCTGCGGTGCCCTTTGTTAATTTAATAAATTCATGGATTCATAGATTATAGGGAAAGAAAGGGAGATTGTGAACATCCAGTCTGACTTCCTGCATAACCCAGATCACAGGACTTCCCTGTATTAATTCTAGTTTGAACTAGAGCAGATCTTTTAGGGGAAACATTCATCTTGATTTTAAAGTTTCCAGTGAAGAAGAATCCACTGATAACTCACTGCTGACAAATTGTTCCTATGATTAATTACACACATTGTTAAATTTTTTCCTCTTATTTCCAGTCTGAATTTGTCTAGCTTCAACTTCCAGCCATTGGATCTTGTTGTATCTTTGTCAGATGAACTGAAAAGCCCTCTATTACCCATTTACTGTTTCCCCCATGTAGACATTTATAGACTGTGATCAAGTCACCCCTTAGCCTTCTCTTTAAGAAGCCAAATAGATTGAGTTTTTTCAGTCTGATTCTATAGACCAGTGGTTCCCAACCTTTTTTGGCTTGAGGGCCACAGGTATCCTTTTTACAACCCTGAAGGGCCACCAGCCTACATCAGCAACTCTTCCTCACTTGAAAAGTGGTTTGCCTTCTTGCTCACTGATCTCCCATCTCCCTGGCTGCAGCAGGGAAACAGCATGCATCTTGCAGCTCTCGCACTCTACCTGGGTCCCAACGCAATGGCTCCCTTCTGCAGCCAGGGGGACAGAAGATCAGGGTTTCCTTCCCCCCCTCTGGCTCCAGCAAGGACCCCACACCTATGGACCCACGCAGAGTGCTTTGCAATACTCCCTGCTACAGCCAGGGGGAAGGGAGTGCTCATCTTCCATCCCTTTGGCTGCAACAAGGAACCGCATCAGACTTTTAGCCTTGTAAAAACACTCTTCACCTAGGTCCTTAGGCAGTGACTACATTCTGCAGCCAGCAGGAAGGGAGCCGAGGGCCACTTTAAAAGCCCTCAAGGGCCACTTTTGGCCCCTAGAAAACAGGTTCATTGGAACCACTGGTATAGAGCATGTTTTCCAATCCTTTAATCATTCTCGGGGCTCTTCTATGAACTCTCTCCAATTTTTCTGGAATTGTGGTCCCCTGAGATAATATAAACTTTCCACTCCTATTTGATATTCTCCTGTTTAAACACCTGAGGAGCACCTTGGTCCTTTTGACCTCAGTGTTGCATGTGGAGCTGATTATCCACTATGACCCCTAAATCTTTTTCAGAGTTACTGTCTCCCTAGATAGTGTCTTCCATCTTGTAAGTAAAAGCAACAAAAGTTCTGTGGCACCTTAAAGACTAAAAATTTCTTCAGGCATAAGCTTTCGTGGACTACAACCTACTTTATCAGATGCAACCCATGAAAGCTTACGCCCAAAGAAATTTGTTAGTCTTTAAGGTGCCACAGGATTTTCGTTGTTTTTGTTACATACAGACTACCATGTCTATCCCTCTGGAACTCATCATCTTGTAAGTGCTGCTTGCATTTTTTTCCCTAGATGTATAACTTTATATATTTGATCATGCTAAAATGTGTATTGTTTGATTATGCCCGGCTTCTGTATCACTGACCTGTCCTCCTCTTTATTTACCACTCCAACCTTAGTTTCAGCTGTATTTTTTAATCAATAATAATTTTATTTTATGTTGATAAAAATGTTACTAGCATAGATCCAGGAAACAATCCCTACAGGACCCCCACAAGTAATTCATCTGCTCAGTGACCATTCTCCATTTGCAATGATATTGTGAGACTTACAGGTTAGCAAATTTTCAATCCCTTTAATATGTGCCATCTTGAATTTTTATTTTTTCAGTTTTAATCACAATGTCACAATGTGATAACAAGTCAAATCCCTTGCAGAAGTCTCTTTTCAGCACCAACTGTATTATTTAGGATGTGGCAATCACTCACAGTAATGATGAATGTTCATCATATGCAAATCCACAGATAATTCTCGGGCTCTTTTTTAACAAAATTACTCTGAGAACTGTTGTTCCTGCAAATGGCATGTATAATTGCAATAGTATCTGGATATGTGAATACAGTGCAACATTTCTCTGAGTATTTTTTCAACACTGCATTTGGCAAATCACAAATCCAGGTGGTGATTTTCTCAGCTACTTCAGGAATTTACTCCCTTTTAAGGTTTTATATATTAAAAACTTTTCTTTCTTGTGATGCTGGATCCTCTACAGACTCATTCCTTAGCAGGGATTTAGCCTGTGGATCCATGAAGTTGCAATCACTCCCCTGCTCTACCCAGCATACCAATCTCCCTCATCCAACCAGAAAGAGAAGCTTCATGGAATACAGGGTATGTAAAGGCTCCTGCACTGTCTCTATGTGCCCTGCCCCTCTGTGTAGTAAAACTTTCAGTTCCACTGTAATGCCCTTACTGGACCAAAGGATTTGATCCTTAGAAAGGATTTCATTCTGAATTGAAATAGCATTGAACCTCTCCTTATATGCAGCCTTATATTTAGCTTCAATCTGTTTCAGAAGTATTATATACCTTGGGATGTAGAAGATTTATGCTTCCAGTTATCTGAATATTTTCCAAAATGCAGATGATCAGAGGAGGCAGTGTTTGGATCTAGTCTAGACCCAAACTGAAATCAGAGTTAGACTAGCGTTTGTGATTAGAATTGATGGGTAATCTGGGGTAAAATTTGGATTAGATGGCATCAAAATCTCATCAAGTGGGCTCAGATTTCTGCCATTTTAAAGGTTCCTGACTTTGGCTGCATCAAATGGGAAGCAGAAGATTAGGCTCATTCCAGTTTTGGATCCAAATCAGTTATTACAGGACTTCCACAGAGCCTTGGGGCTGAAACCAGTCTCTCGGATCTATTGTATTGTAAGTGCTGCCCGCAGAATCCGTTCCATTATTAACAGTAACCAGTAGTAGAGGTTTCACACATTATTACATGCAGTTTGGTTGGACATTTCTGTGCCCTATGAAAAGGTTATCTGACTTCTTTCACGTCACTTTACTGGATTAGCACTGAAGGAACCAGGGAGTTAACCTTTCAATATTTTCCTTTTTTTCTGTGCTACATCTGCAGTTTCACCCTCTCAAAGTATGCTATGCACCTAGAGCACAGGTTCTCAAACTGGGGGTTGTAACCCACTACGAGATTCATGAGGTTTTTATGGGGGGTGCTGAACTTTCAGCCCCCACACAGGACAGTAAGGATGGCATGGAAAGGGGAGGGTCATCACTCTCACGTGGAGGGTGGATAAAAGAGTTCTGAGCACACTCTGGGCCTGATTCTGCACACCTTCACAGATAAAACCCTTACATGGGAATTTTGCCAGTAAGGGAGGGGCAGGATTGGACCATGAATTCCTCATCTCCAACCCTGTCTTCTATCTTTCTCACTGGTTTACTTACTACTTAATTCAGAGGCCCATTTAATTGAATTTCATTCATCTGCTAGGCTGACAATAATGATCATTTTGTAGGGCCAAGCATGCTAATATTAATCAATTAATAAATGGGAATAGGGCCAAGCACTGCTACTACTAATAATCAATTAATAAATGGCAATACGAACTAATTATAATGCTTATGGGCCTCTAAAAGTCTACTCTTCACTGCTCACTAATCCCAAGGTTTTGGTTTAGATTTAAATCCAAGCCCCCCATTTGTCCACACAAAGATCAGTCTGACTTGGGTCCACAAGGATTCAGGGCCTGGGTCCTAGGCCTCTGCTAGGGGAATAGATTTCAGCCCAAGTCTTGCCATTTTGTAGTATTGGCACAGGTCACACTATAGAGCCATGTCAGAAGGTCTGCATAATGCAGGATGAATGTGTTAGCATGGCTGTGAGACCTGGGCGCAGCAATTATAAACCCAGATTTTCAATGCAGCATGGGTGGTGGGAGAGTGGGGAGGGGTGAACCTCTCCCTAGCCTCCATCACTCCAGCCTCCCAAACTGAGGGGCAACAGAGCTAATTGTCTGGGCTAAGGACTGATTGCCTGAGGAGAGGCAGCTGTTCATCTATGCAGGCTGAGCAGTTGCCAGACCTTGATTAGGAAAGGGGCAACAGCTGGCCAAATAGCCCATGACAGTTTATAAGCTAGCCCAGGAGGCTAGAGAAGGAGAGAAAGTGAGGAGAAGGGAGGGAGTGCTGTGGGTTGGCTAGTCTCAGTGAACAAGCCCTGGAAACTGCTGACTATAAGGGAATTGAAAGGTGGTTAGATCTTTATACACACCTTGTAAATAAAGCACTAGTGATTACAGCCTGAATGGTCTCTGTGTGAAACACAGGGGAGCTGAAGCAGAGAGGTAGTAGTGAGGAACCCCTTACGATAGGCCTGGAAACAGTGTGTCTGCAAGCCTAGGATCTACAGGTCTAGAGTTAGCATGTACTGTAAACATAGCCATAGTCTTCTCAGGACTCCCAACTGCTCGTCAAGCCATTTCATTACAGTAGCAGCTGTCCCATTTCTTTCACTATAATACTTAGCACCCAGACAATATTTTCCATTTAAAACATAATACATACATTTATTCTAATGAAATAAATTAGTAAAATAAATATATCAGAGGAACTACTACATTAGACAGATTCTCCTATGGCTATCTGATTTGGTGACGCTAACAAACTCCTTATTGACTCTATTAATGAATCTACCTCCAGTATGCTCACATCTTGAACACTGCATGCAGATCTGGTTGCTCAAAAAAGATATGTTGAAATTGAAAAGATACAGAAAGATCATCTAAAGGGATGAGGGGTATGGAAAAGCCTCCATAGGAGGAGAGATTACTAGAATGTTTCCTCTTGGAAAAAAGATCTGACAGAGGTCTATAAAATCATGACTGATGTGAAGGAAGTAAATAGGGAAGTATTATTTACTCATAACACAAAAACTAGGGGTCACCAAATGAAATTAATAGGCAGGAGGTTTAAAATGACCAAAAAGACATATTTCTTCACACAGCGCAATGCCAACCTGTGGAATTCCTTGCCAGTGGATGATGTGAAGGCCAAGACTCTATTGGGGTTCAAAAAAGAACTAGATAAGTTCCTGGAGGATAGGTCCATCAATGGCTATTAGCTAAGATAGGCAGAGATTGCTGTTGGACAGAGGCTAGGAATGGCCAACGGGATGGATCACTTAATGATTACCTGTTCTATTCATTCCCTCTGAAGCATCTGTCATTGGCCATTGTCAGAAGACAGAATACTGAGCTAGATGGACCATTGATCTAACCCAATATGGCCTTCCTTATGTTCTTATATATTTAACTTAAACAGCTCTTCTACAGGACTTAGCACTGAATCTTCCTGCATTCCCAACGTGAACTGCACGACTGCAGCAAAGGGGGGCATAGATCATTGTGCCACTATTTATACTGCCTGTACAATTACTGCTTAGCATTCTTTGAGCTCTTCCAAGTCTGCTGTGCCTAACAGTCCACTGTTACGGCCAGTGGTGGGATTGGCGCTTCTATAGCTTAAAACAAAGTTTTAGATGCAGAAAATAAAATTTGTAACTTTGCTTCTGACAGATGTTTACAACCCAAATAACTTCTAAATACTTAGTGTTCTCCTAGCAATTTCTTTGGTGCACAGTAATCTGCAAGTTTGTTTCTTATTTTTGTTTTGTCTTGGGTTTTTTTTTTTCCCTTGGGAAGAAATTATCTGCACAATGATTTGATGAAGTAAATATAATAATACATTTTATTCCAAGCTTATAGAATCACTGAAATAAATAATGTATAAAACCTCTTTTAATGAAAAATAGATTAATTTTTAGCTAATTGTCCATAGTTTTGTAGACAAGTTTGGAAGACAAGTGTGTCCTTGCTGTTGGTCCAAAGTCACTGATGTCCTCTTTATCTAATGATAAAATAGTCTGATCTGTATTTTATAGGAGTACGCAGCATCTAATTCTGAATATTTGTAGAAATGCTGGCAGTATTTGTTAGCCAGAGTAGACAGGAATATATACAACAAGAAAAGTTTCCTAAACAGGTGTTGTTAGCAGAAGCAATCAGAATGTTTATAATTGAGCCATCCTCTTGGCAACAGTGCCAAAAACTCCATTTCTCATGGTTACCTTCTAGTTTTCTTTTAAATTTACATAAATTAAACATTGTGGAATTGTGTTTTTAAGCCATATGGTGCTACTGAAAGGAAGAAACATGAGACTCTCTCGTATTCAAGTGTCAGCAGTATGTTTTCTTAATGTGAAATGAATGTTTGAGCTTATTATACTAATACAGGCCTGCCATGTCTTTAAATTTATTGCTCTAAATCAGTGGAGTCATTGTCATTATCAGGCCAGTTGCTATTCAATACTAAAAGGCATTCATTAGCTACAAATGACAGAACTGGTACTATGCTATAGATTTTTTTTATTGTTGTCCTGAGTCTCTACATCCTTTGGAAGGGAATAATGAGATAAGAGTTAAATGAAAAGTCAATGAGGATTTTATTGCAATGTGATGGCGATCAGTGTATGATAGCAGAGTCTGTGCTCATTTTCCCTGTTTTGTGATATGTATAATAATTTAAAGGCAATGTGGCTATGTGTGGTTTTTGAAGGTAATTGGTGCATGTGCTTTTAGCACTGGTTAAAAAATTAAATTTGAAACAAGTTGACTTCACTGGAAATGTTATGACAAATTGTCTCTTTTTATGTTTTATTTTTCTTTTTTGCACTCAAATGACTTGTTTTATTTGGAACCCAATCTCAGAGGGCCAAAGCAACCCCTGGATGTGAGTTAATGTACCTCATAGGATTGAGTCTATTCATAACTTCAGCTCTTTAATCTGTTTTTACATGGCTAGATTTTCAAAAGATCTGAGGCTGGAATTTTCAAAAGAACTGAGTTAGACACTCCACTTCCATAAGAATTCTTAGGAACTGGATATCTGACCCTTAGGTTTCACTAAAATTCCCAACCCCGGCTCCCATTTAGACATAAATGAAGAAGCCAGACCTGCAAAAACAGTCCACACCCAGAAGTTCCATTCATTTTCAATAGGACCTACTAGGTAATGAATGGTTTTGACAATCTGGTCACTTCATTTAGGCTAGAAGTTGAGTCCTTCTGAAATTCAGGCTAATAATCACATAATGACACTATTCTAGGAAGATTGTTGCTTTAACAGTTAGCAGCAACTAAACAAAAATTGGCTGATTTCATGTCACGTTAGGTTAACAGTATTCGATCCTTGCTCCTCAGGATTTAAAAAAGATGTTCCATTTCTCCCCTGAGCTGCCTGCCTGGTCTGCTCTTCTTTTTAGACTTCCATTAAAATAATGCAACACCCAGCTGCACATTTCTGCCAGCAGAATATTAACATGATGACATGATAATCAAAACAGCCAGTGCGCCATAGCATTATATATATTTTCAAACGCTATGATTCTTTGGGAGGAAAACTTCTTAAACTGAATCTTCAAAGACAAATGTATTGCCACCAATAATTGTTTAATTAAAAAAAAATCAAAGAGCTCAAAGCTTATTAGTGAAACATTATGTTCTAAAGATCTAGGCAAGTTATACTTAAAGAAAAAAAAGAGGAATCCATTGTTCTTTTTGAGTTTTAAAACTGACATAATTCTATTAGCAAAATATTAAAGGGAAAAACATTAGAGAAAATATATCACAGCCCTTGGTAACTTAACTATTGCTTTCTTAACTAGTAAGATACAAGTGCCTCTTTTAATAAAAGTGTATCACTGGTTTGCCCTTCAGTTGATAATTAAGGGCCCAATCCTGCAAATCTTTATCATTCAATAGTCCCTTTAAATATAAAGATTTATACTAGCTATATTTTTTCAGTATGTGGGACCTAATCCTTAAAAATCTCTACTCATATGATTAGACATTATTCAGATGAGCAGTGCCTTTGACTGCAGTGAGTACCAGTTTACAGGACTGGGCCTTAAATGCAAACACTGAAAAAATATAGTTATTTTTTAAAATTCAAAATCACGAGCTGCTTTTTAAACCAAACCAAACTGAATAACACCCGAAACATCCTACCTCTATTTAAAAAAAAATCCCACGATTTTTTTTTCATACTACTGAAATAAATAAAATAGATTTTGTCCAATATATAAAATCCTTTCTAAAAACCCTTTTTCCATGGAGAGTACAAGTTCTGTTGAATCTTCCATTTCTAAGTCTGAAGTCAATTTGCAGGAGGTGGTGTGTAAAAGCACTTTAGTAGGGAAAAGCAGCAATCTCAATGCATCAAAGTTAGGCGGTACTGAAGTTATCGCTCCGTGAAAATCACATAAACATTCCACATATGAAATATTATTCATCAGGGCAAAACCCTCTAAGGGCTTCAGAGATGACAATGGTGTCATGAAACCTTTTTTGAAAAGGGAAAAATATATTCCACTGCTAAGATTGATTCTGTAGTCATGTAGCAGGCAGTGCGGTGAGCTAAGGCATGAACATAATTGAGAAGAGAATTAGCAAACCTTAAATATCTGCTGCTGCAATATCATTACCCATAAACTTGCCCTTTTTCCACCCTCTTTTCCCCAAAGACTGACATCCCATAACTGCAGTGAAAAAGAATGCATTCTTTCGAACAGCTAAATCAACAAGGTCTCACATGAGTAGTGCTGAGTGGTGTGGTTGACTGATTTCATGAAAAACTAATCATGTATTCATCATTGAGATCAAACACTTCCCAAGTAATTATTATCAAAACCAATCTGATAAGACCTGAAGAAGTGGCATGCTGATCTAATCAGAGGTAGAACAGAAATAGTTCTCCCAGCTTTTGTAAAGCTCAGGTAAGAATGCACAAAACTGTAATTGTATTTTATAATTAAGAGAAAGTTGTCACATTGCAATCAATTATTTCAAATCAATCATAACAATTTTAACTTCACTGGTTATTTATAAGAACATGCACTTACAGATTGACTTTTTCATATATGGATATTTTAATACCATCAGATGGTGATGCCTGAGAAAAAAACAAAAAAAAAACCCTTCAAAAAAGAATAAATAAGCATTAGGCAAGTTTTCTGAATAAAAGCAAGAGCAGTGGGTTTATCAAGTGTAAAATAGCAGTATTAGATATGTATTTCTCTAAATTCTTCAAATTATTTTGACATCCCTTTTATATCACAATCAAATCATGCTGTATTATTTTTAAAACAATGTCATAACACTAGGAGTCCCAGAAATTGTCTAATTTTAATATCATATTCTTGATTAGCATTTTTTAAAATAACCTACATTTAGGAAATGTCAAAAATAGAAAAATTAAGTGATAACCTTTGTATACTGAAAATTCATTAACAGACCATCTTAACCGATGCCAATCCTGAAATTCTTTACAGACTCATTTCATTTTCCCCACTCACCTCATTTTAGCCCCAAAGTTCCCCCCAGATTTTCTGCTTCTCAATTTAATTGTTGAAAATTTAGATCAGAAATATGATATTAAGAAGGTAAGAATTATGCCACTGAAGTTATGGAAACAGAGATTAACTCTAAAGGAATGAACACCATGGAATTTATGTTATCTTCCTGCACAATTTGTTGATATCCCATATTGTGGATTCTTGTAACACACTGTGCCCTGCCCCACATTAAGACTATGGCAGACTGAGATGCGTCTTCACATGAGTAGTTATTATTGATGTAAATACTCTCATTTTCTTGAGTAAGGTATTGAAGAACTGGACCCTAGCTTAGGATAATTTTGCTGTCATATGAATTTTTGATCCTCTAAACTGGTTACATTTGTAGTTACAATTTAAAATGCAGAAAAATTCTTGTTTTGAAGTTGGCTGCCAGCATTTAAAGGACAAAAAAATAGTAGTTCTCTTTAATCTGGAAATTTTCCCTTCAATACATTCTAGTCTGCTGCTCTTATTCAGGCTGACTAATAGCTAGTTACCTCATGAATAATCCTATTGAAATTACTGGGACAACTTGCAGAGTGAGTATCTATTGAACATGGGTAGGAATGGCAGAATCTGGCCCAGTATAAGAATTAGATTATTTGCCAGCTGACTGTTGCATTGTTTTCACATAAATCTTAAAATGGAAAAGAGGGAGACTATGCAGGCAGTTCAATGAAGAAATGGAACAACTTTTTTTTTTTCAGTTAATAAAGACAAAAAAATTCATATGGCTAGCCCAAAATATTGCCTAAATTCAGCATTTTCTGTTTAGCTGCTACTAACTGTCAAAGCATCTAGCTCTTTAGGACAAATCCTTTACATGAGCGTTGTTGGCTAGATTTTTCAGAATAATTCAGTTCCAATTAGGTGCCTTAAATAAAATGGTGAGATTTCAAAAGGACTGTGCACCCAGCTGTTTCCACTATTCTTAGTAAATTCTCAGTGGCAGCTATTGGGAAATGAACTCTTGAAGGTGCTGAACACTTGATAATCTGACCTTTAATTTTTTTTTTTAACACCGTAAATTGCAGGGGAGGTGTATTTTGAATGAGCACTGAGAATTATGACATCCATAAAAATGAAGTTCTATGTGACTCTGTAAAATGTTTGGGAAAGTTGTCTCTTCTGTGAAAATTTACGCCACTTTGGAGACACATAATTTCTGTTGGCTCCACTGATTGCAAGTGTCAATGAGATGGGAAATCATTCGGTCAAAGGATAAATCTCTGCAATCTTACTAGTAACATGAAGGGAAGAATATGCTTTTACTCAAAGAGCTTTCTGATAAAAAGGTTGGTACCCTTTTGATAGGTACAGGATGCATATCTCTGTCTTAGGGACTATACACTACTGCAACACTACACAGTGCATAAAACCAGAACTTTATTATACCAGAACTATTTAAAACCCTTATATTTATTTTAATAAATAAGTCAAAAAAATTGTTACACCACATAGGCCAGGTAGTTCTTTGACTTTGATACATAATGATAACAGGATTCTGTCTCCATTTTAAGGGTCCTAATTGATTTTAAGTTGAATATTAGAGACATTAAAGAACATTTCTCTCCAATAATGCATAGACTAGTGTTTGTTTACAAACATAAAATGCTATTTTCAGGAATAGAACATTTTCAAAAAGCACTAGATTCTTCCAGCCCACCCACGTTGGGTAGCTTCATACTCAGTGAGCACCTCCAGTAAAATCAATAGAGCTATTTTGCAGAGTAAGCTTTTACTCAGTTGTTAGGTTAGCAGAAGCCAAGCCAACATTAGTGCGTTAAAAACTATTTCTTTCATCCAACATTGCACATTGAACATCTGCTGTGATTAAGACTTTTGCAGTTAATATATTGAAGAGAACCACAATGCTGTTCATTTTGTAGCCATTTCTTTTTTAAATTTCATGTTTCCATTAAACTCTCCTTCCTTCCCCTTGATTGTTTCCATCTTTTGCTGCATTCTGTTATTTAAAAATCACTTTTCAGATGTATGTTAGGGCCATGCACATGTATAATGCTGGATATATAATACTATATGTATGAGGCTCTCCAATTCTGAGTTTATTGTAACCCCGTTCAATAAGTATTTAATAAATTTTATTTCAGTAATCCCATTTGAATCTGTAGTTTAGACTGACAGCCCCCGCACAAAACTTCAGTCCCTCAAAGATTTTCAGAATGCAATTAACTTATTTTAAACCCATGACCTGGTCCATTGATTTCAAAGGCTTGATCCAAGTCTTAACTGCACAAGTTGATGGACAGAGAGAAGCCATTGTTCGATGTTAGCATTGCCACTGAGGCCAGCCAGCCCACATGAAGGCAGAGTAGTGGTAGAGGTGGACAAGTCAGCAGAGCTGACCCAGTGCAAAAGTGGGGAGCAAAGAGTGGTGTAACTGCTGCTGCAACATAGACAACCTTAGAATCCAAGATGGAATTCTGATCAAATCAACCAGGATTCCCTCTGAGGCTCTTACTGCAGATTTCTTCCTCTACGCTCTCAATTCTGGGCCATCCCCTGACGTCACAATGCAGGGCTTTCCCTTCTGTTTCCACGTAGCTGTTTTTTGGACATGATTATAGTTCAGAACCTCTTTGTATCTGATATGGTTGAAACTGCTAGGAATTAGGATCTTTATGTTCAGGCAAACTAGTGTTAGTACACAGACTAGAAACCTGTTTATAGTCTTGGCACAGAAGGCAAGGATGGAATGTCACGAAGATTGAACTAGCCCTCTAATCCCTACAGGTAGTCCCTCTAAATCAGGGTTCAGGCCCCTCATCAGGACTGCATGGGGAAAACTGCACAGCAGCTGCTTGTGTTGTCTCTGTTCTGTACATAGACGGCTTCACTCTCAAAGGCTGCCAATCCAGCACCCCTCACAACTACTAATTTGACCCAAAACATTTAAGAAATTGCTTGATTTCTCATGTGCATGTAATAGTGATGTTTTAAGCATGACAGGGCAAATCCTGAACCTTTATGCAATGCTCTAGTGAATGGGCCTTTGCTGGGTAATCTCTGGGTAATCTAGCGACCGGCCCCCAGTGGATGCAGTACCGATGTTGTCCACCGGAGGGGACAGAGGGGATGATATCGTCTCCTGTCATGGAGCTAAGCAGCAGCATAGAAGACGTTTTATAGTCAGTGAAGTCCTCTTAAATCTGGGTTTTGCTCAGAGGAGTGGCACTTTACAGATGCAGGGCCCTGCCCCAGAATTTACTTATACTCAAGCCATCCTTCTTCCCCTCCACAGAAAAAGCAGACATCAACATTCTTCTATGCATTATACAAAATCTTCTCACTTGGTCCATCTGTAGTTTACCCATTCCCCCCTTGTGGATGCATTTGGAGGCTTCTGTCACCAAGGAGTTCAGGTGACTATTCACTCTATTGTGAACAAAGGATTTTCCGGAGAGAATTCCATAAACTCTGACCACAGTCCTGCATCCATCAAAAGCAACAGCAAAACTTTCATTGATTTCCATAGGAGTATAACCAAATTCTTCAAGTCAATAATGTATCATGCTCCTTCAGGTTTAGGGTTGAACTTGCAGCTGTTCTATATAGTATTGCTTTCAGCTCTAACAATAAGCCAGAAAGAGAAAGGATGGTCTTGTAGGTAAGGCATTGGTTTGGGACTCAGGAGATCTAAGTTCCGTTTCCCTCTCTGCGAAAGACTGGCTAGGTGTATCTATACAACATTTTGAGCACACGGCAGCAAGGCAATAGATTTGAGCTAGAGGGGCTCATGTTAGCACTCTAAAAGTAGCTGTGCAGACGAGTGCTTTGACAGTGCTTGAGCTCTGAAGCTGACATATGTAGCCTTTGTGTCCCTAGACAAGTCGCTTTCCCTGTCTTTGCCTTTGAGGCCTATCTGTAAAGAGGGGAATAATGCTTTTTTTCTGTCACAGTTTGGCTGGTGTGTCTATTTAGATGTAACCTCTTTAGGGCAAGGACTGTCTTTAATATGTGTTTTATGTGCCTCACACAATGGGGCCCTGTTCTGAATTAGGATTTCTAGGTGCTATTGTAATACAAATAATAACAGTAACATTTTAACACAGGTGTGCACAAAGATTTCTTGTCTCTCTAAATCAGCAACATCTAGGAAACTTTTAGCTGTGAAATCCTTTGGCTTAGGAAGGTTGACACGAGGAGTTCTAGGGCATTTTGCACCTTTAAGAACCATAAAACATCTAAGGAATCAGATCAGATCTTCAGATTTAAAATGTATCAGTTAACAGATCATTGTTTTTGCCTGTCATGCATTTAGTCTTTTGCCACTGCACAATGTGAACAATAGACGTACTGTATAATAACCGTGCAAGGGGGACTGCAATAACTGTTCGTGTAATTTTTCCTTTTTAATGGGATTTTTACAGCAGCAGGTTTTTTTCAATAACTTTTCTGCTGAGTAAAATCTCTTTATGACACTCTGGTAAGAGCCAGGATTAACGACATGCTGGTTCAGTACAGTTCTTATCAACAAGTGAAGATGAAAAGGTTGTCAAAAATGTATCCTTCTTGTAGATTAAAAGATTATTTCCTGATGTATATTCACAAAGAAAATCAATGTGAAAGTCACAGTACACTATGTGCAAGGAGTGGGTTTTAGGATGGCATGAGATTCTATCTGTCTATGTCTATCTATCAAGTATTTATAGAGCATTAATCACCATAGTAGCCAGGCACTGGTTTACAGAGAGACAGACAGCATGCATTCTCTCATCCCTAAAAATGTGCATAAAAAAATTTCCCTCTTAATCTTCCTCTTTTTAGCTTCTTGTGAATATCTTACCTATTAGTTCCACTGCACTGAGGCATGAAGCGACTACTATGTGTTGTTTCCCCCATCATTTACATTTAGCCTGCAATCATTTAAAAATCTAGTTCTGGTACAGTAGCTGCATTTTCTTACTGTGGCACTCCCAAGTGTTCCCTTTCATTGTAGACAGGCTACATTACTGAGAACACATGAGAATAAGCTTGGTCTATGGGGAACAGCTACAAGTAAAAATAAGACAAACAATGAGAGAAACCTTTAAAACATGGAGAGCGTCAGAAGTAAAGGAGGAGGTAGCTTACTCTTTGGGATGCAGCATAGGGAGCTCAGAAAGAAAGTTGATTGACAGGAAAAGGAGAACAGACAAATAATAACACACCCTAAAGGACATACACGAGAAAAGATTTGTAATAGAAGAAATGTAAAGAGAGAAGGTGCAAAGAGAAATGCTAAAAATATTTTGAAGCTCAAAAATAGAGAGGATTGAACATTTTAGGAAGGAAGGGGAGGGAGAGGAAACACATTTATATAAAACTTTGCTCCTCATTTGAATGTTAACAGTGGAGCTGGTTGAAAAATATTTCTATGAAAGGGGTTCTGTCAAAAAAAAACTTTAAAAAATTATTTTTACTTGTTTCAAAAATTGCTGTGATATTTTAATCAATATTTTGATTCAAATGTTATAGAAATGTGTATGAAAAAATGTTTTGAAACCATTATTAAAATGCTTTGTTGACTAAAAACTCATTCTCAGTTAAAAATGCATGCCGCTTTCAGTGAATATATGGATATTTTTTTTTTAAATGATAGTTTCAGTACAAATATCAATTAATAAACATTATGGAAAACCAATCTTTTTTTAATTCAGTACAATGGAAACAGGAAAATTTCAGTTTGTTAGCAATGTTTTTCCCATTTGTTGATCAGTTTTAATAAGAATCCACAAAGAAAAAAGGAAAGAACCAACTGCAGTTTAGAGAAATGTGTCCCCTGAGTTGGCAATGTTCTTACATTCACGTGGATTTTCTGTTACACCAAAGAAATAATTGCTCTTGGTATGCATTCTTAGAGCACAAAGAGAGAAAAATCTACCAACACATACTCTTAAGAAAAACAAACAAACCAAATCAAACCAAACCACATTACTGTTCCGTCATTGCTAGGTGAGTTTACAGTGCAGATATCAAACTGTTAGTGCTAGATTAAGACAACCTACCTGCCTGGACATACGATAACAGATGCCCCCTTGAAGCTCTGCCTTTTCCAGCTGGATTGCCAGTGGACCCCTACTCCCACAAAGGGAGTGGCAGTGCATGGGGTCCTTCAACCCATCCTGTCCCGCCAAGAATGTCAGCAGGGACCTCTATCCCTTTGGTAGGAAAAGGGGAATCCCTTATTTCCCCCAGCCTCCAGAGAGGAAGGGTTAACAGCATGGAGGGCCCCTAATACTTACTCCAGTAGCAGGGTGTATCTCCTGGAGTGAGTGGGTTGAGCTTGCTGCACTCTTATCTTCTTGACCTGCACAAAGTTCTCTGTTGAGGTGGTGCTGGTGGGACCACTCAGAGCAGCGGGTCTTGGAGTTAATACTCCATTGAGAGGCATCAGGAAGTTTGCTCCTCTCACAGCAATTATGTCAAACAAATGGCCCTGAATCAGTCACCCTTTGTCACGTTTTCCTCAACTACAGGGTCTAGGAACCTAGTTTTGGTTTTGCGTGTTTGTTAATGAAAGCTGAGATTCTGATCACATCACCTGATTCCAGGAACTGGGGCCTGTAGTGCTTATGCCTTAATCTGGTCTTGCAGGAGTTGATGTGATTTCAGTGAACAGCAATGGGGAAATCTAACTGCAGATTTCACACACTAATAGCAATCGGCTGTGGTTTAAGAAATCCCTATTACTCTGTAGGCATTAAAGCTGCATATAACAACAACTCAGGATGCATAAAGATGGTCCAAGTGTATGAGGTTTGTATGTATACAATACTATGCCCAGTTTCTCATTGCAAGGAAAGGTCAGCAAACACATATTAAATGGTTTAGGGAAAAGTCATATTGTGGGATTTCAAATCACAAATGTTTGACAAAAGTACAGATTGTGACAGTGCACACGGCGTGTGGGAATGGTTCATCAATATAAACCATCACCTACATTTCATATCACTATCTGAATTGCTGGCATCGCTCTTTTGTAGATTTATGCCATGTTCCAAGGGGTGGAACAAGGTAGGAGCTAAAATCATCTTGAAACTGGAATGTGAAACCTACTTTTGCACAGTGCGCCATAAAACCAGGAGAAGATTCTGAATGTCAACCTCACAGATTACCGCTGAGGAGCAGATAACATATGTAAGAGACATAATACTTATTAAGGCTTCAAAGCTTTTAAGCAGAGGATTATTTTTAAGGAGATCCTTAACTTGGATTAACATCAATGGCTATGTCTACACTGGCAAGTTAGTTTGAAATAAGGAAGTTTAATTCGAACTAACTAAAGCCATGGTTACACTAGGCTTTAGTTAGTTCGAATTAAGGGCTTCCTTAATTCAAACTAATAACTTCGAATAGGGTTTTAGAAGTAAGGCTTTAATTCGAACTAACTAGTTCGAATTAGCCAATGTGGCCATGTTAATTCGAACTAATTTCTTAGTTCGAACTAACCGGCCATTGAAATGAATGGGGAACTAACTAATTCGAACTAATTTTAGCAAGTGTAGACATAGCCTATGGGACTTCAGCACATGCCTAAAGTTAAGCTGAATGGAAGCCTCAGAAAAGCCCATAGTGACTCTAAGGCTTTGTCTACACTAATACTGAGGCTGGCAAAGCTTTTGTCACTCAGGGATGTGAAAAAACAGCCACAGCCACACTGGCTGTTCTAGGTCGACTTTGTGGAGCTAGGGGGAACTTGGGCAGGTCCACGGTGGCGGGGGGGCACCTCCTGTGTACAATGGGGCAAAGGGGTACAGGGACCCTGGCAAGGCAGAGCCCTGTGTGTGATGCTGTCTGGATTTAGGGAAGCATTTATGATATTATTTTC
>ML685903.1:9203633-9213658 GCA_007922175.1 Pelusios castaneus
AGCTAGGGATCAGAGATGAAGGTCAGAACGAAAGTCAGATTCCAAATACCAGAGCCAAAGGTCAAGACAGAGTGGGAGCAAGGAATCAGAGCCAAGGGTAAGTATCAGATTATCTGGAATCAGGGAAGGCAGGAGTGGGGCTGGTTCCAAGGCAGGAGCAGGGCTGGGAGTGAGACAGGCACAGTCAGGCAGAGAATCCACATTGTGCACTGAGCAGCTACTGAGCCTCTGAAGATGCTGGGTTTAAGAGCAAGCCACTTGACTGTCAGAACCAAACTCATGGCTCTGCTGTGGCCTAACTGCACTCATTGGCTGCCTGGTGTCTGGGCAGCAGCAGTATTGGAACAATTTTGATATAGGAGTCTGAGGATGGAATTTTGATATAGGAATCTGAGGATGGAAACCATGTATGTGGTATTTGTCATTACTAGTTCAATCCACGGGATGCAGCAGCAACCCCAGGTCCCCTAGTTCTAGCACCACTGCTGGGCAGGCACAGCTGCAGGCCTCTTTCCCGACATGTTCTTAGTAACTGTTGTTTAAGGAAGTCAAATATAATTTTGGGTAGTTTTAGTGGCATATGAAGTGTGTTAGCCTTCAACATATATACTCACCTATTTAATTTTTAAATGAGAGTTTGAAAAGACCTATTACATTATCTACTCCCCCTTTCAATGCAAAATGGTGTACCTTCTGGTGCTTTACACAAGAAACAGCACCAATATTCATCGGATTATCGGGATTAACATGGACATATCCCTTTGCATTTTATTATGCGGAGTTTTGAAATTGTGAGGCTCCAACCCTATGGGTCAAAGAGCGTCTTTTATTACATCTGTGTACAGCAGCTTGCACATTAACCCCTGATCCTTAATTGAGGCCTCTCAGGAGTACTCTAAGTAATATTCAAGTTAATGGAAAATCACTGATTAATGTAATAATTGTATTCAACCCCTTACATTTCAACAGTTTCTATTGCTTACGTGGGATCAGGAAGCATCTAAAAATCAAGCGCATACCCTGTAGCAGCTGTTAATCCTGAAACTGCATTACAGTCATAGAGGGGCGTATTACAGATATCACGTATTAGTACTAGTTAAACTAATTCATCCTCCGTGGATTGCAATCATGGCTGATATTCTTCAAATTACACAGACTATCTTCTGAGAAATGCATTGAGTTGGCACCTTGAGGAATGGTATTCCTCACCCATGACTAATCAGTCCCCTGATACACAACATATAAGGGAACCAAACATTCTTTTGCATCTCTGGAATATGCTCCCGTTATTCAGTCTTGTTACATTCAGTGAATCTCTGCACTGATTCTCAGTGCTCAACAAGTGGCCAAGAATATATCTTACTTTTTAGCAAGAATAGAATATTTAGTTTCTTTATGACTCTATAAGGCTCCCTTCCAAATATAGTCAGGTTTTTTTTTGAGGAGGGGGAAGTGTCTTTTCCTTTTTTGCAGCTGTCTGGCATAAGATGTCAACTGCTTGGGCAAGGGCCTTTGCTATTTCAGATTGTTTCACCATCAAGTGTCAGGAAAACACGACTTTGTACCCCAGTTGCAAAACCTGGCTCTGTCACTGATCTAAAGTAGGTCACTATTGCAAGGTGGCATAGTGAGCCAACACCACACTCACTCAGCAGTGTCAGCTCTTGTCCGTCAGGGCAGCAGCACAATTCAAGTTTTATTTGGACACCCCTCTTTCATGACAGAGGAGTGGCCAAGCCAAATTTGAGTGAGTGGCATTGTGACATGGCACATAGGAGCACAGTGCCATGCAATTCTACATGCTATATCACAGTGCCCAGAGCAGGGAACTGGGTCCAGCTCTGTGGGACAGGAGCCACCACTTCCAGTTGGGGGTGTGCTCATTCTGCAATCTTCACAAATGCCTTAAGGCCTTGGAGGGGCAGTCACCTCCCTGTTCTCCACCACTAGTTTAAATAATCCAAAATTAATTTAAAAGAAGAGAAATGTCATCTACCATTAGATGTGAAAACTCTAAGTCACTCTGAGCACCAAATGAATGGTGTGGTTTACTTTCATCACATTGCCCTTTATTGCAGGATGGGTAATACTTGTCCTCATCATTGGCTATGTATAGTTTTGAGTCAATCCATACAATAGTTTGGGGTTAGATTCCTTCCCTGACACAGCTTCGTTGGCCAAATTGCAATGCAACATATTTAATTAAGGCATTTGTCATCATTTCAGTCCTTTTATTTCTCACAGATTGTGATGCTGTGTACTTTGAGAAGGTACCATCCACCACCAGCACATCCACTGACCTGCACATGTTTTTTTTTTCCAGTAAAGGTCTTTTCAAGTTAATATTTATGAGCTGCCAGGATTTGCTGGGTTGAAGGAAGCTCTTCCTTTTCTTGCTGGTGCTTTTTTATAGAGATAAGTCTGTGATACCCACAGACATATGTAAGTTATACTTGGTGCATACTAGGATGACCAGGACTTGGGCTACTGGCTATGGGATGAAGCTGCACAGGCCCTCCGTGGGGAACTCTGATGCAATAACTAGCAGCCCCACACTCATTCAGGTTTGGGATGACAGCCCTTTGTCCTAAAGGAGAAGGGGGAGGGCCCAAAACTGAGTCAGTTGCAATGTGGCCTGGCACATGGGGCTCACAATGCCACTCAGATTTGGCCGCCTTCTCACAAAGAGGTTCTAGGATTGTAAGAGGGAAGGGAGTGGCCAATACCGCTCCTTCTTGCCACTGCCGTGGGGAAGGCTCTGGTACTAGGGCAGCCCCTGGAGACTTTCACAGCTTCACCCCCACTTCCAGCAGCCCTTCAGCTCTTCCACAGACCTCACTCTGTGACAGCCTATAGACCAGCTATCAGTACAGGGAGTTGTGGTGTGTGCCTGCACAGGGAAGCTGGCTGGGAGATTGCGGGGAGGGAAAGGATGCAGACATAGAATCATAAATCATAGAATCCTAGACTATTATGGATGGAACCTCGGGAGGTCATCTAGTCCAACTCCCTGTTCAAAGCAGGGCCAACCCCATCTAAATCACCCCAGCTAGGTCTTTGTAAAGTCGGGCCTTAAAAACCACTAAAGATGAAGAATCTACCACCTACATAAGATGCTTATTCCAATGCTTCCCCACTCTCCTAGTGAAAAAGATTTTCCTAATAACCAACTTAGACCTCCCTCCCTCTAGCTTGAGACCATTGTTCCTTGTTCTGTCACCTGCCACCACTGAGAACAGCCTAGCTCCATCCTCTCTGTAGCCCTCCTTCAGGTAATCGAAGGCCACTATCAAATCCCCCCTCACTCTTCTCTTCTGCAAACTAAACAAGCCTAGTTCCTTCAGCTTCTCTTCATAAATCATGTGCTCCAGCCCCTAATCATTTTTGTTTCCCTCTGCTGGAATCTTTCCAATTTGTCCACATCCTTTCTGTAATGGGTGGGCCAAAACTGGACACAAATATTCCAAATGTGGCCTCACTCGTGCCAAATAAAGAGGAATAATAACTTTCTTCTATCTGCTGGCAATACAGCCCAATATCCCATTAGCCTTTGTGGAAATAAGGGCACACTGTTAACTCATATCCAGCTCTTAACCACTGTAATCCCCAAATCCTGTTTTTCCAGAACTGCTGACTAGCTAGTAGGTTCCTAGTCTGTAGCAGGATTCTTCCATCCTCAGTGCAGGACTCTGCATTTGTCCTTGTTGAACCTCATCAGATTTTTTTTGGCCCAATTCTCCAATTTGTCTAGGTCACTCTGTATGCTATCCCTGTCCTCCAGTGTATCTACTACTCCCCCAGCTTAGTGTCATCTGCAAACTTGGTCAAGGTGCAGTCCCTCCCATCATCCAGATCATTAATGAAGATGTTGAACAAAACTGGCCTCAGGACTGATCCCAGTGCACTCTACTTGTTAATGACTACCCACTAGACATCAAGCTGTTGACCATTATCCATTGAACCCGATGATCTACCCACCTTCTATCCATCTTAAAGATATTCATCCAACCCATACTTCTTTAACTCGCTGGCAAGAATGCTTGGGAGACCATATCAAACACTTTACTAAAGTCAAAATATATCACATCTATTGCTTTCCCCCATCCACAGAGCCACTCATATCATCATGCAAAGCAATCAGTTTGGTCAGGCATGACTTGCCCTTGCTGAATCCAGGCTGACTGTTCCTGGTCACCTTCTTCTCTCCCAGGTACTTAAAAATGAATTCCTTTGAGGACCTATTCCATGATTTTTTGGAGATTGAGGTGAGGCTAACTAGTCTGTACTTCCCCATATCCTCCTCCTTCCATTTCTGAAGATGGAAACTATATTTGCCTTTTTCTAATCATCCAGGACCTCCCCCAATATCCACAAGTTAATGGCCATTGGCTCTTCAATCACATCAGATAACTCCCTCAGCACCCTCAGATGCACTGCATCTGGCCCCATGGACTTGTGCATGTCCAGTTTGTACATGGCTAGACATGCAGGGCTTCAGTTGTGCATACTGTGTGAAAAATATCTGTGGGTACCCTCTTGTTTTTTATTTTAATTCTTAACTTCTTAGCCTCTATCCACACAGAATGATCCTCTGAGATGCTACTTCAATGTATTAAGGGAAACAAATGAAGCAGTCTGAGTACATGAGGATATCTTCACTGCTGAAGACTTGGTTTTGAAAATTACAGTTCCACCATGAAATATCATGAGAGTGATGATCCAAAAGTTGTTCTGTATAAGTGAAACAGTCTATAAGGTATCATGAAGAAAATTGTTGGATTTGGATTGTTTTGCAGTTTCTTTTGCTATATCATTCTGTTGGTATCCAGATATCAAATTAAAGCTATTGCAATATTGAATATTTTTATTTGATACAGTGTGGCAGCTATATTAGGAAGTGGGTGGCTGTCATAACTGTCTTATAGATAAGTACCTGTAATCAGCAGGTAACCATGACTCAGAATTAGATTCTGACCATTCTGATTGAACATGCCTAATATTTTTCTGCTGAGTAACCATCTTCCATATACTGTTACCAGCTCTGGCAGGGCATTCAGATAGGGCTGCTGCATTACTGGGATAATCCCTGATTTTAAAGTATGTAATGCATCTGCAAAGCAGAGGAGCACAACTCCCATCAGGCCATTCTCCTCTGCATTTTCCTTTTCCCTGAAGCAGGAAGTGTCTGGGCTCTGTTTGGGACAGGGAGTTGTATGAAAGTAGTGAGCTGGGGAGGAGAGAAGCTATCAACACAACCATCTGTGGAATAGACTGACTGCTGAATGATACAGCTGGTGTCGGTCTGTGTGGGACTTATAGGGGAGAAGCAGCTGTTGGGCAGGGACCTAGTACAAAGAGGTGCCAATGAGAGACACCAACTGAATCTGGCATGAAAACCCACAAACTCCTATTTGCTTGAATGGAGACTTGACCCTCAATTGGGCTGCCTCTGAGACCCAAACAAGAACTGCCACTACTCAAGTTAAACTGTAAGTGTTTAAGTCTCTGTATCTAGAATGTCTGCATCCTTAGCCATGTGTCCAAGTGCTTACTGAAGCTCACAACAGCTAGTGTCCATAAGGTCTAGCTGATGAAGCACCTGTGGTACTTACCTCTGAGTTGTGGTATGCTTGGCACCCTAGAGATTTGATGGGCAGCCACAAGAATTACAAACAATCTAATACTACATTGGATCATATCTGTTTTTTTCATATCTCTTGTCAACACTTTGACCTACTGCAAACACAGAGGCAGGCTTGACAGAACAGTCAGTAAAAGATGACAGGATCAGCTAAGATCCTTAAAGGCCTTCATTAGAGGCCTTCATTAGAGGTTTTGGCCCTGTAAGGAAAGCTGTGGGAAAGCATGTGTATAATGATTGCTCCAAAATCCTGATTGATCACACTCTTAGCATCCTTGTCAATCATGCTGATTATTCTCACCTGGAACACATTCCCTTTGGTCCTGATTGAAGTAGTTCTGTAAAATAGTATGTACAGCTGCGTATTCGTAAGAACATAGAAATGGCTATAGTGGGTCAGATCAATGGTCCGTTTAGCCCAGTTTTCTGTTTTCTGACAGTGGCCAATGCCAGGGGCTTCAGAGGAAATAAAAAGAACAGGTAATCACCTAGTGTTCCATCCCATTGCCTCTGGTAAACAGCAATCCCTGCCTATCCTAGTTAATAGCCATTGATGGACCTATCCTCCAGGAACTTATCTAGTTCTTTTTTGAATCCCATTTATAGTTTTGGCCTTCAGAACATCCTCAGGCAAAGAGTTCCACAGGCTGACTGTGTGTTTTGTGAAGAAATACTTCCTTTTGTTCATTTTAAACCTGATACCTGTTAATGTCATTTGGTGACCCTGGTGTTTGTGTTATGAGGAGTAAATAACACTTCCTTATTTTCTTTCTCTACATCAGTCATGATTTTATAGACCTTTATCATATTCCCCCTTAATCATCTCTTTTCCAAGCTGAAAAGTCTTAGTCTTATTAATCTGCCTCATATGGAGGCTTTTTCATACCCCTCATCATTTTAGTTGTCCTTTTCTATACCTTTTACAATTCCAATATATCTTTTTTGAGATGGGGTGACCAGAGCTGCATTCAGTATTAAAGATGTGGGTGCACCATGGATTTATAAAGAGGCAATATGATTATTTTCTGTCTTATTATCTATCCCTCTCTTAATGATTCCCAACAGTCTGTTAGCTTTTTTGGCTGCTGTGCACATTGAGTGGATGTTTTCAGAAAACTATCCACAGTGACTCCAAGATCTCTTTTGAATAATAAGAGCTAATTTAGGCCATCATTTTATATGTATAGTTGGGATTATGTTTTCCAATGTGCATTATGTTGCATTTATCACACTGAATTTCGGCTGCCATTTTGTTTTCAAGTCACCCAGTTTCATAAGAATCCTTTGTAACTCTTTGCAGTCTTCTTTGGATTTAACAATCTTGAATAGTTTTGTATCATCTACAAATTTTGCCATCTCAATGATTACCCCTTTTCCCAAATAATTTATGAATATGTTAAACAGTACTGTTCCCACGACAGGCTCCTGAGGGACACTGCTATTTACCTCCCTACATTCTGAAAACCAACCATTTAGGTTCAAATTAGAGCTGAGTGGAAAATGGTTTTCCAACCCACAAAATGTTTTTTGAGATTTCAGTATGTTTGCTATTCTGCATCACGATAGAACAAAGACCTTTGGAAAACTGAGTGTGAGAGTATGAGTGTGAATGCATAAGGATCCATAATAGCTTTCTCATTAGGGCATTGACGTGAGTGTGGAAACCAGCTTCAAGTTCCTGCCCTGCCATTTTCTGACCTCCCAGCTTAGTTCTCTAAATCTTGAGTTACAGGCGAGGCTGGGGTGTATCTCTTTTAGTGTGTTCTATTAAAGCTGTTCCACTTAGAATAAATGGTTAAATATTCATTGGAACAGAGATATGGACCTGAATCTTTCACATTCCACATCAGTGCCCTAACCACTGGGCTATTCTGGGGTCTTCTCTCTCTCGCTCTCTCTGGTCATAAATTCCATCTTGGACTTGAGAAAAGTTTTGTTGAAACTGGCATATTCCCATGAAATGCTTTGGTTTTGATGAATCAGCATTTTCCAATAGACTTTTAAAAAAGAAATAAGGGAGGAAAATTTCAATCAGCTTTGCTTCAAACACCCCCACAACTGCTGCCATAAGTAATGTTTAGAGATAAAAGAGCATGATGATACAGCTTAAGGTCAACTTTACTCCAAGCCACCAGAGAATAGAATTCTTCTCTGTCCCTCAGGGCTAAAGATTTTCCTTTCTGCCTGATTTTCATGTCTACAAAACAACATCCAGCAAATATGGTTTTAGAACATTCCACAGGAAATCATGTAATGCAATCTCATAAAGTCTACCCCTAGTATGAGAAACATTTGACAGTAGCACAGGGTCTGTTTAGTATGCAGAGATTCCCTGGTTAGTGGAAGTTGTACATATTCTGCTGCTTGTAAGGGATGATGATTAATAATTACTGATATAAATTTGTGTAAAATTGTTATTTTCCCTGTCAGAGCTGGATGATCTCATCATCAGATTTAAAGCAAACTCTGGTTCCACAGTCAAAATCCTAGAATATTTTGGGGCAGAGGTTTATTCAGCATTTTATTTTCCTTCAGCAGATCATGAAGTTTGCACATTGTTTTACGTAGCATTCCATTATTGCTTGCTCTAGGACATAGACACCTTTCTGCACTGATGAAGAGACATATTTGAAGTAGTGCAGGAAAAGGTGTGCCAGACAGTCTTTGTAAAGCATACAAATAAATGTTAAGAGCTCACCTTCCTTACATAAGCGCTTTGCGACCTTCTCTCAATCTGATCAGTCATTCACAGAGGTTAAGTGTAAAGCCTGTTAAATCCTCCTGAATTCCATAATCATCTGTACAGATAGTAAATTGCTTTAGCCTATTTGAAGCCACTGCCTGCCACCAGTCACAATATTTGCTGCTTCAGATAAGCCATATTTACTAGTTACACTACAAGTCATAAGCAGAAACAAACACAAGGATGAGGAACAGAAACCCTCATCAAGAACTTCTTCTTACTAGCCCACCCAAAATGCATTCAGGCAGGACTATGGTAAAGATTCAGAGCCACTTGTTGTTGGAGACACTATTTGCATTTATCAGTGAAATATTTTCTTACCAGATTGTCCAGTCATTTGAAATATCTCAAGTGAAAGGAAAGTGGGGTGACCAGATGTTCTGATTTTATAAGGATTCAGGGCTCTTTCATATGTGGGCATCTTTTACCCCTCACCACTATCCTGATTTTTCACACGTGCTATCTAGTCACCCTAAAGGATGGCAAGAATCACACAAGACAAGCATACATTCTCCAGAACGCTTTTTAACTTTAAAAAGAGCTTGACCCAGAAGAGGTATTACTGTATCATGATCTTCCAAAGTAGACTAGATAGTACCTAACTGAAGTAAAGAATGGTGGGGCCTGCTCATCTCTTCCCTCAAGACTTAAGAGGACAAAGGGATTTCGATTACAGCACTGTTTGTCAAACTGGTGACCCTGACCCAAAGGAGATTGCAAGACTATTGTAGGGGAGTCACAAGAACAGCAGCTGCTGGAAGGGTTCCCAGGTCTGAAGGCAGCACCACCACCACCATCAGCACAGAAGGGTCATCACTTTTTGGAGGGGTGTCGTCACAGCCTAAAATATTTTCAAAGCAGGTTCTAGCAAAAAAAAAAAAGTTTGAGAACTCCTGGATTAGAGGGATGTCAGTGGCTTCTGATAAAAATTAAGAGAGCAGTGAATGTGTATGTGGGAGGTGTAGATTGCGTGTACAGTACCTATTTGAATCTCCTCATCTCCATTTTGCATTTGTGTGTAAATCCCTTAATCAAAGATTTCAGAGCCTCACAAAAAGGTTTGGCTGGGTTCAGACAAAAGTTCCCGAGGTCTGGGAATAGAAAGTTTTGGAACCTTTTTAATTGATTCAATAATACCAGATTGTGCTTCATATTTTTATACAACTTCCTGACGAAAAGGAGAAAGTTTAACCCTTCATTTGCATTCCAAAGGGGTAGCCGTGTTAGTCTATTGTAGAAAGACAACAGAGTCCTGTGGCACTTTTAAAGACTAACAGATTTATTTATCGCATGAGCTTTCATGGGAGAAAATCCCACTTCATCAGACGCTTTGAAGATGGGAAACTTACAGAATGGGAGGAAATTAAATGTAGGGGAATGTATAACATAGGATCAGGTCAGGCTGTAACAGCAAATCAAAATAGGTGTTAGGATTCAAACACTGGGGAACAGCACATAGAGGAGGGTGAGGTCAAATCACTTGTTGTAATGAGAGAAAAATCCATAGTCCCTGTTTAACCCCAAGACAACTGAGTCAAATTTGCATATAAGTTTGAGAAACTGTAGAACTCGAACTTATATGCAAATTTGACTCAGTTGTCTTAGGGTTAAACAGGGACTATGGATTTTTCTCTCATTACA
>ML685903.1:9213758-9228823 GCA_007922175.1 Pelusios castaneus
AGTTGTCTTAGGGTTAAACAGGGACTATGGATTTTTCTCTCATTACAACAAGTGATTTGACCTCACCCTCCTCTATGTGCTGTTCCCCAGTGTTTGAATCCTAACACCTATTTTGATTAGCTGTTACAGCCTGACCTGATCCTATGTCATACACTCCCCTACATTTACTTTCCTCCCATTCTGTAAGTTTCCCATCTTCAAAGCGTCTGACGAAGTGGGATTTTCTCCTACGAAAGCTCATGCGATAAATAAATCTGTTAGTCTTTAAAAGTGCCACAGGACTCCGTTGTCCTTCATTTGCATGTTATTTTACAAGCTGCAACTCATACCATTGCATCTAAAACATTTTTCTCTTGTATGTGATGCTCACACACTATGGCCAGGAGAGCAACAGAAATGCCTGTGAATCTGTGGTTCTCAGACTCTAGACTAGCTGGCTGGTCATATAGTGCCAGCTCTTCCTTCTTGTTTCTAGCTGCTGGATATATTAAAAGATATCAATACCTTTTTCTTTCCCCTGTAACCTAGAGTTGCCCCAAGGTTGTTGTGTGATCGCAAATGAGAAGGGACTCTAATAACAAGTAGTCTGCACTTAGACAACAGATAGAGAGCACCTGCTACATAAATCACTGGATGAAAATAATGCACATGGTTAAAATAGACTGAAGAAACTGAATCTCTGTCTTACAAAAACCTAGCATTCTTTATAACTCTACTCTTTGGTTTCTTTCTTTCACTATTAGCGATAATAGGCCAAATTCGCCCCTGGGGTAACTCCACTGAAGCCAGTGAAGTTATTTCACTGATGAATTTGGTCCATAGTGCTTTCCAGGAACCTAACTAACAATAAATGCCACATCTTTGTCACTGTTTCAACTTGAATGCTATTCAGAGGAGGGATGCACAATACATTTTTGTCTTCCTCCTGCTAATAACACACGGTGTAGGTCATCTGCATCATTAACATTTGCAGCTGATGCATTTACCTAGTTGGTATACTCTTCTTGGAACTGTACAGTCCTTCTCATTGTTTTCAAAACCTTGATTTTTTTCTTAGCATTATCATCACCCAAATGTATTTAAAGATGAAACTATTAGGAACACAATTGGTGAATTAATGTCATGAGGACTGCTGCTGGCAGCTCATCAATTTTTGATATGCCACTCAGACAAATGAAACATAAGCCACCCAGAACAAGGGGACCTTTTGACACTTCAAAGAAAACCCCTATGGGTGGTTTCCTCTTGAAGCCACACTAAACTGGCTCGATCTCCTCAGCTGGAAGCTGCCAATGTCTCATTAACCCCTAAACAGGCCCTGCATGAGCTTTTCTTTTCAGCTATAATTATGCCATGCACTCCTGTTATGCTGTACTGAATTGCAACACTGTCACTGGCACATTATAAACATCCACCCTAATTGAAAAGCAGATTAGACTCTCGTGTTAATTAGCCAAAAAGCCCGCCCACTTGCATGCATTATGATTGCCTCTTAAATACTGAGGATGTTGAAATCCCTCAGAAAGACAAGGCAGACTTAATTGCAATAACCTGCAAATTAAGTTTAATTTACTTTAAATTTACCGGTTTAGCAGGCTCATTTGATGGTGTTAATGTTCTAGCAAATTAATTATCTGAATTAGTCATGCCTGGTGGAGTTTTGCAGCAGAATACATTGTACAGCGGCCTATTAATAACAGACAAACAGGACAGGATTAATGAGAAGATTATGCTAAAGTTCTTTTTTTAAAAACAAGGATCTTGCATGAATTCAAATATAATCACCAAAGTGCAAATACAGACACAGAATATAAACAAACTGAAATTTATTATACTCTATGGCATGCCATATAAGAGAAACAGTAAAACATTACCCATGAAATATTTGATAGAAGGAGGCCTCCTCTAGGCACTCAAGTAGATCACTTCTTACAGCAAACCATTTCCCATTAACTGTTGCCTCTATACCAGACTTCAAATATGTAAGTGCTTTTGAGAGTACTTGTACTACACAGAGAGAGCTGATAAATAAATTAGAAATAACATCTCATACGTTAATTCCATAGTCCACTTGCGGCTTATGAGGCAATGAGCTTGCTTTTTTGTATTCAATTGCTAACCACTGTCTCTGCTGTAGTTAATAAATAAATAAATAAATAGTCCTATACCAAGATAGAGCTGCAAGTAAACAGGGAAAGGATCCCCTTTGGTTTTCTCTGTCTCCTACAGAAATACAACAGGAGGAAAAAGAACCTCTAATTGCCTTTAGAATGGCTTTCAGAATAATTGGCCTTGTAAACAATGTTGAAGTGGAATCATTCAGCCTGCAAACAAATGTTGGATGACACTGCTGGAGAAATAGAGATAGCAGTGACAAATCTCCATTTTATCTGGCTCTTATTAGAAAAGTTTAGACTGGTTACTTGCTAAGTGTTATCTCTTCCATTAGATTCTGCAGCCACCCAAAAAAATAATGCAATATGGCTTAACTCTGAAGCCTTTATGGTGAAAAAAGAAAATGCCTCCAGGAGTTCACAAAATAATTCTTGGTGAGTTTGAACTGAATGCAATTGAATATAAAATCTCAGATTATTGATTGGAATCTGGCTGTCAAATCCATCATTTGCTGTGGGTAGTCAATGCTTTTGTCAACCTCCATTCAAGCAGCTTTCATGTCATGGCTCTCTGTGCGCAGTGCAAGATCTGACATTTGCATCATTCCTGCATGTATTGTATCTTATGTAAAATACAAATGCCACTAGAAAGAAAGATGGAAAACATTTCTTGAAAATAAATTATCTTGTTAAAAAAAAAAAAAAAGAAAGGTTTGGTAGGGAAATAATATACACAGTTGCTTTGTGGGTCATATTTTAATTTTTTAAGAAAAAACCTAAAATTAAAAAAAAGTTTCATTGTTTATTTGTATTTATATATCATATAATAGACCCTTGCTCCTAGACTTATTTTCCACCCACCTCTGTCTCTTTCTCAGATAAAACTACTACTTGCAGCACTAAATGAAAATGTCGTAAAAGAAGCATTATTAAAATTTGGCAGGAAAGAGTCTGTAACAGCATACAGTCAGTCCACTTTAAAAAGCTGGTTCGTGAAGAGTTGAAATGGCTTTAGTAAGAACGTCTATGGAATAGAAAATGCACCAGGAAGAAAATGGATTTCTGTGACACATAAAAAAGGCAAATGACTAATATATTTACATATAACATGTGGTATATTCGTTGCACACCATGGTGACAGAATTGTTTATTTCATTTATAATTTATACAGCAAAACCTTATTATATGTGTAACTAATTTGCCTGATGATAATATACAATGGGTGATGAAGCTTCCATTATATTCTGTCATTAAGAACAAAAGATTTTCATGTCTTAGTTAATGTTTTTTTCCTTTGCTTCCTTTCCCATAGCATACACTATACACACTTATGTTTCTTTTAAATCATGGTGACATTGAGGTAAGAAGAAAGTAGCAATGAACTTCTGAAAAACAAACAAACAAACCCTCCCCCCCACACATCAGCTTTAAATAGTCCTCACTTCTGGAGTTCCCTATGATATCAGCAATGACAATATACAAAGAACCTTTCACAGGTGATATGTACATACCATATAAAAAAAGGAATGTCAAAACAAATATCGGCTCTAGAAGAGCTTTTTCTCTGAAAAAAAATTTCAAACATATACTAGGAGCAGTATTAGAATGTGTGACTAGACAGTTCATCTCAGACAACAGGGAGCGGGTGGGAGTGTGGTGATGAGGGAATTATCTTGATATATTTTCCACTGTGGCACACAAGACAGTGTGAGCCTCTGAAAGAAATTGTTATCACCAAGACAGTAATTCCCTTCTATGGTGAGTGTACTACAGAGGGAGTAGAAGTCTGCAAAATATTCCAGAACAGAAATATTTGCTTCCTTTGCTAAGACACTTACAATCTTGAATTAATTCAAATATAATCATCACAATACAAATACTGGGATATAAACACAAATACTCATACGTATTTCAGATATGTCCATCTTCTTTTGTTGCACCCTTGGAAAAGAAAAATCCACCGTTGTGAATTTGTAACGACATAGCTATTTAATAACTGTCAAGTCCCTTCTGAATTTTCATTGCAAAAATCATTCCAGTCCAGGGAATGGGAAGAGATGAGGGAAATGCTTTTAAACAATAAAATGTATTTTCCTGAAGCTTGGAGCTGTCAGACTTCATTCACTGTAATAGACCCTGACAGTTCATGGCCACTCTTAAAAACTGGGTGAAGCATTTGTGGTTGCAAATGAGTGTGTTAATAACATGGAAGGACTTTATTTGGATGAAGTGAGAACTGCAGTGAACCCGAGCATCTAGCACCAAAACCTTTTACTACCTAAATTAATGTACTGTGCAAATATCTCTATAGTGACACCCTAGCAGTCCATTTGATAAAGTCAGAGCTTGTGTGCATCAAAGCCTTTGTGTGTTCAACTTAAATGCTGACAAGGCTGTAAGTTCAAAAAGCTGATAAGAAAGTGAATCTCAGCATGCCAGCAGTGAGAATGTAATATACAGTGCACATGTATGGAAAGTTTTTGGAGCTATTTTGTCTGGACAGGGTTGAGGTGGAGAATCACAACTCTGGTCCCATTGTCACTTCATTCCATAGGCTCTATTACAAAAGAAGCCCAGAGTGGAACTGAGATTTGACTATGAGAAAGTGCCACAGGAGATCAAAAGGCAACAAAGGAGGTGTAAGTAATGTAAAGGAGAAGAGGGAATTGCAAAAATACACATGAGAGTCAGGAAAGTTTCCCTTCTGTGAACAATACGGCCTTGCTAACTTTGCTTTTCTGTAGGTTTTCAATATGTTCATTATTAGCCTAGAGCAAGCTGGTAAGTTTGTTGCTGACATCCATACTGGAAATATTATGACCAGATATAACCTTCAGGAAGTTCTGACTGCATTAGGCGAGTGGTCTGCAAAACGGCAGATGTGGTGGAGTTTGGACACAAGCAAATGGACAGGCTCCTTTCGGTTTCTAAAATCATCAAGTCATTTATTTATTTTTAGTCACCCTTTATCTGCTAGTCACTGTTATATCTAGGCACATAGAAATGAAGTGTTGCTGCCTAAATAATTGACGGTATGTCTACGCTGCTGGGATTGCACAGAACAATGCAGCAGGATCAATTGAGCAGGCGGTGGAGACCCGCTCAACTGATCCTGGAAGTGCTGTCTTGCCACAATAAATCCACTCCCTGAAAAAAGTAAGGCTGTGTCAACTGGACGACATTTCCCATTAACACTGCACAGTGCAGATGCCATAGAAAAGGAACGTTAGTAAGTCAATGAGAGATACGTAAGCTACAATAGGTAGCTTGTGTATCTCCCATCAACAGCCACTGGCAATGTAGACCAGGCCTAAGTGTACCAAAGAATGAAATGGACAAAAGGCTAGATTTTCCAAAGAGCTCAGCTCTCATTTAGGCACCTAAATAAGGACAAGATATTGTGAAGCGCTCAGCTCCCATTGCGACACATATGGCCAGATTTTTGAAAGAGCTCAGCACTCAACATGTAAAGCAACATGCAAACACGAAGCTGTCTGGAAAATCTTTCCACTTATTTTGGTGCCTAAATGAAGCTGAACTCTTTGGAAAATCTGGCCCCTTAAAACACAAGTAAACCAATACATAAAGATGAGACTATATTGTTCAATTACTGCAAAGTAGTTCAATAGGATCTTCAACAGAATTTAAAGGCTTGTTATTAGATTGTAAGCCCTTGAGGACTGAGACCATGTCATCTGTGAGTTTGTACTGGGCCTCGCACAATAGGGTCTGTAGCCTATAGAATTAGCCTGCTTACTTGAACGCATATACTTTTTTATCATAAATGTTAGTATTTGTTTTATTGTAATAAAATCACAGATTTATATAGCTGTAAAGCAAGAAGCCTCCACACCACATCCTGCATGAAGAGCCAAGGCATACAATGTTCAGGACTTTTTGCCCAGAGAAGGAATGAGAAGCTACATATGGGTTATGACTTTATCACCCTAGATAAGTCAGGAGGCATCAAAGCAGATGGGCTGTATAGTATATGCCCAAATAAACTTCACAAGTACACCACAAAAACACACAAAGGGCTGGAAATAACAAAAGTGAGATGAGCGAACTGCCTGCAACCATCTGGAAAGCATATTAATGTATCATTAATATGCACAAACCTACCAGCCTATACAATAAGTGTACCCCAACAATTTGTGGATGAAGAAGCCAAGTTTCGACTTAGAAAGAGGGCCCATACTATATAGGGTATAGAAGGGCAAATCACATCACTACAGTGAGATTATCAGTTACTTTTTCCTTAAGCTTCTTTTAGTTAATGCTTGGCAGAATCTTTGTTCTCAGTGCAGAATTAGTATTATAGCTCTTAGCCAAGCCCTCCACCCCACATTCAAGAGCTGAGGAACCAGACATCTTTCTCAACCAGGTCATCAAGGAAGGGTATGAGTATACTAATCCAAAGCATACAGTATAAAAATACAGCATATGTGCTTTAGAACAAGACTATTCTAACCATAATCCATTTAGTCATTCATCTATCAATTTATGCTATCTTAATAAAAGCTTATAAAACTATACAAAGTCGGTTATCAGCTATTCCTGTTGTGCACCCTAGGCGTCCTTATAAAAACTCTCTGTAGCCTGATTCTGGGACAAGAACTTCACTAACTTCTCATCAGATCCATTGGCAAGCCTATTACCTCATTCAAATTATTAAACATCCAGAAATCAGGCAATAGGTTCCCAATCCCGATCAAGCCTTCTGGGTGCTTCAGGTCCCTGGAAGAAGAACTTTGTGTAATTTTGAAAGCCCAGCTCTCTCACCAACAGAAGTGAGTCCAATAAAAGATATTACCTTACCTGCCTTCTTTCTCTAATATCCCAGGACCAACACAGATACAACAACACTGCATACATTCTTAGTTGCGTGATTTTTTTTTAATATAAATTATTCCCATAGCATCTGCAGATGGTGGGCTCCCACCATGCAGACAAGACTCACCTTCGGTGTGCCTGCAGCATATAGGCAGTCAGGCAAATATTCTCCATTCTTTCTATTCTTTCCAAGAGGCAAGAGGAGTAGATCTTTTTAGATGCCAGAGGGCAGAAAAGCCACTGAAGTCCAAACTCCAATGTCATAGAGTCTGAGCTTACGAGTGTGCCACGGGGCCCTGACAATTTCCTGACTCTTGCACTCAGTTGCCCCTCTTTCACCCCTTCTCTCCCAATCAACAGTGCTTCTTAGAGTCCCCAGAATCCTGACTCATTTCACCTTCTACTGCCTACTACTGCCATCGTGTCTGATCAATATTGGTCTTCCTTGATGGTAGTTAAAGGGTCATTCTGGAAAATTCTGTAGAGGACTCAAGCCTTGATGGTGGAGGAGATGACAGCTGGGAGTCCTAGATGGTGGGTGGAGGTGGAGTCTTCCCTCTCTCAACCATCAGACCTATGAGTGTATGACATCAGCAATTAAAATGTATGACAAATGACCAAAATATGGCAACCTCCATTTTGTTTCATGCTTCACCATAACTGAGGGATTGTATTTATTTTTAACTAAAACCCTGTTTTAAAGAATATTTTCTCATTGTGCAAATTAAGCAAACAACATTTTAAGAAAGGAAATTGGAAATACAAATTATATTATATGCTACCTTAGGGCCCCTCACACACTTGAGTAATCAGAAAGCTTTCCATTTGAGTTTTTCAAATCCCTAGCATTGATCACTATCGCTTGAGAGAATACTTACTAGCTGTCATGTGGAGCATTCACTGCTGTGGGACTTGGCATAAATTTTGGCAATGGGTTACAAAGTATTTGTTAGATGGCAACAAAATATTGGTGAGCAGGAAATGTGGGCTCTACTCTGATTTGTGGTTAGCTCACATAGTGGTTAGAGACAGGCTAACCAAAGCACATAGATTTGGTCTATCAGTCTGAATAGCAGTGTTTCTGAAAAAAATGTATGCCTGCCACATTACAGATCTGAGTTCCATCCTAATAGTATCTGAAACAACATCTCAATTTATTTAGTGGGTAATACTTGACTGTCTCGTTCACTTGAGACCTCTGGGCAGGGAACATGGGGTCTAAATTACCCCTGACACTCTGGTGTTGCTGAGTCACTCCTTTCTGAAATTTTACACAAGGTTCTAGCTTTCCATGTACTGGGGCAAGAGACATGATGTGTGGAACAACATCAACAAGGGGCTATACAGGGAAAATGAGAATGAGTAAGTTTTAGCCAGTGGGAATGGGATGCTGAAGAACCTAGACTAGGAACTGGTTGAGTAAAATGGGAGCAGTAACAGATTGGGCCAAAAGGCAGGGAAAATAATAAGTTTTCACCCACCTTTCTAATACTGAGCAAAGAGTATCCATTAGGATCAGTGGGTCATATCCCACACAAACAATTCTATGTGGAAACATTCCTGTGCCCTGATGTGATGAGACTCCCACGTACTGCAAGACTGATCCTTTCTTTTTATTTATGTTCCTGTTGTATAGCAGGTAAATATTTTATTCTACATTTTAATTAGAGGACCAGCTCCATCACTGCATTACTAGGAAAATTAATCCCAGTGCTAATACTCCAAAGTATAGGAAGACATTACATATCCACATGGGAAGAAAAAAGCCCATAAATATGAATAGGCTGGTGGAAAGTAATGATGCCCCAAATGTGACCTAGTTGAAAGGTATTAGAATCTCAGAGTTCTTCCATATCAGTCTGTTTGGCTGATTGGTTTGATTTGAGGGTGTGGGGTTGAAGCAATAGTATATTCCCACACTCCTTCTTCAGGTTTTCCATACAGATTGATGGATCATAAGACACCAATGGCATTCTAGACTTTAAATAGTAACTCTAATCCATAACTTATCCTACAGCAATATAATATATCATGACCCTGGTATTTCTGGCTCTCATAATTTTACTGTGAATCCCATGATATCGAGTCATCTTAAAGCTACAGGTCCCACTTTCCCATGATTATGGGAGAATCTCAACTTTCATTGAAAAAAGTGAGTTTGTCACTATGATGGTTATGAGGAAAACCTTAAAAATGCAACAAGACTGTATCCTAAAGAATCAAAAATGAGAAGATAGACAAGCCCCCTCAAATGTATTATTACTAGAAAAACTCATGACTTTTAAGCCAAACTCATAATTTTTGACAAATTCCAAATGGGTAGCCATGTAGTCTAGCTCAGCAAAATAAACAAGGAGTCCTGTGGCACTTTTAAAGACTAACAAATTTATTTATCACATGAGCTTTTGTGGGAGAAAATCCTACTTTGTCAGACACTTTGAAGATGAGAAACTTACAGAATGGGAGGAAATTAAATGCAGGGAAATGTATGAGAAAGGATCAGATCAGGCTGTAACAGCAAATCAGAATAGGTATTGGGATTAAAACACTGGGGAACAGCATATAGAGGAAGGTGAGGTCAAATCACCTGTTGCAATGAGAAAAAAAATCTGTAGTCCCTGTTTAACCCTGAGGCAATGGAGTCGAATTTACACATAAATTCCAATTTTGCAGTTTATCTTTGAAGCTGTGGTTCATTATTCATTTGTTTGAGCACAGCTATTAGCAGGTCGTCAATGGAGTGAGCAGGGAGATTGAAGTGTTCCCCTATTGCTTTTTGAGCTCTTGAGGATGGCAACAGTGCAACTGAGAGGCTCCTCTCCTCTAAGATATTTCAGAAACTGAAAGAAAGCTGTGGCTAACTGTCCAATTATGACATATGTATAAACTTTCATCAACGATATTAATAGAAGCTTCCTAAATCTTAACTAAGTACAATACGCACTTATTTAAGGTATTGCAGAGATGCCTACTGAATGGAGAAGGAGGAGTATGAGTGGATAAGAAGGGACAGGGCTTTAATGAAGATTTGATAAGTCTTTTCCCCCCCTCCCCCATCTCCCCCACTCCACCAGCCCTGGCTTTCTACCTCAGAGAGACACATTGGTCCATTTTAATTTAATTCTTTGCACCTACTTGATCTCTGGGAGATCAGACTAAAATTCCAGTGGGGCCATGCTAATTCGAATTAAGTTAATTTAAACTAACTAAAATTAGTTTGAATTAGTTAGTTCGAATTAACTAATTAACTAGTTAATTAACTAATTAACTAATTTGAACTAACTTTGGTAAGTGTAGCCATAGCCCTTGGTACTGGGAATAGGGAAACACAGGCAGCATAGAGCATCTTTGTTCCCAGCTCTTCGCTTCTCAGGCAGCTCTGAAAATTTTTATGTAGATCAAATTGCTTTATTTTGGAGATTTTACAGTCTCAGGTCACAATGTTACCTTGTTTGGAGTTTTCCTGCATCAAGTCTAGGAAACTCCTCGACTTCTACCTGGGAGGTTTTCTCTGAATCATTCCATCAGGGGTTGTGATTTGATCATTGTAATATGATGAGTGGAACTGGAGAAAGAGAATCAGGTTTCAGGAGGGACCTTGTTTGGACTGACACCTTAGACTTAGAAATGCAAGCCTATCCAAATGAACACACAAACTCTAGAGCCTCAGTATGTAACACTAGTCTCTCAGCAGGCTTAATACAGATCTCTTTCCTACTGCTCTGCCTGCCTCCTGCATCACTTATGCTAATGAAACACCACCTTCCTCGAAGAACTGCTTTCTAAAACTGTCACGGTAATGAAGACTCAGTGCTTCAACTCAGCACTCTACACTATTCTGTTTTCTGTAGATTCTTATAATGTGCTCATCACTGTTGTGTCTGAGCACCACTCTGAGCACAGCTCCCATTAGAAACAAGCATCCATGTTGGTTAGATCACTATTCATTTTTAGGTACATTTTCAATGTACCCAGTAGCTGTTTTCTGTCTCCTGCTTTCCCCCCATTCTCCTCCAACATTAGGATCCCTACTATATGAAGGGACATTTTGGTAGCTAAAGTGAAAGAGTGGATGCAATAGATCCACTGTTCTTCCACCACTGTGGGTTTCTTGCCATAATTGGCATTCCCTTCTGTAGAGCGTAATGTGGCCTGTGGAAAACAAGAGCACCAAACAGTACCTAAGAATAGCCATATTGGGTCAGACCAAAGGTCCATCTAGACCAGCATCCCGTCTTCTTACACTAGCCAATGTCAGGTGCTTCAGAAAGAATAAATAGAACAGCTAATCACCAAGTGATCCATCCCATCGGCCACTCCTAGTCTCTGGCAAACACAATTCCTGTTTATCCTGGGTAATAGCCATTGATGGACCTATCGTCTATGACAGTGATGGCGAACCTTTTAGAGACTGAGTGCCCAAACTGCAACCCAAAACCTACTTATTTATCGCAAAGTGCCAATACTGAGGTTTTAGTTTAGAAAAAACAACTTATACATTAACATCTTTTGTCTTAAAAGAAAAACACAATAACGGAGCTTCCAAGGATACAAACAACTTAATTTTTAGAAAGGTTTTTATTTAAAATTAATTTTTAAAAAGCTTTTTAAAAAAGAAGGAAGGAAGGAAGAGAAAGAAGAAAGGAAGGAAGAGGAAGACGAGAAGGAAAGAAGGAAGAGAAAGACGAGAAAGAAAGAAGGAAGGAAGAGGAAGACAAAGAAGAGAAAGAAAAAAGGAAGAGAAAGAAGGAAAGAAAAAGGAAGGCAAACAAGAGAAAGAAAGGAAGAGAAAGGAAGAAAAAAGGTAGGAAAAGAGAGGTGGAGAGAAGGAAAGAAGTTAGAGAAGGAAGGAAAGAAAAGGAAAGGCAAAGAAGAGAAAAGGAAGGAAAGAGAAAGGAAGGCAAAGAAGAGAAAAGGAAGGAAAGAGAAAGGAAGGCAAAGAAGAGAAGGAAGAAAAAAAAAAAAGAAAGAAGCCAAGGCCGCTGGCGGCGGGGACCCGAACGCGGCCCCGGCAGGGCAGACCCCGACACCGGAGGCCGATCCTGGCCCCCTGCCGGGAGGCCGAGGCTGTTGGCGGAGCGGAGCCGGCCCCGGCCCCAGCCCCGGGCTGGGAAGTCAAGGCGGCTGGCGGGTGAGAACCCGGGAGCCTGCTCCGGCCGCGGCCACCCCGCTGCCCCGGCCGCATGGGGTAGGCAGGCAGGGAGGCCTGCACGTATGCTCCGGCCCTGAGCCTGCCTGCTCCGCCCTGGGGGCGGGGAGGGCCAGCCCAGAGGCCGGGCTCGGGACGGGTCTGCCGCGGCGAAGCTGCAGCCCAGGGAGTCTGCAGGGAGCGGTGGGGGCTGCCCGCCTGCGCGGGGGTCCCTCACTGCTGCGTGCGTGCCACCAGAGAGGGCGCCGAGTGCCACCTCTGGCACGCGTGCCATAGGTTCGCCACCACTGGTCTATGAGCTTATCTAGTTCCTTTTTTTTGAGCTCCTTTGTAATCTTGGCCTTCACAAAATCCTCTGGGAAGGAATTCCATGGGTTGACTATGCATTTTTGTGTGGAAAAAATACTTCCTTTTGTTTGTTTTAAAACTACTGCCTCTTAATTTCATTTGGTAACCCCAGTTTTTGAGTTATGAGGAGTAAAAACTATTCTTTAGTATAGTTTCAAACAATTTGCCTGGTACTGAAGTTAAATTTACCAGCCTGTGATTGCCTAGGGAGCTTTGTTTTAAAAATCGGTGCCACATTAGCTAGCCTTCTGTCATCTGGTACAGAAGCTGATTTAAATGATAGGTTAAATACCACAGTTACCAAAGAGGGAGCTCTGTTAGTCTAGTTCAGCAAAACAAACAGAGCTATGTCTACACTTACCAAAGTTAGTTCGAATTAGTTAATTCAAACTAACTAATTTGAACTAATTTTAGTTAGTTGGAATTAACTTAATTCGAACTAGCATGGCCCCACTAGAATGCTAGTTCCAATTAAGCAACTGCCATGCATGGCACTTGCTTAGTTCGAATTAGTCAGTTGCATTAAGCTCAAAGTGCCGGTTAGTTTGAACTAAGTAGTTAGTTCGAACTAACATGGCCACATTGACTTAATTCGAACTAACAAGTTTGAATTAAGGGTTAGTTCGAAGTAAAACGAGGTTTTATTAATTCAAACTAACTTTTCCTTAATTCGACTTACGGAACTGCTTAAGTCGAATTAAGGAAACTTTAGTGTAGACACAGAGTAAATTAAGTTGACTTAAGCCTGCTTAAGTCAACTTAATTTACAATGTAGACGCACCCAAGGAGTCCTGTGGCACTTTTAAAGACAAACAAATGTATTTATTGCATCTTCCAAGCGTCTGACAAAGTGGGAGTTTCTCCCATAAAAGTTCATGTGATAAATTTGTTAGTCTTTAAAAGTGCCACAGGACTCCTTGTTTGTTATACCACAATTAGTAGTTCTGCAATTTCACATTTGAGATCCTTCAGACCTCATGGATGGATACTATCTGCTCCTGGTGACTTATTACTGTTTAATTTATCAATTTGTTCCAAAACCACTTCTAATGCCACCTCAATCTGGGATAGTTCCTTAGATTTTTCACCTAAAAAGAAAAGCTCAGTTTTAGGACTCTCCCGCACATCCTTAGCCATGAAGGTGGATGCAAAGAATTCATTTAGTTTCTCTGCAATAGCCTTATCTTCCTTGAATGCTCCTTTAGCATCTCGATCATTCAGTGATCCCACGGGTTTTTTAGGAGACTTTCTGCTTCTGATGTACTTTAAAAAATGTTTGATGTTACTTTTTGAGTCTTTGGCTAGCTGTTCTTCAAAGTCTTTTTTGGCCTTCCTATTTTATATTTTTACACTTCACTTTCCAGAGTTTATGCTCACTATTTTCCTCGTTAGGATTTAACTTCTGCTTTTTTTTGCCTCTAACTGCTTCTTTTGCTTTGTTGTTTGGCTATGATGGCACTTTTTGATTTTATTATTGTGGTTTTTATTTGGGGTATACATTTAAATTGATCCTCTATTATGGTAACATTGGCATATGCAAGAGCACCCTGTATTTTAAGTTTCTCTCCTGCAGTCCCTTTATAAGTTATGATACCTTAGTACAAAAGGAAAAAAAATACATGAAGAATAGCAGCTGTACATTAATGTTCAAGACCTTCATTTGATTTATCAGAGACAAAGGAGTACAGTATATTTCATAAACAATGTATAAAGATTTTGTCATGTGGTGCCATCTGCCTTTAATGGGAAATATGCTGCTAAATTCTTTTACATCATTGAAAAATATATTCAGAACAACTTCATGTACTGGAAGATGTGGGAGTAATGCTGAAACCTTATTGGTCTCTCAGTATACTCAAATGGTTAACATATTTTGTATGTAAAAGCCTATACTTGAAGTAAACGGATTCAAGTTATCTACTATGCAGACAGCAAATACATGAGAAATGAAAACAGAGGCAGAAACACATTTGGGTTGCATTTTGTATTGAGAAAATGGAGTCTGATGTCATAGGGTATTGGAAATGAGATGTGAAGCCTTTCACTTCTAGGTCACTGGTGTAAGTCCATTTGGTGTCAATAGCAAGGAAAACGTGGCCAGTGTGAGCTGGTGATTTCAGTCCAATTCCTTTTAAAAACCATCATCACAACTAGCACAGCACTCTAGTATCATCAGAAATGTCAAATGGGCTTCAAGACTTTACCTCTGAAGAAACAAAGTAATGTTAGTTGATATTTGTATGATACCAATGTCAAATGGGCTTCAAGACTTAGCTGCCCATACCCAAAACCCATGAAGAAGTAAGTGATCTGTCCACAAAGAGGACTGAAGCACACGATAGCTATGTCTACACTTGGAAATTTAGGTCGACTTAGTGCGTCTACGCTTAAATTTAAAGTCGACTTTGGGGGAACTTACAAAGTTGAACTAGAGCATCCACACTGGATGCCTAGGTCGACTTCTAGGGGCTAGGGGGACCTAGGGCAGGTCCACGGGGGCAGGGGGGCATCCCTTGCCCAGTGCCAGGGGGCTCAGTCTTTGCCCCACTGTACATGGGTACAATGGGGCAAAGGGGGACAGGGACCCTGGCAGGGCATAGGGGCAGGGTGGGCAGGGCTCT
>ML685903.1:9228923-9324462 GCA_007922175.1 Pelusios castaneus
GTAGCCCTAAGTCGACTTAGGGCTACTCCAGATCTACACTGGCTTAAGTCGACTTCAAAAAGTCGACTTAAGCCCTAAGTCAAATTAAAACCAGGTTTAATAAAGTCAACTTAATTTTCATTAAGTCGACTTTATTTTCCTTAAATCGACTTAAGCAAGTTGCTTAAGTCGACTTAAGGAAACTGTAGTGTAGACTCAGGGTAAATTAAGTCGACTTAAGCAAGCTTAAGTCGACTTAATTTACAAGTGTAGACGCAGCCATAGTGAGGATGTTCACATGGCAGATGGCTGTGTTGCTTCTCTTATGTGGATAAACAAAAGTCTTTCTAGTGCTGTCAAATCACCAGTAAATTCTTTTAAAATGTAAACTCTTTTAAAACAGTAAATTCTTTTTTTAAAAACAGCTTGTGCTAACACAGGCCACAAGGAAGAATGTGCAGTCAGTTTATCATTTCTCTGGCATAGGATTTATTGTTCCTAATAATTTAGAATGTGGTCATAAACCAACACCTAGCTTTTCTGAGTTTATTTTCCATGACGCTGCCTGAATATCTCTGTTTCCTTTCAATGGACAAATCAGTCCTTTTTATTAGATGTGACTGTATTTTCACTGTCCTGTTGGGTTAGATAGATTCTCTGTAGTTCGATAGTAAAAGAATGTACTAATGGGTCTCATTGCTCTTGATTTCTCACTTGAAGAGGGAGAGAGAGAGAGAGAGAAAGAGAGAGAGAGAGAGGGTATTATTTACCCATAGGTAAAGTAAAAACTATAAAGGTAAAAGGCTTTTCCATGCAATATACCATTTCAAATGCAATAAGCCCTGAGATGCTTATTTTAGTAAATGAATCTGTCACACTGAGCCAGGGAAGGGAGCCATCTATTACTGTGCTATAAATGTTAAGAATTCTATTTAGAGCCTTTACCTCTGAAGAAACAAAGTAATTTTAGCTGATATTTGTATGATACCAATAATGACACCTCACTAAGTAGTGTATAGATATTACAATTGTTGTTTGCCCAATTCTTTTTCACTGGTCATCAGGGAAATTTATCTAAAGCAACCCAAAAATGTAGATATGTTTGCATCACATTAATAAGAGGAAAAGCAAGGTGGCTGCCAATTGGAAGCAGAGTGTGTGTTGGTGGTTTGATAAGGATACTAAAGAGTTTATGATGTGACAGATGTTTCACTACACTATTGTGAAATGAATAGATTATGAGAAGTAATTAGATGTACATTGGAATCAATGCTGTTATCATCGAGGCCTTCGGGCGATGCAATAGATGAGAGTCATGGCAGCAGGTGGTCCAATGGCTCGGAGACAGGAAGACACACCGCAGGAGACTGAGTGACAGGTTTCACAGATCCAGGGGGTGAGAGATCTGAGCTATTGCCTGCATTTGTAATCTTTACTCATGTATAAATAATAACAACTACACTATTGACTTCATATGCTATGTCATAGCCTCTGTTCCCCCTATACATGCACAAGAACTGTTTTCCTCAGTTAAAGTTACCCATATTTTAATATATTAATCCCTTTGACATAAGTGCCAACTTGATCCTTTTTTGATTAAAACATTTTAATAAGTAAGAAACCTAATGACTGCTTGGAATATAGTATTGTGCATACTATGCTATCCATTGCAAATAAAGCTCTGTGCTTTCCATGGCAGTCTTATCAGAAACTGAACTACAATATACATGCTTCCCATTATGTATTTTTTTTAAGATTGCCTCAGTGTTAGCTGTTTGACAATGATTTAAAGATACACTCCTTCTGATGTTTAAATTTCTTTTGCAGAGGAATTGGCGAGGTATGTCGTCAAGCTAGAGGAAAACATATGGAGCCTGCTGCTTTTCAGGGGAAGATTTTGATTCCTGGCACAGCAGCAATACTCAGATATTAGCAGTGATCTGCCCTGAACATTGAGTGTTGCTCTCCTAAGCAAAGCAGACAGGGGGAATGAAGGATAATAACATTAGAGACCTTAAGTAACTGATCCTCACACACATCTTCTGCCTCTGCAAGTGGTTTATATTACAGGAGACTGCTGTGGGAAGCCCTTTGGTGCTGCTGCTTGTCAGTACCCACCTGCAGGTGTTTGCTGTGAGTTCTTTTATTTTATTTTTGAGGGGAATGACAATGGGATAAAAGGGAATATTGAAATATTAAATGTGCATTTCAGTGTAAACATAAATGCTTACATTCTCTCCTAGATACACAGATAGAAATAGAAATAGATATACGTATGTACATATATTTAAACATATAATATAAAAACATGACGTTGTTGTGTGGTGTATCCACATTACACACAAGTAGTGGAGCCATGCAGAGCATCTAAGCTCATTCAAACAAAACTTTCACACCACACAACTGGGTCTATTTGGGAAGCTGGGAAGCTCTCCTTTCCGTTGGTATGAAACCCGCATTTTTAGCTCTGCAAGACTCTCCATCATGACCTCAGATCAATGTAATTTCAGAGGTAGGCAAAACATGAAAGAAAAGAAGAGCCCAGGAAAAGGTGGGCGATAAGAGCTTAGGAGGTAGACCTTTCAGGCTGAGGGCCTCAAAGGCATTTCAGTGCTAGTTAGGCACCTAACTAACTACCTTTGAGGATCTGGGCCTCAGATCTTTACTGCCCACCCACTTACTTTCTATTTTATTCAATATAGGATTTTAGTCTGTGTTCATCACAGCAACATGACTGACATCCCATAGCACATTTCAACATGACTGATATCCTTCATGTGTTGTCTCATCTTTTCACCAGGGGGATTAGTGTGTTCAGTGTTTTGTTTTGAATTTTTTTGTATAACACACACACACATTTCTATGAATTTATGTTAGAGAAGGCAGATCAAAGAAATTCACCTTGCACTTAGAGCGGAAGCTGGTAACATCTGTGATTGTCTCTATTTCCTGTGTGAGTTTATTCCTGCCCTGAGATGGCCCCTGAGAAAGCCATGTCTCCTGCATAGACAAACTTTATGGTTACAGTGTATAGTTCCGTTGTGCTAGAGTATTTTTCAACCATGGTCTTCATCTCAGAGCTTTAATCAATCTCCTGGCTTGCCAACCAGTTCAGGTACTTTCTTCCACCAAGAAGGAAAGAGTAGATAGGGTTCCCAAAGCTAGCTCCCCTCAGGACAGACTGCCTGCAGATCCAGAATTCTAATCTATGAAAACTTTGTCTGACTTGCCAAAAAGAGATGACATGTATAAATTGACTCTTGTTGTGAGTACCCCAGTGTCTGCCCTTGGAACGGTATTTACTTCTGACGAAGTGGGTTATAGTCCACGAAAGCTTATGCCGAAGAAAATCTGTTAGTCTATAAGGTGCCACAGGACTCTCGTTGTTTTTTGCTGTACAACAGACTAACATGGCTACCCCTCTGGAAATATTTACATTTAGTTAGCTTGGTTCCAGAGAAGCCCTAGGATTAGGGCTTATTTTGTACAAATGCAAGAAAGCATCATGAGTCCTGCAACCTAGGCTTTCTTTGTCTGAAGTGGTGTTTATAACAAAACCCACCCCTTACTATTACCTCATTTTATGTGATTCTGTGTCCCTCACTTTCTGGATGCGCAATGTTTTGACTCTTTAATGAAGCCTGATTTTCAGAAAATGCTGAGTGCCCACACCTGTAAGGGCTCTCAGTTTGATACACAGATATCATAGTAACTCAAATCACCACTTCCTTTGAACATTTTGGCCATCAGCAGTGCATCCACCTACCAGCCACCTACAAAGTCACATGAGATCTCACAGGAACCATGGACTAGGAAAACCAATCTGAGTTGTGGCAGTCAAGGAAACCATTTTATTGCTTGACTGATAATCTTACTGACGGTCCGTTTGCTTTGCTGATAATTTCCTTTTGAACTCTTTTGTTCCTATTCTCTCCAAATTCTCTTCATCTTCAGGGACTCTGAAAAATGATATCTTACGCAGCAATATTCAGACAGAATTACTGTCGAATTCCAGTACTGCTGTAGGCAGTAACAATTCCACTGAGCACAATGGAGTCACTCCTGCTTACATCAGGACTGAATTTGGCCCATTGTTTTTTTAGAGCCTTGAGTAAACTGTACTGCATATTCTTGGGACAGGTCAAATTCAGCTTGGGAGTAAGTATTTGTAACACAATTAAAAATAATCCATACATTAGTGTGTACAAATGTAACTGGCATACAATATGATGCTTAGTGAAGTAAATATTTAGTCTCTACAGGAATTTGAAGAGCCTAGTTATAAATCCTAGTGCTCTGAAACAGACGGACACATACTGTGACCTCTCTGATGATATTATCACTAGGCCTCCAACATCTATCTTCCTGCTGCTTCCATCCATGTCATCTGGAGCCAAAATACCATTAACTACACCTTGTGGCACAGCCCAAACCTCTGAAAGAAGGAGGCTTACTCTCCAGTCAGCAACTGGATTGCTGAGGAACACTGCATCAGCATCTCAGGCTTGATGAGAAGAATGGGCTTGCCCTTTTGAAAGGCTCTAGAGCCAGCTGGGAGCCACAAAGAAGTGCAGAGCCTGACAGCTCCTCATCAGCTCCTTCCTATTCCTTACCTCTTCCTTTTTCCTCATCTCTTCCCCCTGACAATCAGGATACAGCAGCAGTAACTTCCTCAGGGTGCTAGACTTCAGTAGTCCCACCCCTTTCCCACACATGGATGCCAGTCACACCCTTTTGTCTTTCGGTCATCTATCACTCTCTTCTTCCTCATTGCCACCTCTTTCCTCTCCTTTGGTACTTCATCATGTTCCCTTTCCTCTTCTCTTCCTTCCTTTTTTGCTCCTAATTTCTCACCCCCTAACTACTAGATCACTTCATTCTTCCATTCTTATCCCATCCACAAGTGCTTATCATAAATCAGTTTATCAAAAACCAAAATCCACAATAGAATTGAATAGTATAACTGAGAAATGTGCATATGTAACTGAAATAACCGCATAAGTAACCTTATTACTGTAACCCTCATTCTTCCATCATGCTATCCTCTGTTGGTTGGTCTACTTACGTTTTGTCTATTCTTAAATTTTCAGCTATTTGGATCAGGACTCTGTCTCTTACACATTCTCTCACACACGTTTTGGTAGCTGTATAAATAAAGAATAGTAACCAATAAAGATAAACAGTCAGATTATTGGATGGTAAATTATTTCGGGGCAGGGGCAGATTTTTCCTAAATATTCATGCAGAGTTATGCCTATTCTTTCTGAAACTCTGGGCAACACCATAACAGAAATACTAACAATACAATAATGATAAGTTCCAGAGGAGTAGCCATGTTAGTCTAGTTCAGCCAAACAAAAAATGTGTCCTGAAGCACTATTAAAGACTAACACATGTATTTATCACATGAGCTTTTGTGGGTAAAATCCTATTTCATCAGACTCATGAAATGGAAACTACAGTATAAATGCAGAGAAGGGTAAGTCACAAAGTCATTTCAAGAATGGTAGTTCTGTGACTGAGTTTGCAAGACTTCCATTGTAAGTGTGATTTCTACTTGCCTCGCATCCCTGGATTTTCTTGGAGAAAGCTCCAGTATATAAGGAAATGTCATTTACATGAGATTTTGACATTAATTGCACAGGCCATTTCTGAGTTACAGAGTCAAAATTATTAATAAATAGTTGCTCTAGCAGCCGTTGCAATAGTCATGGCATTTTTTGCTGTTTGAAGAATATTATAGAGCTTTTTGTCCGGTCCTAATTCATAATTGACTTGTTCTTAAAAATGTGTCTACTCTAATTTTCAAAGAGAGCTAATACATAGGCTCCTTTTACCACAATGCCAGTTTTAAGTTCTAAAAAGTGATGTCCATATGTGTTGATGTTGATGTGAGAGTTCTTGAAAACATGACAAACTCTGCCCTACATAGTTTAAGCGTTTGTTTAAAGTCACCTCTAGCTGTTTTCATTGCATGTGTTGTCTGTTCATGACATGTCCCACACTTTCACTTTTCCATTCTTCTACTCTTCATTAGTCAAAGGCTACATCTATTTTTATACTAATAGCAAGATAATAGAACTCAGTGTTGGAGGAACCTGGGCGGTGGACAGATTTTGGAGGTGCATGATGCTAGCAGAGAACACTAATATCCTAATACTACTGTGATCACTTTTACTTCCTGAGGTGACTTTCTTAGTGCAGCTTCTCTGTCTTTCCGAAATATGAAGAAATATTTGTCTCCATAAAAAACCTAATACTATATATAAATATCAGACAACGTTGTAACAGTCAGAGAGTTTCAGAGGGGTAGCCATGTTAGTCTAGTTCAGCAAAACAAACAAGGAGTCCTGAGGCATTATTAAAGACTAACATTTATTTATCACATGAGCTTTCATGGGTAAAATCCTGCTTCATCAGGCTCATGAAATGGAGTCTACAGTATCGAACAGTGGATTTTACTCATAAAAGCTCATGCGATAAATAAATGTGTTAGTCTTTTAAAGTGCCACAGGACTCCTTGTTTGTTTTACAGTAAGAGGAGTTATCCACCATGTAAGATACATGACAAACAAATAGGTTCAGAGTGTCTAACACATGCGGAACCTGATGACTTGTACATCTCCATGACTCATCATTTTTTATTTTAAAATAAATAATATTTATCTGTTCTAAACAACTGATGTGAATAACTTGGGTTGGAGATATTTAAACTGTGATGTTGTGATCTGCTTTGAAACTTAAATTAAAGAAAAACAACTTCCTGGTTGTGTCAAGAGTTTCAGTACAACAATGTGGAAATGCCTCTTGCATTCAGATTTTAACAGCTCAGTTTTTCTTTTTATTATCTGATCTGCTGTATTCTCCAGTGAGCTTGAAAGCAAATAACTTCAACTAGCATTTTATTAATGGGTTTGGTTCTCAGTCCAAGAAAATAGCAGAAGGACATTGATATACTTAGAAGGTTTTCCAATGTACAATTCATCTTAAATCCCACCTATATCTGAATATTGTCCTAGCTTAAACAAGCAGATACATTAATACTAGAAGAATTCATGAATTCTAATATTTATTGTACCACCATGGAAAGGAAAGCCTCTGACTTATACCAATTAGGAGCTGCTCCAAAAGAAAGAAAGTGAGTAGCCACAAAGACAGACATTTTAAGGAATGAATGATGTCAGCAAAGAAATGCTGAATTCTCCATCATAAGAGACACAAGGCTTTTTGTTTACATTCCTTACTTGCTGAGGCTTCAGGGGCTTCGCTGATTTGCTTGGCTTATTCTTATGGTTCTCTTGCTAATGGGAGATTTGGAATTTTTTTCCTTATTTTCCCCCTTTATGGACTGTAAGTAAAGAGTTGTTTTCTTTTTATAGTAATCTGCATTCAATCAAACAGAAGATGCTATGATATGAGATATACTTTCCTTAACTTGGTAAGCTCTTCCCCCTCCCACAACCCGAAACCAGTGATAACTTCTTAAGAGGCGTTTGGTAAATGTAATAATGCATTGTTGGAGTATAACTGTATTAAAATATTAAATGACCCCTGGGATTTTTTTTTTTTTAAAAAACCTAAGCTATTTTTGATTTAAGAGATAGTGCTGCAATAAGACATCCATGAAAAGTGCTCTTCAATAGATGTTACTGTGATTACAAAAAGATCTATAGTAAAACCAGTATAGCCTATGACAAAACTTACCTTTGGGTGAAAGCTTTGCTTCACACTTAAACTTGAGATCAAAAAAGGAGAAAAAAATCTTACTCTGATTGTTTGAGACTGAAGTGAAAATATGTTTAAATATATACCTAGACTGATAAGCTACAAATCAGAGTCTATTCTCATGTCTCTCTTGCAAATCCAGTGTAACGACACTGAGGTCATGGAATCCAACTGATGTAAGAAAGTTTACACCAGGGTCAAGTCTCAGGCAAAGGTTCATTTTTAATTCAAGGGCGTATACTGCACTGCACTGTAGGACAGGAGTATAAATCTCAATTTAAAGACATTTCTTTTGTTTATTCTAAAAAAGTTATAAGATTTTTAATTCCTAGCAATCAAGATTTAATAATACCCAACTCATGATACTAAAAATGGTCAATTTATCAGGATCATTTGAGCAAACATAGGAATTTCTTATATAGGAACTGCTAATAGATGCTATATTAAAGAGTATAATCAAATCTCGAAACATGCTAATCAAGGTAAGAGCCATGTGTACAAAATAAATGGAGTCTTCCTCACCTTTGACTTGAGAAAACAAAAAAGAAAGGGATTTCTGCAGCATTGTCTTTAATCCAATTTACTTTGGATTTAATCTCCAAAACAAGGCTAGCCTGCTAATTCCCAATTATAATGGCACATGTAATCAGAGCCCTCATTAACAAAGACTGACTATATTGTCTATTAGGAATGAAAATCTGAAATGCAAATTCAGCAAATCAAAACATTAAATGAGCTCTACCCAAGATGCTTAGAGTTCCTGCCAGGGCAATGCATGCTGGCCCACACCTGCCCTGAATTCTCCCTCCAGCTGAATGTTTCATTCTGTTCCAGTCTTTGCCTCCTAATTGACCTGCTTATGATCTCTGCTACAATTAACATATGCTTATTAGTAATGGCTGGTTAAAGATTTCAAATTGCCGCAGTTTACAAAGTCTAATAGAGATGGCACACCACAGGAAATATGGGGCTGCTGGTTCCCTCATCAGCAAAGTCTTAGTGGTTTAGTTTCATGAAATAGAAATTAGATAATTTTTCACACCATCCAATGACTGAAAATGTATTCTAGTTGAAATTGAAAAGCTACACATAAAATGGTTTATGGCTCCTGATGCAGTAGCTGTGAATCTGATTTTTCTCCCCTTTAACCAAATGTTTAGTAGCCATAAAAAAGGCTGATCCCGATTAAAATAAGGAAAATGTGTTCACAATATGTAATGACAAATTCTCTAAATATTAAATTCCCTTTGCATTAAAACAAGGTTTAGTTTGAATTTGGATAACATAATTATTTTTTTGTTGTGAGAAATATCTCTGCTTCTGGCCTTAATTCAGGAAAACATATTTATTCAAGAGAACACGTAAGTACATGGCTGGGTGTTAAGCATGTGCTTAAGTGTTTTCTTATATCTTTCATGAGGTCATGTCAAGCACTCATTAAGACTGTGGAAGTGTCACATCACTGATAGCTACTCATATAACAAATATAATCTAACTATGTGATTTGACAGCCATTCTAAATTTTTTCTCTAGCTTTAATACCATTCATTATTGCAAATCTCTATCAACAGGAGCCAGTGGTCAACAAATGCACCATTTCCACCCAATTTAATTCTGTTTCAATAGAAGTACAATTCTAAGGCAATTACTGCTTTTTCTTCTGACATAATCACATTATATTTTTTATTATTACTTATATAAGATTTCTGGCTCATTGCATTTATTCTTTTTTATTTTTATGCTTGTCTTTAACCATATTATAGCTCATTTTTAAGAACAGAAATAGATGTTTCATAGTTGTTTTCCTCCCCTTCAACTGTACAAAATGTTTATTCTCCTCAGAAATCTCTTACTGCTGGAGTCCCAGTGAATAAGAGAGCTTATTAGACCCTGCCTTTATGCTCTCTCTCTACTTCCCAAACAATTTTCAACACCACAACGTTTATCACATTACATGTATTATTTGCATAGAAGCCCAATCCTGCTCCCAAATTAAATCAATGACAAAACTCCAATTGATTTCCTGGCCCCAGCCCTGGCCCCTGAGTGAAGCAAACAGGGCTGGTATGACCTACCCCACCCTCCCTTCGGGGAGTGGACTAGCTGGACCAGGGGTGGGGTGGGAGCATGGAGCCTGGCCTCTGGCCAAGGGCGCCGTGCTCCCCAGCTCCAGCAGGGCAGGGGCTCTCTGTGGGGGCTGAGTGGGGCAGTGGGGGTGGTCAATCTAGCAGGGGCCATCAGGTCTGGAGTCAGGAGCCCCCCTTCAGGCCAAGGCACAGGGCTTCAGCCACTTTAGCCCCTGCATCAATCCAGCCCTAATTAAAACCAGAGATCTAATTGTATTATAGGTGCATTATGTTTGGCATTTTACAAACACACAGACAAATACACTCAGTCCACCCAAAAGTTTGCACTTTAATTCAGACAAATTGGAAGAAAAAGATTAGGCTTGAGGAAGGAGGTGGACAGCTGGGCAGAGAAAATTCATGCTTAAATCTGCAGTAGAATTTGTGGGCTTTAAAGATGGATCTGAAGGAGAAGGAGTCTTCAGCATGGTACACAGGAAAAGGGACATGAGCGCAGGTGTAAAGAATAAAAAAGATGCAAATTAAGGGATGGAAGAAAGAGACGAAGGGAACCCTAATGTCACATTCTCATTCCCTACGAGTGGCACTAGGTCTTCCATCAGTTCATTTATGGGTACCCTTTTTCTTGGTTCTAGCCGAGTAGACTTTCCACCTTCATTCTAAGGCTAATTCAGAACAGGTGGAGTTACATTTTCTGTTGTCATAACTAACTGACATCAGTGCAGTTATGTCAGTCCACCCAGTGTAGATAAATGAAAATAGTCTATGGCTAAATACAGAATTAGCAGATCTCTATAGTTTTCAAAATCTTTGACAACATTTACTGTTATCGGATCCTGTGCACAATTGTCCTTTTTATCTGCTTTTTCATATAGCAGCACAGGTTGAGAACAGCACAGATCACGCATTCACTTTTCAAAAAGCACTTAACCAAGTATATAATTTTTACAGTGGGCCTGCTCTCTGGCTTCACCAGCCATTTGACAGAGATACATGATATGTGAATAAGAATTCAAAGTAAAGAGATGAAATGTAATGGCTTGAGGACAGGACTAGAAGCCAGGAGCAGGGGTTTCATTTAGGAAGGGCATGGGTGGGCTTTTGCCCACCCTAATTTTCATAACAAGAGCTGGGAATGATGTTGATTGTTCCTCTTCTGCCCGCCCCTCACTGGCCTCCTCTTTGCTCAGCCAGTAAGATTAGAGAGGTGTGGCAGAGCCAGAAGCAGGGCTTGGAGCCTCTGCAACATTTTTTCAGTCTTGAAACAAACACACTCAGCTGGCGGGAAGAAGCAAGCAAGCGCTCAAGTTTTGTGTGCTTAGGCCTAAAGATGCTGCAGATTTCATCATGATTTGTTCCTCACCTCATGTGTTGTCATGTTAAAAAGGCAGGCACGAGTTCCTTGTGACATAAATAGACCCAGGGCTGCTCAGGCAGGGGAGGAGGCTGTTGCTCCAGACCCATTTAGAGGATAATTTTGGAAATTTCCATCTTTGGAAATATCAGGCCCCAAGAGCTGCCTTGAAGAATGACCATCTGTAATCTTTCTCTGCTGTGAAGAAATAAGCATATGCTGTCACATCACAAATATTATTTAAATTACACTTAAAACTTTCCCATTTTTTCCAACTCTCTAATTTTTTAGTGAATGGCAGTATTCAAGTACTATTTATTCTGCCGTTTAATCCCATTTGTTTGTGAGAATCTTTCCTTTGTCTACAATGGGCTTTGGCTGGGTCAGGTTACCAGGTAAGTCCACATAGGCTGTTACACACAAATGCTGTGAATTCCTTGATCTTAACAAATCTCCCCGGGGTTGGATATTTCTAGGACCTTTTTCCCAGAATATCTTCTGAGGAGTTGCTGGTCCCTTCTCATGTCCAGATACAAGCTACTGCTGCCCTTAAGCAGCCATTTTGTAGATATGGGTCTACTGTGTTTTACGTCCTTCTTTTCCAACTAGTAAATAATCTTAACTCTTCCTGTACTTGCTCTTTAATATTTCAGAGGGGGCAGACTCTCGTAAACTTGAGTGAGTTTACTCTCAGATCCTTAGAGCAACACGCTAGAAATCTCCTTTCAGCTTAATACTTTGTATTTATCATACCTATTTGTATAAAACCTTCAGTGCACACAAGCCAAACTGAACAGTTTGTAAGATTTGTCTGCCAAAATTTATTCATTATAGATCCATGCTGCTAACATCCATCATTTAATTACACACTAGATAGTGATTTTTAAAGTTTGTTAAAAGTTTTGTATCTCAGCTACTTTTGAGCCATCATTATTTTATTCCGCTTCTTCATTTGTTAATTAATGCACATACTTTCTTTCTCATACTATTTTCTCCCATAAAAAACTTTTAAATGTTCATTTTAACTCTTATAAGTAAATCAGTAAATTTATGTTGGTGGTGAAAGATAAAGTTATGACACATAAACTGAAAATTTCTTTCATGATGAATTACAAAGATCTCCAAAAAAAAGCATGCCCAAGAACAATCTAGAGCTGATGCAGCCACTGTGCTGGTCCTCTATATACGGTAATAGAAACCATTTCAAACCAGACAGCACTGCATCTCCAGTATCCATAGTTCCAGAATCCATTATTTTATTTTATTTTTATAAAAACTAATTTATAAAACCATAGACTACAAAAAGATTACAAAACCTTTTTTAAAAAAAGATTATGTATCTAACTGAAAATAGTTCTTAGATCAAGATTCCTCTGCAATGTTTGAAACCCAAATATTGGAGTACTTCCTAGTACACTGAAAGTGAAATTAGTTAAAAGTAGTAGAACAGATTACCTTTCATTATATTCACGTAGAGAACTGCAGAATGGAAAGCACATAAGTCGTTACCAACTATATTACATTTTTAAACGGCTTTCATTTGTGGAGGCCTAAATCAGTGTTGTCATTATCATCCGCCTAGTCAGATTTGGGATTGGAAATATTTTGCTGTTTTATTCCTGATTGTTCTAAATTTACAAAAAACTGAAAACATGGCTTTAACTGGTGTTTGTCATATTTTTCTTTTATATAGAAATTAGGTACCATGCTCCTATCACCTAATTTCTAATTTATTAATTAAAAAAAAAAACCCTCTAGAATTTTCAGGTGCTTAAGCCCCTGGATTCATGATTGAAATTGTCCTTTCCACCACTCAAATCCAAACCCCTGGCCAGGAGCTCCTGAATTTTAATCCCAGCTCTATGATGATTTCCTTTGTAGTCTTGAGGTAAATCATTTATTTTTCTTTCTAGATTTCCCTGCTTATAAATTGGTGTGATAATATCTACCTTGCAGCAGTAATGTGAGAATTAATTAATTAAAGTTTGCAAAGCACTTTGAAGTTGGAAAATGCTGTTTAAAATAAGAGCCAGGTATAATGATATGCTCCAGTTTGATTCCGCTTGTCTTTTGGTTGCTCAGACTTTCTGTCTGATTGCTTCTATTTCTAATACTTGCTTATATGTTGTTATACAGTAGCACCAATGATGCCCTTTGCCTTGCATTTTTTTTAACCTTTCCCATACCATAATTAATTTTCTCCTGTACCATTTCCCAAGGAAGTCTATTTAAAAACATCAGCGTGTTCTAAATGCTATTAAGAATAAGACCAACCCAAACTGATTAAATTACCTACCATGAAAAATATGACCCACCAAACTCTCTTGCCAGTTATTCCTTGGCTTGCAGTAGTTTATTCCAATGTGAAAGTGCTTTGTGGGTGATGTGAAGAGCTGCATGTACAGAGTTCTGCTTCATCCAGTTTTTTCTAACTTCCATTCCCATATGAACCCTTCTGCTTTCTTTGATGTAGTTTACCAGAATCAACCTTCTCAGAAGCATGTTATAGCTGGCTGCCTTAGCATTTACTCAGTACAAACTTCCCAAGTGGTAATCTTAGTAACCTGCAGGTCACTTTCAAGTTTCAGGTTCTGGTTCTTGTACATGCTTGTTACAAGACAAGAAGAAAGTAAAAACAAAAAGTGTACACTCAATCTGTTTCAGTGCTTTGGGATTAAATCTGGGAGAGAACAATCATGGTATTGGCTGCTCAAAAAATACATGGTTATAAAGCACATGTAATATGTGTGAACCACCATTGATTTATTTTGTTTTAAATGAGCTTGTGCTCAGAAGAGGGTTCAGAGTCTCCCTTAACTTAACAAATGTGTCTGGATATTTTAAAACACAAAGTGCCAAACAATATAGTTACTAAGTGGACTTAAATTCCAAAGAGGTAGCCGTGTTAGTCTATTGCAGAGAAACAAAGCGTCTGACGAAGTGGGATTTTCTCCCATGAAAGCTCATGTGATAAATAAATCTGTTCATCTTTAAAAGTGCTACAGGACTCTGTTTGTTTAAGGGGGCTTACCGTAGTTTTTAACTGAGCCTTTCTCATGTGAAAGAGGTTGTGGTTGTGTTCAGAAAAAGTGCAGTGCAAAGGGTAAAGCAAAAAGGTGCAGTATCTGCAATGCATGGCATGTATGATGAGGCCAGCAGGCAGTAGCTTTTAAATTAAAATGAATTTGTGTTTAATTCTGAATACAAATACTACTAAAAGAAATAGGGAAAACTTGTACTTCATAAATTAGTGTAGACTGACATTTTAATTTAATTCTCATCTCAGCTTGTGCATTTTAGTCAAAAGGACACTTTCTTACAGATTTATTTTGAGGTTTGTAAATTTAAGTTTGAATTATAATCTGAATATGAAATAAAGTAGGTTTCACTTCATTTATCAATTTCCAAAGAGGTAGCCGTGTTAGTCTATTGTAGAAAAACAACAGAGTCCTGTGGCACTTTTAAGACTAACAGATTTTCTGTTAGTCTTTAAAAGTGCCACAGGACTCTGTTGTTTTTCATTTATCAAGAAAGCCCTTAAAATTAAAATAAACCTAAAATAGCACTGTCTACAACTGTCTCTTAGATGAAAATACTTTGGTATTGATAATAGAATATAGGGTCAGATTCTGCACCAAGAGTATACGCACAGCTTCCCATTGAAGTCCATGCTTCTTAGTTTCATGTTTCTTCATGTTTCTTAGTGTACAATTTGGCCCACATAACTTTTTATTAATATATAAACAAAAGCATGCCAATGAGTTGAATTCTTTGATCATCTATACCATGAATGAACAATAATAATCTAATACTGAAATGGCTTTTTTCCACCCAAATACTACATTGTAAATGGAGTTTCACTATAGAGAGGTCTTACCTGAAAAAAGAAACCCTTTCTTGCTGCTGGGTGTGGGAGCAAAATGATCTAGTAATGAAATGACTGAACTGGGATCAAGGAAATCTAGGTTCTCTTTTAGGTTCTTCCCAGACTTCCTCTCTGACCTGAGGCAAGATAAGTGCTAGAATCTTATTTGCAGATATGTTGAAGCTGATGGAAACAGAGTATGTTCAGACCCTTAATTTCTCTAGTCCAGATCCACTATAGGATATTTGTGCCTAAATCCCAGATTTAGGTGCCACGCTGGTTCACAAAATTCTCATTCTACTTTTACCTAAGCCGCTAGGGGTATGTCTACACTTGTTAAGCTAAGTCAACTCTGTTAAGTCAACTTAACAGAGCGTTTATACTTTAAGTTGGCTGAAGTCAACCTTGTTAAGTTGACTTAACTGAGCCTGTAGTGTAGACATAGTCATCCACACTGGCTTTAAGTTGATTTAATAAGGTCGACTTAGTGCTATTCCCCATCCACACTGGCTTTAAGTCGACTTAATAAGTCGACTTAAGCCTTAAGTTGACCTGAAGTGGAGAAGTTATCATGTTGACTTAAGGAAGCGATTAAGTCAGGGGTTCCCAACCCCTGGCCCGTGGGCCAAAAGTGGCCCGCAGGTCTTTTGAAAATGGCCTGCAAGCTGTCCACTGGCGGAGAGCTGGGCCACAGCTGAGAGCCGAGCCCATTTGCGGCCGCCTGCCTACCCTCCGGTCCTGGCCAGGGCTCCAGTTGCTGCAGGCAGGGCCACAGGCCGGTGAAGTATGGCTGGAGCTGGGAGGTCATGCTAGGCGGAAGAGGTGGGCACGGCTGTGGGGCTTCACGTGCTGGCTACTACTGGTGGCCATGGGCAGCATGGCATGACTGGGGTGTGGTGCACGAGCTGTGGGGGGACCGGGGCCAGTCACGGACTGGCATGGCCTCAGGGGTGGGAAGGGGTGGGAGTGGGAGCATGGGCAATGCTGTTGTTTGGGTCCACAGGCCTACCCATAACCTGGCCCTGGTCATGGGCATCCAGCCCCCCCAACTTTAAAAAAAAACAACTACCTTTCCATTTCAATTTTTTTCAATTTTTTAAAAAATCTTTTTGGCTCAAGGGCCACAAATATAATTTTTAGAATCCTGAAGTTCCACTAGTCTATTAAATTAAGTTTTTAATTAATATTTAATTAATTGCTTTTAATTATAATTAAAAATAATTTGAATTTAATTAAATTTTAATGTACATTTAATTAACTAGACCTGTGGCCCTTCAAGGTCTAAAAATTATATTTGTGGCCCTCAAGCTGAAAAGGTTGGGAACCACTGGCTTAAGTCAACTTAATAAGCGCCTAGTGTGGACACAGCGTTCTGTAGGTTGACTTAAGCGTCCTTAAGTCAACCTAAATTGCAAGTGTAGACATACCCTATGTGCCTAAATTCACTCAGTCTAAATTTCTGCTTTAAAAGTTCCCTACATGCCTAAATTTCTACCCTTGGACACATGCACAATGCCTCACTCTAGGTATCCAGTGCACCAGTGGGATCCTCAGATAAGGTAAAGGTAAACCCAAATCACCGTTAAAGCCTAATCTGGCTTTCAGCCTACCTACTGGATCATGTCCCATTGAACATCTAGCAGGAGGAGAAGGAGGTGGTGGTGGTGTCCGGTTTATAACTTTTAGCCCAATGGCAAGCGCACTCACTTGGGGTGTGGACACCCATGTGCAATTCCCTCATTTGCCTCATGGGGAAGAAATTGAACAGGGCTTTCCTAAGATGAGTGCAATAACAAAGGAGCTATTACACATTCTGTTGTTCCAGAAGCTGTTTTGCTGTGGATAAACACTTAAATAGTCATCGGGCCAAAGCTAGTATGCATGGAGAATGACTCTGTAGTCGAATGGTTATAGCAACTACCTGGGAGACTTAGGGCCAAGTCCTGCTTCTCTAATTTCATTTCACTGTTTAATTCAAAGTGGAATTGCTTCAAAAGAATCCACTGAGGGTACCCCACAACATAGTGTTTCATGACCCAGCGTTTGGAGCAGTCATCCAGTAGGTGAGACACTCCTGTTTAAACCTTTTCCCTCCATCAGGCAAAGCAGGGAATTGAATCTGGATCATCCACATTCCATGTGAGTGCTCTAACAGTTATAAAGGAAGCAGCATCACCGTCTTCTCCACCATTTCTCACAAGAAATAGCTTGGGTCCCTAAGCTGCTTGACTCCAGAAAGGGGTTCATGGACATGACTCACAAACAGAAATAGGAGCCTCTTGCAGCCCAGATTTAAGTACCTGTCTCTGTGAGGAAGCCGAGCTTTGACCATACCCTCTCCTCAGCATCTCCCATTGACTAGTTTAGGCAGGTCTTTGCATGCTGGCTTTAGTGTATCCCTTTCTTTAGTGGCCCTTTCAATATATTGAGAGCCTGGGCACCAAACATGGGGTTTGTGGATTCCATTAATCTTTCTAGACACTTAAAAGTTAAGCACGGCAATTCCTAAGTCCCTTTGTGGATTCATTTTACCTCGGTTCCCCATCTGCAACATGAGGATAACAACATGTCCGTGTGGTATTTAGGTATTGCAGTCATGTTGGCCATCATTTTTATGCTCTGTAGTTGCTGTGGAAACTGGCACCTGGACATGTGTTTGCCTGTTTAGAAAAGGGGAGCTGTTGTAACAAATTCTAGCTCCTCTACATTGCCAGTGGGAAGAACTACTTCACTTTGGAAACTCTGTGATTCTTCCTTACTCTCCATATTATGTGTAGTGACTATTTCTCTTCATATGCCCCCTGCCCCCTTTCCTCCCTGCCCTGCTTGGGTTGGTTTGTTAGGTGGCTGACAATCGCTATATTCCAAGGAGATTTAGCAATCTGTAACCCACTTATAATGAAATGACACTGCACTCTAAGATGACTTTAACTCTACTTCTAATGGAAGTATTATGATCTATCATTTAAATACAAGTTTTCAGCTTTTGTGTAATGCAGCTCGTACAATAAATACGGTATTTATTTTGTAATGTTAATTACTGCTACAGAGGGCAGCTCTCCCTTTTGAACTCTAATGAATACAAATTCCTCCTGGTATGTGGAACTTTCATACAATAGATATAGTGGTTTAATAGGAGCCATTACAACATATTGAGTCAATGTTATGCTGCATATGTATATGAAATGTTCATAGGGAAAACCATTATTACATTTTGGGAAAACTGGATCTCCATAGCCATTGTTTTATACATATAAATAAAACTTCCAAAAAATTAGAGGGGGGGGGAAATAACATCTGTTTCTTTTTCTTCAAATTGATGCAAGCCTTGTGTTGAAGATGGGGCGGGGCAGGGGCGAAAAGAGAGAGAGAGGAACTCCTAGTTCTGTTTGTTTTCCCCTCAAGTAACCTAAAACTGCACAAATGGATTTTATTTTTACTAGTTTGGTTTTTATATATACATATATATAAAAGAGTAACTCCTGGGATTCTGGGATTTGACTTTGAATGCCAACCTCATGCCTGGAAATAGAATTTTAAAAATAGAAAGTCTTGTATATATTGTAAAATAAATGATGCTACTTTAATAAGTACCCTTGGAATGCAAATGAATCCTGCAAGCATTATGATACAATGTCACCAAAATGAAGGAACAATCAAGTAATATAGAAGCTGATGTATTTATTATCACTTTTGTTTCATACTAGCTCCTTGCCCCAAATGCTTACAATAGAGATATAATTTAAGTTTTATTATTTGTTTTGTGGTACCACTTAGGAGTCTCACAAAACAAAAAGATCAGCCCTGGTCCAAAGAGCTTTTATCCAAATTATGCTTTGAATGACAAATTTTAGGGAAACTCTTCTTTCTTGTGTAGGCACTCTTTACTAGACAGGCCTCTGAACTTAATTAGGAGTGTTCCCACTGGGAAGATCCTGAACGCTGCCAGGCATCAGTAGAATGATGCACTGCGGAAATGAGAGAGAGAGAAAGGAAGAACCCTGCGTGGATACAAAATTCGCATCTGTGTCCAATTCCAGGATCCACAAAAATGATCTACGGATATCTGCATCCGCATCTTTGATTCTAAAGCAGCTATCTGTGGATCTACAGGACTCTAGAGGTAGGGAGAGCATACATTGCACTCCATTTCTGGAGGGGCACTGGAGTTGCTTTATGGAGCTCTGTCCAACCCAGGAGCGATGTCCAAACTGCTCCTAAAAAAGACAAAAGCTGCTGCTGAGAGTCTGCTGGGGCTTTCATCAAGCAGGGAGCCTCAGAGACTGTTTGTGGGCTTCCTAAAAGGAGGTGTTATTAAGTCGACTTAAGGAAATGCTTAAGTCGACTTAAGAAAAGCCCAGTGTGGACGCGGCTTTGTTTAGGTCAACTTAAGCTTCCTTAAGTCGACCTAACTTGCCAGTGTAGAAGCACCCTTCAAGTGCGTTCATGCAAGCGAGCATTTAGAACTCTGAAATCCAGAGAGAATGTGGTAAATGGCGACAGTGTAAATGCAAGTTAGAGAAGTTTCATTTATTTAGAATAAGTTTAATTTATTACTGTATTTGTTCATTGATTTATCAAACTGCCCCCTGCTGTGACATTTAATCTCAGACTGTTATACTATATTTTCTTAACTTGTTAAGTAAAGATTGTCGACTCTAAGTGTATACTGGGTGTATATTGTTCATAATTGGTACTTTTGAGTTGGATTCCTTGCATAGATTAGCTCAGGTTTATTCCTGCAGGTTCCCAATTCCCACCAGTGTGTGTATACAGGACCCAGCCAAGTGGAGGCACTGCCAATTTTAATTTCCTTTACAGATTAAAGGACTGCAGCAATGGAAGGGGACAGGGGATCCCCATCTATCCAACTTCACCACTGGGACACTCAGGATCTCCCTTCCTGTCAACAACATCAAGTGTCCAGGCGCACAGTTGAATGTTGCCTGTTCCTGAGTAATCCAGTGAGGAATTTAGAAGGGGAGGTACACTTATCTCTCCAGCCACTTCATCAGTCACAGCCTCCTGGAGCCATCCAATCTGACTTCTATATCCCCTGAATAGCATTTAAAATGCTCTCCTAACTGTGGGCATTGACCTCCCACTCTTCTCTGGTCATGACTTCTGCAACTAGCTATGTTCCAAGACCCCAGTGCAAGACTTGATTCTACTGATCCATATTCCTGTTTGAAAGCCTCAAGCATTATACCATTAATCCAAAATTAAAAATGGCATTTTATTACAAAATTGTGTGATGTGATTTTCTTTCTGGTCTGCATTGGTGTGCACTGTTGTTGTCTGCTGTTACATGTTCATAGCCATGTTTCAGTAACACAAATGATCCCAATAGGCCATATATATAGTATATATTCCTATGAATATTTTTGCAGGTGCTAGATTTTGGATTAGTTTATACCCACATGAATTTAACACATATTAATATTTCTCATTACCTAGCCAAATAGTTAGCAAAGCTAACTTCAGATGCATAGGCATGCATCATGGTCTAGGATATTATAGAAAACACATAGTTATGTATGCATCTCCAGAAAGAAAAGAGCCATGTATTATTACTGAGATCCAGAACATAGGGTTTCCATACCAATAGAGACTATTAGTCCATTAAACCTGATATCCTGCCTCCAGCAATGATCAATACTTGATGCACCAGTGAAAAGTGAAAACCTCTCAGAATTCATCTGAACAAATGACTCTGTGGCAACTGGTCTTATGTCTTGAATCCTGAGATATGATTATCTCTATATTAGCAGGTGTAACTAAAAAGTTATTAATAAGTGTTCAAAAGATATCCTTTGTATTTTACTTACTGATCTCCAGGAACAGTGACTACTAGATACTCATTAGGTTATGCAAATAGTAATATCTACCTCTTGTATAATGCTTAGTCATCCTCTGATTCTCAAAGAACAATGAAAATATCTTTATTCCCATTTTTTGGCAGACAAGGTAATTAAGGCACAGAGAAGTGAAGTGACTTGTCCAAAGTCAAATAACACATCAGTGTCAAAGGACCCACAAAACCCCCAGAAATAGAACAATCATCTCCTAATTGCTAGTTTAATGCACTCGTCACTAGCTACAATGCCTTCCAATAAATAAATAGTATCTTTGCTTGTTTTCACATTTACTTACCATACATTTAGTGGAAGGACATCTCTTTTCTCATATTATAGGGCAGAATAGAAAGTAGGGACTGCTAAAATTTACTTTGTGCTTCATACACATAAGACTCCAGTTAAGCCTTCTATAAGTATCTTAATAGTAAGATAGTAACGGTTTGTTTTAAAAAGCTTTGTTTAAAACATAGACTAGCCTTTGTTTGGGGGCTTTGGGGTTTTTTTTTCTTCATTTAAAAAAAATGAATCAATTTTCTTCTAAATTCTTTATATAGGGGTATTATATATAGGGTCGTTCTAGAGTGCCTCCCTTTTTGCCACATGAACCGCAGCTTGCTTTCTAGCTATGCAACTTGGAAATGCAGCACAAAAAGTGCATTTAATATTTGCTCCCAGAATTCAGTTCTGTAAGGGGGGAACTGTGTATCATTTCTATATGTTTCTTTACTGGTATTTTAAATGATATCCCATTGACCCCATAAATGTCTTATGAGACCGAACAAATGCCACAGTCTTTACAAAAACTGTCACCACTCCCAAACCCTTTTGTCCTAAGGCGGCTCTGGCAGGATGCCATAAAGCATTTGTATTGATATTTTGTGGCATTCAAAATGTTCAGCACCTAGCCTGAGCAACAGGAAACAGGAGTATTAATACAATCTGGCCATGTCACTGCTAATTATTCCAATATAAACTAAATTTACAGCACATGACATATCTGATATGAATTGGCAACAAGCATCAAAACCTTTGCTTGACATTCTCATGTAAACCTAGCGGGCATTTAGCTAGCATTTGTGTGAGATATTTTTACAGAGAGACATAAGAACTGCAGCAAAACTTCTTTACAGTTTTATCATTCTCTGTATCTCTATTCACAAGTACTTGTTTATTGTCAATAGTGGATTTTATTGTGGCAAAAGTTTATTTCCTATAATGGTCTATAATTTTAACTGGGTAAACTCATAAATTCATTGCAAGTGTCATGGAACAGCTAAACCAAGCACAAGTTAACAACAGTCATTCAATCGAAAGCTGTGCCTGTGGTTTTGTGAATGCGAAGCAATTTCCTTCCAAATGTGGAAAACAAAACCCATTTGACAGAGGCCTCCCTACTATTCTTGTACTTTAAAACTTATTGAGTGTCTGGGGAAATGTGTGCTTGAAATTCAGGCATGATCCATGTGTCACTGACAGCAAATATCCAATGTGCTATGGAAATTTCTTGATGCATATTATGAGCTGCTGTTTGCCGTAGTGTCTGGGTAATCCTGCTTCATTTATTGGAGGGTCATTTCAGCTGCACTGTCAACAATATGGGATGATTGGGTCACCTCTCCCTCGAAAATTATGTAAAAGCTGTCAAATGGGCAGGATTATAGGCACATTAAAGGTGCTTTAAGATTTCATGACTATAAATATTAGTGAAGAAGATTTAAAGACAGATTTGTCATCTGTACATACACATATTTCTACAGCCTTGTGTTAAGGTATTAAAATGTTTTTGGCAACATTTTATTTGATAATTGTTAAGTGCTCTGTGGGGCAGAATTTAAAACAGAAAAAATATAGCTGAATCTCATTTATCATCTTTTTCTAAGTGAGTGTTCACCATCTTCTCCACAGCAAAACAACTCAAGTATATCAAAACAAACACTTGGTGTTTGGAAGGTCACTTTATTAAAAGACATTATGTATGTATTTGTATTGTATGTATGTATTTCCTTTCATTATGGTCCCAATTAGGAAAAGCCTTGTTTGGGAGTAATAACACGACAATTCATTGGGTGGTATTTACTTTTAAGTTGTGAGCATTTTATTATAGTGTTTTGGGTTGATTGCTCTTATTTATCATACATTCAGCATAAATAGAAGATACTGGCAGCCCCCAAACATTTCACAGCTTCATGATATTTTTGAAAGATAAGTACAGTATTTTTAGGCATATTCCTCATCAACCTTAATTTCCATTCACCTAAATGTTCTAAAGCTTTCAGAAAAAGCAGTGGATGTGGTACAAATCTTCTCTCCTTTCTGGAGAAACAAAACCAAACCTTGTTGAAGAGTATCTGATAGCTTTCCTCACAATTCATTAGTCTATGTCAAATATCCATTTGAGGTTTGATCCAAAGTGCACTAAAGCAAATGGAAAGTCTTCCACTGATTTCAATGAGGTTTGACTAAGGCTATGTCTACACTTGCAAGTTAGTTCGAATTAAGAAAGCTTAATTCGAACTAATTTAAGTCTTGACCACACTAGGCTTTCCTTAGTTCGAATTAAGGGCTTCCTTAATTCGAATTAATACATTTGATTGCTTAGTTCGAACTAACCCTTAATTCAAAATAGTTACTTCAAATTAAGTCAATGTGGCCATATTAGTTCAAACTAACTGCTTAGTTCGAAATAATCGGCAGATTGACCTTCATGCAACTGACTAATTTGAACTAAGCAAGTGCCCTGCATGGCCATGGCTAGTTCGAAATAACATTCTAGTGGGGCCATAGTTCAAATTAAGTTAAATCGAACTAACTAAAAATAGTCCAAATTAGTTAGTTCAAATTAGTTTTTAATTAATTAATTCGAACTAGCTTTTGTAAGTGTAGACATAGCCTAAGATCCTTGTTGAGTGACGTATCATTTTTTTCCCCTTCTTTTTCCTTGTAACTCAAAAGTCTGAGTCAGAGGACAGCACTGTATGTAAGCCAATATGCACATTATTGCTAGTACTTAAGCAGAGCGTATCCATCAGTTTGCTATTATAAATGTGGATTATGGAGAGCGAATGTGTTAAATGTGCACTGCACAGTTAGGCAACAGTGTGTTTGTTTTCTCCAAGCTTCATTAAGCTTTGCCCCTTGTTTTTAAATTCCCTATTGAGTTTAATGAATGGCTAATCTCTGATTAACTTCAGTGGGAGCAGGATAAGAGCCAAGATCTGTAAGTGCAAACACAGCAAATGGCCTTGACTAGGCTTATCAATGTTTTGCTGAGCAGAACTTGAGGTTCAGGGTCCTATACTGACAGCTGCAAGTTGGTTTTTGCAGTATAACTGTTAAGAGGTGCTTCTGAGGATAAAATCTTGCATTGCACAGTTTAACAATGACATGAGGAATAATTTTCCTTTGGCTGGTGGTTAAATAACTGTAATGGGGATTATAAACTGCTCTAGAAATCTCTGTGATTTCCCCCACCCCCCCCCCCCCCCCCATTTTATACTAATTTGGATCTTGGTTTACTGAGCTTTTCTCTAAAGTCATTATCAAACGTTGTTCACTTCTGCTCTCTTCCTGACTGATCTCGAATATACTGGAAGAAATAAATCTTAACATCACCTCTTTTGAAATTTATATTGGCCTTAAAATTGAGCTTTGTGTATGGATCACCTACAGAGTGTGGTCTTTGAAAGGATATTTTCACAATGAAGCAAATTTAAAACAGGGAAATATATATAATTCTCATTATGGGGTCTCCTGGAACAAGTTATTTAACCCTAATCCAAAAGACAACAATTATATGTATAAATGTGTAATTTTTTATAATCTGTTTTAAAATTTGTTTTAGTGTGATAATATCCTAATATATAAATACATGCACACACATTTTGGGGCTTTTACACACACACACACACACACACATATTTTGCTGGTGTTTAAGTGTTCCCTTTTACTAAAAACATTAATAGTTCAATAATTGACCTCCTCCAACACAAAAAGCTTCTCTGGTTAATTATGCAATTCAGTATTACAGAGTTCCATATTTTATTAATATATTTCAGAGATCCTCTTACCTTGTTCAGTAACGTTATTATTTTTATTTTTTTCAGAAGATAACACACATCTCTGACTCTGACCATTCTCCTACTGTCAGTGGTGTTCTGCCTGTATTTCATAAGTCCTAGAAGTAGACATTGCAATGTGTCTTTCCACAGAGAAGTCAAATAGACAGTGAACCAAGAAAATTCGATAAACATAAATTATGAATTTCCAGAATATCCCTGATATATTCTGCAACCTTGTCCCAGAATTAGTGAGTGCCATGAAATCCCATAACTAATGCGAAGACTCAAATTCAATATTACATTTTATATGTATATCATCGCTGCTACTATTTATTTTGTGCATACTTTCTGGACACATCCCTATTCTATGAATAACATTAAATGTAAGCATTTGGTGTTTTACATTGATGGAGATTGTTTTTGTTTGATTACATATCTCAATCCAGTCTTCATCACAGAATTTTTGATCCAGATCCCTTTTGCACTTGATCTTGCTTTTCTTCTTCCTGCATTTATTCAATCTAAAACGATATCAGCTGAAGATTCTTTCTGTGCTCTTTATTCATAATTAAAATCTGATTTTCTAAAGGATTACATTTAGGGGCACAATGTCTCAAATTATTTACCTCTCATAGATATTTTATTTATAAATACCCATAGAAGTGTTGTTTTGGATAATGGCATGTCCCTCATTAATCTCACAAAGGACAGAAATATTCCTTTATTATAAAAATCCTTGCGAATCATAATGCCAAATTCATCCCAAAATTAATAGAGGTTTCCCTCAAGGGCCTCAGGGAATCAAGGATTGTTAAATAAGTGGACAAATAGGAGGTACTCTCTGGACAGTTTTAAATTGCTTAAGGATATCATGCCATGTGTTAGTGGCATAATCCTGAGTAAATTCCCTGAGAGCATTCCTATTCAGTACTGAAAGAACACTTCCGTCTTCCTATGGTGGAAGCAAATTTTGTCCAATGATAGATAGAGCATCTTCTGATAGATAAAGATGAGTCCCTATACTCCGGTGCCCAACTCACCAAAGCAAGGGGGCAGATTCTCATCTGTTGTATGCTGTCATAGCATCATTGTAACATTTTCCACCTGCTAAGGATCTGTACCATGTGTAGCCCAGAATCATTAGGCTGGTACTGCTAAGCTTTCAGTGTCACATCGAAGGATGGTAGTTTTAAGGTCAGGACCTGTATTGTTCTGTCTAGTCTTGGAAGTGTAAATTTGAAAGGTAAATGTTGAAAATCATCTGGTTTTGCATAATATTCATTTTACCAAAGTGAAAGTAGGCTATAGTTGATAAGAATACAAATTCCATTTTTCCTTTGTTTTTTTGTTTCTTGAGTTAGTGGGGAAATATCTGAAGCATGTTCTATACCCAGATTTTGTACTGGTCTGACTATTTGAGTTAAATTCCAAAGGGGTAGCCGTGTCAGTCTATTGCAGAAAAACAACAGAGTCGGCATCTGACAAAGTGGGATTTTCTCCCACGAAAGCTCATGCGATAAATAAATCTGTTAGTCTTTAAAAGTGCCACAGGACTCTGTTGTATTTGAGTTAAGGATGTGACATTTTACTGAAATAGTTATACTAATATAACTCCTACTGCGGATGCATTTATTCCAGTATTAAAGTACATTAAACCAATAGAATGTATTCCACTTCCCTTATGGGAATAGGGATATCAATACAAGCATCTTTATACTCGTACAGATACATGCACTCTTGCAGGGGAGGGAGGGATGTTGTACTGCTTTACCTCTGCCCACTATACCATACTAGTTAACAGTTTGACAAGTATGGGAAAGAAGTACTATTTTTGTGTGTATACAAACCCTAAAGGATTAGGTCAAGTATTCTACAAGAGAACTATATACCCAACTTGTTAAATTTATCAGCTACCCACATGAATAACACCTGTACAGTTTCTTGTGATATGTGATTTCTAACAAGCAGTTGTATGCAGAATCCAAGTCATGTCAACAGTGATCTATTTCTTTATACTTGATTCAAACAATGGTTTTTTTCTTCTTCTTTTTTTCTCTGGCACTTCAAAAATGACCAAATGTCTCTATGATGTTTATTTACTAGATGTCAGATGAGCTCTAGACTTCAGGGAGGAGATCTCCAGATAGTGCAAAATGATGTAACTCTCTTGAAGTCAATGGAGCTTTGTCCATTTTTCCAGCTGAAGATCTCACCTTTGACGTCTAAAGCTCACCTAATTCCTAGTAGGTATAACAAAACCAAAAACTAAGGGGCATATCCACAAGGATGCCCTGACTGCTCTGTGGTGTTGGAGTTACTGGAGTGTACCAGAGTCTTGTGGCACTTTTAAAGACTAACAGATTTATTAATAATTATCTGTTAGTCTTTAAAAGTGCCACTAGACTCTGTTGTCTTTCTACAATAGACTAACACGGCTACCCCTTTGGAATTGGAGTGTACCAGTGATTCTGACCCTTTGTTTCAAAAAGTTGCCATGGTTACTAAGACACTTATAAAACAAACATTATTTAAAATGAAGTAATGAACCAATGTATTTTTAGCACAGCTATCTTACTTCTGAGCCATGTACTACTATTTTTTTAAAAAACTGTATTTTTTTTTGTTTGATTTCCATTTCTAAATATTTTTAGGGGCTTTGTTAAATGGGAAATATTATCAGTCAATTCAGTAATTTTTTTTGTAAAATACTTAGAATTGATATTGCTTGAGAATAATGTTTTCTAGGTAGTGCAATGGTCATATAGAAACAATTTAAGATAAAAATGTACATGTATGTGCTTTTGCAGTTAAGGCTGATAAATACGCATTATTATTGTATATTTATGTACCATCAAATTCACTGGTATAGTCTAACTGCTTTGCATCACTTTATTGGAGGAAAGCAGTTGTAAACCTGGTTCCATATAAGGGGGAGCAAAATCAGCCTTAGAATGAGACTCTGGCTGTACCATTAATTATGGAACGGATATCCTTTCTTGAGGATAATCTGATTTGGGAAGCAAAAAGATTGATGTCTCCCTACGGGAATCTGGGAGTGATCCTCTCTCAAAAGCTTGGTGACATAGTCCTATAAGCAAGATGTGATTTCAGATTCAAATGTATTTAAAAATTCTATAGTAAATCCATTGGGGGCCTCAGCTTTTCCCGCTTTCTAACGTAAATACTGTTTCCTTAATTTCATTCTCTACCATGGGAATCTGCAACAGTTTTCTGTTCTTGTGTCAGTCGGATCTGCCGATATTACAAATCTGATGAAGGAACTGGGTTTTAATGTTTGTTCAGAGGTATGTAAGTTAGCATAATAATGGTTGAATAAATCTCTGATTCTCCAGGGTGAGGACAAATTTGGCCTTTAAAAGTCCACATTTGCAGGGGTAGTTTGGATCCCGATTATATTTGTTTATCATCCAGGCTAGCGAGTAGCTTGCTTTATAAATGTGCTATTTAAAATATGGAAATTCCCCTTCAAGTTTTTGCAAAAGATTAAGACTCACTTAGTCTTAAATCTTCATTTAATTCCTTGAGACTACGCGTCGATTAGCTTGTCCTCAAAACTCATTTAAAGACATGAGTAATTTTAGTATCTTTTCTTGTCTCTGCTTTAAAAAAAAATTAAGATGAATAATCATTCCATGGGAATGCTTCAGGGAAGTAAATCGAGAGAGCTATTCTAGCCCCTGTAGTAAACTGGCTCACCCACCCAACCTGTCCTATAGAGATTTCTGTTGGCAAACAAACAAACAAACAAACAAAAAAAGAGGAAAGGGAGAGGAGAACCACACACACATATGCACACTTTATATTTCAAGTGTAAAAATATACCCGGAGGCCACAAATATCCAGAAGTTCTTGTGCATCCTCATGCATTCTCACATTAATACATTCTTCTTCAGTCAAAAATCATAAGTTTATGACCATGCCAAGCATGTTGAGTAAAGAAGATATTTATCCAAGATCTGTTCTCTTTTTTCTTAGAAAAAGAGAAAAGCCCTGCAGAGGCCTTGATATTTGTATTCCAGAGATTATCATCAAAAGTGTGCTCTAAAATTTTCACTGAAGAAAAAAAGACATCTCAAACACATATTTTGAGGAAATCTTCCATGTTTCCTGATTTAGTGCCCTCCCATAACTTCCACTAGGTCTTACTGCAATAATATGAGACTATTTTCCATTTTGTCCATCCTGTCTTTTTGGCTATTTAATCTCCTTTCTTACTCAAGCATGTTTCTGTAGGTTCAGTGGTTCATTTTCAAGGCCGCTTATGTGTGATCCCAAGAGCAGTCCAGTTTGTTTCTCTGTTTGCTTTGCATTATTTGTAATTGAGCTTAAAATGACCTTTTGATCCCTTGAAACTTTAGCGCTCTCATGACTTGCTTTGGGCACAGTGTGCGCCTCACTTTCCTTTTTGGAGTCTGATTCCGTGCAGTCCAGGGGAAGTCTGAAAGGAACGTGGTGACCTGAACTCCAGAATCAGGGTTCTTTCTAATTTTGTTTTGGGTGCTCTACTGGATCTGATCCCACTGAAGGCATCTAGAATCTCTCTGCCATCTTGCATATATTAGCTTTTCGCTTTATCAGAGTAATTGCATTTTGAGGTGAAGGGCAAAAGAGAACTGGTATTTCCTTTCTTCTTCATGCATTGAACCAGATGGTCTCCATCCTCTTGTTTTGAGATATATTTTTTTTTAAGCGGGATGTTTTTTATCCTTCTCTTCCTTCAAAACCAAAATCCCAGCCTGGTGCATCCTCTTGCTCACTCTCCCACTCCTGCTGCCATATTTGCTACTGCTGCCGCTGTTTATCCTTAACTGCTTTGAACAGGATAGCTCCACCAGCACATTGATTAAGCCCAGGAAGCATTAGTGACCACAGTTCAATCCATTGGGTTGTTATTGACTCTGGCAGTCCAATTTGTTTCCCCACTATTTGTTATCGTGTGAAGGTGGTACAGCCAACAAGGCAATTGAAATGTACAGTGTTGCCACTCTACTTGTGTTCTGCCTTTTCTATGTACTGCTCAACTCCAAAATACACCATGACCTTGGATGTATGCAGTGTAAAAATGGAGATAATTAGAATGCCAGACCCAACTTGAACCAAAGGTAATTAACACTAAAAGGTGCAAATCAACAAACACACACATATCAAGTAAATACATTCCAAATTAGTTGGAAGTTTAAAGTTTTCTTTGAATATTAGTATGTGGCCACAGTGACACTTTGTGTTCATTGCTAGGGAATGCACTCTAGTGAACTACTGAAGTATGTGTGCCTATTATCTATTATCTAATAAACAATCATCAATCAGTCACATGATGTTTGCGGCAAGAAAGACACAGAACTAGTCTTTGTTAAGGCCACTATCAACAAATAAAGTGAGACTTTGAAATCTTAAAAAGAAACTGAAAGTACAGTAGATCACACCTTGAAATGCATATCTGCAGCTAACTTGAAAAGAAATGCATACAAACCACATATTGCTAAAAGATTATTAATGCATGTACTAAAATGTAAATCTCCTATTCAGTGGCATGTGATTTCCCCCACACTCATGCCTCTCTCTCTCTCTCTGTCAACAGCTCTTACATTTGTGTTGTTGCTAACCTGTTATATATTTCCATTCATGTAACACACAGTCACATAATTAGGATGTTCCCAGGAACATTAGGAAAAGAAATATTAAAATTGCTTAGGCAGTGCCTTCACATATTACCCTACAAGCCAAGTTAAAGATAATTCCACCAGAGTGTTTTGCTGCTAATTCTGACTAAAACCTTTGCTGGTTTTTCTCTTTCATTTTTGACATTGGACCAGACACATAACACGGCATCAGATGATGTAGCAAGTTACAGGAATGCATGTGTGTGAACATATCTGCAACTGGTCAAATACTGTGAGAAAGTTTTACTTACATTCTGTCTTTGCTTTGTCCTTCCTGCTGTAAGCAAGGTTAAGAATCTGGGAACCTCTCTTGCTTACCAGCTAAGCAGGGAGAGGGGCAACTGATTTGCCTAGGCTTTGTATTTGCATGACACTCAGCATAATTTCACCCAGGGGCTGGGCATGATGGGAGATGGTATGTGTGGCTGGTTCAAAACCTCTGAATCTGGTGTTTTAGCAGAATGAAGAAATGAAATATTGTTCTTTCATGATATGCTACCCTTTGATTGTATATCTGTTATTGACTGAGAAGCTGATGGAAAAGTCACAATCAGCAATAGAGAATTTGGAAAAGTGAGCAACCCTCACTTTCAGAGTTGTAAAACTAGGTGGGGAGGGATGTGAGTATTAGTTCTGCTGGAGCTGTGCCCTAGGTGAACACCTACTTCCCTGCCCATGGTTGAAAGATAGACCTCAAGCTTTCTTGAGGGGTCTCTTTTGTTATTTCAATTGAGCTGAAATCACCAGAGAAGTTAGAACTTCCCTAAGAGCTGAAATCACTGAAAAGCTGACTGAGGACAAGCAGATGAGCATTTTGCTGGCAGATGTTGGGCATGGCCCACAGCTAGAGCAGTGGCCAGTGGGTGGTGCCTGCAGATGGCAGGTGTGACCAGCAGGTGGAGCAAGTGGGTGGTGCCAGCAGACAGTGGGTGTGACCAGCAGGCAGTATCAGTGGATGGTGTGAGTGGCCAGTGGGTGGTGTGAGCAGACCAAGAGGTGGCAGAAGATAATTGGAAGGAAGAGCTGAGCCCCTCCCCTCCACCCTTTTACATGTGGACAGTAAAACTTTGATGGTCAGTACAGGGATCATGAAGAAGTGAAGGACACACTCTATGTACACTGGGGATGGAATGAGTTCTATCTATTGGGTTTTGTGGTAATCCTGCATGGCACTGTAACCAAATCAGTGCTGTTTTTGATATTGCCTCTATATTGTCTTTATTAAAAGTCTTAAGTGCTACACTCAGACTCGTGAGAGGGGAGGATTTTCCCCTTCTAGGGCACCTGGGGAGTAGTGTGTAATTTCCCAGGAGACTGGGTGGGGGCTCAAGCCGAGTGGTGTTGTAACATTGTTGGGGAACCCCTAAATATAGAATCCAGCCCTTTGCTGCCGCTGTCTTGACCTGGCAAAGGGGTTACATTAAAATACTGCTTGGCTTCAGCACATGGCAAAATAACTTCTTCTTCATCTATACCTTGTATATGATTACTGGCTTCAGGGAAGGAATCAGGATTTTTACACATTGTGAGCCTGACTCTCCACTATCCAGAACACAGTACGGTCAGAATGGACCAGATTCATTAGTGCAGTCTGGCTGCTTTGTGCTCCCCTGGTGATGGGAAGAGGGTTACAAGAATATCCTGATCCTGGGACATAGATCCTAGTTCACCAAAGAAAGCCATATGATGTCTCAATGGAAAGTCAGGGTCTTGCTGGTGATTAATACAGTTCTGAAATGTGTATACAGAAGTTGTATAAGGAGTTAGGTATGTATTCTGGAGATATGTTCCTAAAGTCTGTATCAAGGCTGAGGTGACAACCGGGTTCTTCTGTTAGGCTATGTCTACACTGGCAATTTAGGTCAACTTAAGTAGCCTTAAATCGACCTAAATTACCCCCTGGACTTTCATTAAGTCGACTTAAGAAATTTCTTACGTCAGCTTAATGAAAGCTTAAGTTGACTTAGTAAGAACCGTCGGTTAGGTCGACCTAACCCTTAAATTGACTCCTTAGGTCAACTTAAGCACAATGTGGACATGGATTAATCCTCAAGTCGACTTTATTAAGTCGACTTAAGGGCTGTTAGGTTGACTTACTAAGTCCATGTTCGACCTAACTTTTTCTAGTATAGACATAGCCTTAGAGAAAAGCTGTGTAGTGACTTGTCTCGCTGTCAACTGGTAAATTAAGCAGCGTAAGCAACACAATGGGAGCTCTGTTTACATACAAAATCAATAGTGGGTATGTAACACCAACAGGAAGGCAACATGTTGGAGAATAAGCTATAGAGGGTTATTTTGACCCTGGATACAAACAATGCAATTTTCAGGGGTATGTGGAGATTAGGAAGATGATCATTATCTTGTACATAGGAAGTAATCAGGTAGTGCAATTACATTCCGGAAAACAGGATTGCAACCTGCCCTGGTTGAAATCATGCAAAGGATATATGGTGTGAAATAAACTGTTTTAGACAGAACACTAGCCTGTTATGTTTAGTCTCTAGAAAACAAGTTATGACTTGGTTTTATAAGTAAGCTCTTTTTTCCCATTATTTTCATTGATTATCTCTTGAATTTTGAATATTTGATTATATAGCTGTTGTTTTCACTGTAAATATATCTCAACATTGTGGTCTTGTATGAAGAGCTGATCTTGAGTTGAAAAATTCAAGCTAGTGTGTACACAGTTCTCTTAGGGACAGCAGACCTGGTATTCCTGTGAGTGATCAATGGATAAGGGCTGGATGCTACAGCGGAATAGTTTAATGGTACTTGGGTACACCTGTTGTTAACCAGCAAGGCAACGTAAAGGCTGGCATAGCCCAGAGGAGATGGTTTTGGATGGCTACAAGTGGTGCTGACATCTAGTTAAGTATAAGCAAATCTTCCTCTTGCTGGAGGCAGGAGGTAACAAGGTGACTCACAGGGCTGAGTAACCTGAAAACCATCACACTGCTGTACACCTGAAAGAGAATCAACCCCAGAGAGCCCTGTTAAGTCATATTGGCAATTGCTTTGCAGCACCAAAGTGGTGCTGAAAGCCAATGTGCACGAGTGACTCTGGCCCTCTAGCTGTGTTTTGATTCTAAAATGGAAATTTGCACAATGGATATATTGTACGGAGCGAGTATTCAAAGAAATTCCATTTTACTTCCATAAAGGCAAAACCTCCCAAACAGATTTTGTTTTCGTGCTCGAGGCATGTAGGCACTTGTTCTTTTTAGTGAATCTGGCTCTTGTTGGTTGTGATGTCACAAACCTTGAGCGTGTCCTCCTGCATTCTACATAAAGAAGTGTAAAAATACACCTCTCCTTAGTTTTGTGTCTTGAAATATATTGGCAACAATTTACAGTGTGTATCTGGTACAGTATGCTCCTGGAAGGTGAAATGCTGGCCCAACTGTAGTCAATGGCAAAACCCCATTGACTTCATTTGGACCAGGATTTCACCCCTATTGTCCCAGACCCTGAACATTCTCTCTCTCCTCCAAGGTCAATGCCACTGGAAGTTACTGATGTCAGTGTGAGCTTTTTCACTGATAGCCAGGCCAGGATATTGCCATCAGTGAGTTCTTGTGAAAAAGAGGTTCCCTTCTTGCAAGACAGGTGGAATTTTAAACCTGCAACCCAGCAGAAATATAAGACACAGATGCCGGTTGGATTGCATAAGTGTAACTGAGAGGAAAACCTGACCCAAAACATTTAACATGCATATACTTTTCTTCGTTGTTGCACATATCCAGTCTTACATGAATGCAACATACCTAGGTACCAAGAACCTACAAACTGCAGATGGGAAAATGCATATGGACTGGGGTATGAAAGTTCTCTTAATAATACCTTGAGTGGACAATCTATACTTGTTCCACATGCAGAATTTCCATTAATGACAATGAGATTATTGTGTGCCTTTTGTAGCCCTTAGTAGTGTACTATTTAAAATATTTTAGCTATTATATGTTTACGTACTCTGGTGGTGAGAGACTAGAAGAAAGCAGCCATAAAATATCACTCGTTATCTGAAATGTATTAACTTTCTTTATTATTATTATTATTATTATTTAGCTTAAGATGATGCTACTTGGATTGCCGCAGCGTAATCAGTCCCAGAATTCTTGCTGAGAAGAACAGAATTTCTGTGACATTGGTATTGGCTTTTTAAAAAACAAACCAACAGTTGAAAACTTTCTTTAAAAACAATCAAACTGTGCAGTGGTTGTTACAGCCTTGCAACAACAAACCAGTGCTCCATTTTTAGCAACCTGGGTGCACATGTACAATAATGTTTCCTCCTGCTGTGCCTATCTGCTTCTTATTTGTAAGCAGACAGTGTACTGAAATTTACAAGACTCTTTCTGATCATTTTAGAGAGCTTTGGCCCTGTTTTCTCCACACAGGATATGAGCAACTCCTATTGACTTCAATGAGAGTTATTCATAACTTACAGCAGGAGAATAGGGTCCCTGGATTCTTTTAATACACTAGCTGCTCAAAAGAATTCAGGACCAGGTGCTGCAAGCTGCTCCATGCAGGCAGCCTTCTGTGCCCCTCAGGAGAAGGACTCTTGCATGTCTGAGGCCAAAGTGTAATGTGGAACAAGGAGAAATGTTATTTGCTTGTGCATACTCTGATATGCAGACACCTTGGAAATTGGCAGCAAGGGTAACATGGACAAAACAAGACACAGTCTTAGCCCAGAGAGCGTACAATATGAACAGACAAACAATTCAGTCAAGTCGCATAATATGCCAAGTGACTAGAAAACTGATCTATCACAAAATAATGCATTTTAAGATATTCATATATCCAAGTACCATAGATCCGAACTCCAGCTGGTATGTTGAAGATTGTCTGTGTGCCATTAAAACTCTTATCAATCAAAATCCATAAAAGACAAAAGGAGGTGTGGGAAGGGAAAGGGCAATGAGGAGAGCAAAAGAGAGGGAAAAAACCTGGGAAGCAGGGAAGAAAGGTTATAGAGTGAGAACAAATCGTCCTGTGTTGTGAAAAATAATCATGTTGCAACCCTATGCAATTAGGTTATTTTATATGTTAGTTCATTTTTAATTTTTCAAGTTTCATAAACCCAAAACACTATTTTCTGGTGCTTTTCTTTGCTCTCTTCCTTTTAGTTCACCTAACCCATGTTGTGTGAATCTAATGTACATGAAGGACTTTATTTTTTTTTATATAAAAAGTAAGAAGATTAAACATCTTTTCCTTAAACTCCCCATATTGATCAGATTCTTGGGGAAAATATTACTCTCTATATATTTACAAACTACAGATAGCAAATGGTTTACATGAAAGAGAATGATTAGAACAACCAATGGAAGGGATGGTAGACAGTATAATTGCAGCCAGAAAGAAAAGATGTTGGATTAATCTTAGGGGTGCATGTAGCTATACGTAATTAATGTTGCCTAATATTTCCTATTATAAGACCCTGTTTTGAGCTGCATATAACTTTACTGAACTTGAACTATTCAGGCTCAAATTTTCCTTGCTGGATATCCACCTCAGGCTGATATTTTGTAAATTTAAACTAAAATGGTTCAACATTTTAAAAAACAAAATTAAGTGAAAATACAAGCCATACAGTTCAGAAATTTTATCACCTGCATACTTCGTAACAGGTACTTGACATTTAGCAGGGAGATCTCCCTCCTGTTGGGGATGTGCCTATTGAATCTCCATGAAAATCCAGCCAAACTTGAATAAGTTATAAATCTTTGAAAAATCTCAGTTCACACATTCTCAGTTGAGACATGTTAGCATATAGCAGCTAATTTCCCTGCATATTCCATCTGTGCTGAGCATGGTCCAACCCCTCTCAATTCCTATATGTGACTTGCCTATGCATATGCCATTCTCATAGAGTAACTGAGCACAATCCAACTTGGGCTCCAAGGACAGAGCAGGATGTTCCCTACAATTATTATTCCTACAATTATTACTATCTTTTCTGCTCTCATTGCCCTCTTGTTAGAGGTATAACAAGGGGGTAATGAGAGGGATAGAGGAAAAAGTCTGGCAGGGGGGTGGTGGGAAGTGAAAATAGGAGCCTGGGAGGAGAGCAGTTAGAAGCAGGAGCCAGGAGGGAAGAGAGTACAGGAATAGGTTGGGAATAAGAATAAAACTGGTAAAGGACAGGGGCAGAGAAAGCATGGAGGATAGCACTTAAAGGAGGTGAGAAAAAGGCAAGACAGAGTCAGGGGACGGGGGCAGGCATCCCCGAGGGTAGACAGGAGCAGGAGCAGAAGGAGAGTGGGGGATAGCAGTAAAGGGAATGGGAGGTGGAATGGGCAGAAGCAGGGAAGATGAGAAGGGCAAGATCTTGCAATTTAAAGATTGCATCAATTTCACAATGCTGAAAACAATTACAGGCTAGATCATCTGGGAAGAAGAGTTCAATCGGAAAAATATGAATGATGATTAGGAATTGTTTAAGAAAATTTTACTAGTTGCTCCAAAAGTCACAATCCCATAGTCAATAAAGAAGGCCATATTGATTTAAAATGTGACAACTTTTAAAGGGAAGTGAATGCAGCTATAAAAATTAAAACAATATATAGAAAAAGTAAAGAAAGAGGAAGTTGATAGTTCTGGATATAAATGAGAAGCTAGGCGCTGTAGAAAATTGATAAAGGAAGCAAAGGGATACAAGGAGAAAAATCTAAGGCCAGCAGAGTAAAGGATACTAATAAGAAATTTAAAATGTGTTAGGAACAAAACTAATCCAGACGATGGTATTGGTCCATTACTAGATGGAAATGATAGAATTATCAATAACACAGAAAAGGCAAAAGTCTTCAATAAATATTTCTGCCCTATATTTGGAAAAAACAGATGATGTAGTGTCAGTCATCATGTGATGCTAATAATGCTCCATTCCACTCATGATTCTAAATAATACTAAACAGCATCTATTAAATTTAGACACTTAAAAATTGGCAGGTCTAGAGCACTTGCATTCAAGAGTTTTAAAAGAGCTGGCTGAGGAACTCTCTTGACTATTCATGTTGTCTTGGAACACTAGGGAAGTTCCAGAAGACTAGAAGAAAGCTAATTTTGTACCCATATTAAAAAGGTCAAACATGATGACTTGGGTAATTATAGATATGTCAGTCTGACTTTAATCCTGGGCAATATACTGGAGTAGCTGATACAGGACTTGATAGGAGGGATAATATAATTAATGCCAGTCAACATGCACTTATGGAAAATAAATCCTGACTAACTATTTGATATCTTTTTGATGACATTACAATTTTGGTCAATAAAGGTAATAGTACTGATGAAAAACACTTAGACTTCCTTAAGACATTTGACTTGGAACCACATAAACATTTTGATTAAAAAACCTAGAATTATATAAAATTAACGCAGCACCCATTAAATGGATTAAAAGCTCGCAAGCTGATAGATCTCAAAATGTAATTGCAAAAATCATCACTGATGGAATCATCACTGAGGAGGTGTGTTTCTAGTGAGGTGTTGCAGGGGTAGTTTCTCGGCCATACACTTTTTAACATTTTTATCAAAGTCCCGGAAGAACATATACATTCATTACTGATAAAGTTTGCAGGTGACACAGCAATTGGGGAAGTGATCAATAATGAAGCAGGCATGGTCACTATTTGAAGTTGCTTAGAGATTGAGAATGTTAAACGAAGCAGAGGAGGACTCAGAAAAAGAGTGCTGGGAGGGCAACTAAAGGCAAGTGACAAACATCACTTACTTTGTGTATTATCATGGCCTAGATGGCATCTGTTCATCTACATTCAAGCACTATGCTTTGTGCACCTGTGCTCTGTTCACTAATCAATACTGACTGGGATTTACTCTAAGCAATATTATTAACTTCTGGGCAGCTTCAAACAGCCACCAGCTTGGTTGGTTTGTTTTATGCTAAACCAATGTTTCTTTCTCTTCTGCCCACCCATTACAACACATGAAAATACCCCTCCTGACACTTGTCCATACAAATGACACAGGCCTGAAGGCCAGCCCAGGCAATATTCAGTCCCCAGATGGTTACTAGTTTAAGCCCTCAGACCTTGCAAAGCTTCAGGACTAGTAAGGGGAAGCTGACAGTTTTAGAAAGCCAGTGAATTCCTATCTTTGAATAGTCTAGCTTTCGTGGGAGTTTTCTGTGGCAAGTGTACCTATGTCTGTATGCAAATATATTTTTGAGAGAGAAACACGTGGCTGGAATGGTGTGTTATAAAGATTTTTTTTCCCAGGCCACCAGTCCCCACCCATGTGGTCTGGGTAGGAACAGGAAAAGATCCAGTCCCTTCTTTGTATGAATCACAGAAAGAGAGGGGAGGGGTGTATTTTTCATCTTCTTCCAGCAGCATATTGAAGGGGAACATTGAAATGTTCCTTGGATCTTGTCTCACTCACCCTCAAAATTATGACCATAAGTTTCAAACATTCCAGAGCATTATCTTGAAATATGTGGTGAAGAGGAGATCAGCACAGAATTGCTGCCATCACTCTCCATTTTGTTAGGTAGTTCAACCCCTAATTCCCATCAGAAGTTCTTTGCACCCATGACTAGCATTCTGTGTTGTGGGCCAGACACATGTGAAAGGAGTTAACTATGTTAGCTTCTTGGAGGCAGATATGCACTAAAACAGCCCTGTGGGAGGGAAATGCCTGGAGTATGACTGCTTGAGGAGAAGGAAGAAAGGAAATAAAGAAGAAAGAATACAAAACTATATCCATTTATGAGTCTTTAAATGTACATTGATTGCCTTAATCTTCGAACCTCCTAATCTTCTGCTATATTTTTCCTCATTGCAAGCTATGCCACCTCTTTCAAATCTAAAATTATGCAGAATCCACTAAAGCAGGTGTTAGTTCACTCCACTTTCAATTGTCTGCATCAGAAATTCTGGGTTTTGAGAGAAAATGTTATAAAAATATTAAACGTCATCATTTTAAACCATGGCATTTTACATTTAAAACACTTTATCTTGAGCTTGCTGCTATATTTGTTTTCATTATGTCCCTCACTATGACTTTAATTGAGAAATACTTTGCTCTGTGCTCCTTACAGTATTTACAGTTAACCTTCTGTACTCAATGTGGTCCAAAAGGATTATCTGTAGGAGACAGCACACTCTTGTTGTTTTTTCCCCCATGTATTTCTACTTCTCAAACCACTGTAATAAAGAAAATTGAATTAGACTTTAAGCTAAATGATAAAATAAATGTCACTTTCATTTGACAATAAAACGTAAAAAACAATTGTAATGGAATTCTGCAGAGGAAGCTCACCCGTCTGCTAAACTAAGTTGTTGGAAATATTAATAAATGCGTTTAAACGGGTTTATAGATTATAAACTCTTTGAAGCAGAGACTCTCTTTTTGTTCTGTATTTGGGATTCTGGTCTGTGAATGGAGCAACTAAATGCTAGAATGAAATAATAATGATACTTAATCATAATAAATAATTAATAATAAAGTTCCTGAATGTGATAGCTGGCATGGGCCTTTTGGACTGAGGGTAGCATTTGAAACGAGAGTTGAGTTTTAATCACGCTGTCCATTCTGACATTTTGTGGCATTCTTCATTTAGGATGAAATTTTCAAAAGAGCCCAAGAGATGAAAGTGCTCAGTTCCTATTGAAAGTCAATGGGACTTAAGTGCTTACATCTCCTAGATGTTTTTGAAAATTTCATCCTCTCTAGTAGCTGGTCTACTTAGTGATGCTCTCTAGTTTGGTATTGTTCATTTTGTTTGGGTTTTCAGGTGCTTAAGGGAAGAGGGGAGCATTAGTGCATTTTGAAACACCCATTTACCATATGGTGCAAATTCTGCTGGCCCTTCAGGATGGTCACAAAAGATGGTCTGAAGCCTGGGTGGCTGCCTTGATGACCCAACTGTGCAAGTGCTGGTTTTCTTTCCCCTTGGCACACATGGACAGCTCTAAACCATATCTGCATCTGACATGGAAGATAGGCAAACTTTCTCCACAGATGGAAAGTGAGGGAATCGCCCAGCTGTGCCTATGGCATGGTGCAAACTGTCCGACTCATCACCCAGTCCATGTTTATTCTGGAGGCATTGCAGTCATTCATATATCCATCAATTCTGTTCCGGATTCAATAAGAGACCTTAAGATCCAGCTGTTGCTTTCACTTTTCCACTATTGCCATTCAAAAGAAGAAGATTGCTCTGGCTCTCACTAGAGAGTAGCAGCAGAACTGGGTCCTTCATGTATAATATTTGCTTGCTGTTTTTTGTAACTTTATCTTTTGTTATGGCATAAATGAATTTCTACTAGGGAGGTCTGGGCATGCATCATTCACTGACACATTGACTGATCCTGTCTTTGAAAGGTTGCTATCATTTCCAGAATGCTGAGAAGTACATTCGACTGGGGTTTTGGTGAGAGGTTTAGTTTTTTCTCATTCCTAGTACACCTCAGGAGTGTGGCCCTGAATAGGGAAAAACTTGTTGGGGAAAAACTATCTAGGATATTAATCTTATATTGGGCAGAGTTCATTCTTCCTGCCATCTAATCACATTATTATTATTGTTATTATTATTGTTATTATTATTTATTTATTTATTTATTTATTTAGTGCTTTATGTATGCATGGTGCAACTTTTTCTGGTTATTCTGTGCAATCTTGAATGAGCCACTCAATTTCTTTGAACCTCAATTTGCCCATCTGTATAATGGGGATAATGATAATTATTCTCTTTTGTAAAGTGCTTTGAGATATATGAATGGAAACGTTTCATATAAGTGCCAAATAATGTCTGGTATGGTTTTTATCTAGATTAGACATAGTACAGAGAGACAGACAGGAAGGGAGCTGTGGTGTAACCAAAAAAATTATGTGATTTGATATGAGAGCTTGTCTACAGAGGGACACTCTAGAATGTTAATCTCAATGAACTAATGGTATGAATTTAAAGTGGATTAGGTAAACTGCATTAAACCCTGTGTGGAATAAAAGTGGCTTTAATTCAGTGTATTTTAATTCACACCTAATTAGTGCTATTTCAAACAGTTCTATGTTAAAGCATACTAGGGAATCTTTAGTACACACTAGCAGGGTCTACAGACCAATTAATGTGCAATATGTTAATGCATGTTACAAATCGCTTCCTCATAATGTGCATGTTGCATATACCACCTGCAAGGCATTGAAGTCAGTGTAGGCTGTGGATGTTCTGCCCCATATGATATCAGACCCTAATAAAATTTCTCTTAGACTATTTCTCTTAGACTACTGCTCATTTATTATTTTGGGATATCTTGTAGCAATGTTTCAATTATTTCAAAACACTTGAGTGAAAGAGCAATTATACTTCTTGATTACAAACTGGTACCAAACTTTGTAGTCTGGCAGGTAAATTTTAGAGCCTCAGTCTTGATATTTAAGGAGAATCACAGGATTACAATGGGATTGCAATGAGGATGTCTCATATTTTCACCATTTCCTGTATCTTGTACTGTCTTTGAACCTAACCTAGCATTCTTTACTCACGAAAAACTCTCAGTGAAGTCAATACAGAGCAAGAATTGCAGGATCAGGCCCTTTGTCTCAAGTAGGTGGTGCCATCTGTATTCAGTTGTTCATGCAAACCAAAAAAGAACAAGCCGTGTTGCTTCATAATGGTCTATAATTCTGTTTATTTTCCAGTCACCTCCTCCCCTCCCTTTATGGCTTCAGCAACCCATGATGAAGAGGTAAAGAGACGTCAATCAAAAAACAGGAAATTGGGGTAAAAACTAGGTTGTAAAAGTGCAGTTTTTGGAGAGTAAATTGGGTATTAATGTTCCAATGTCCTCTTCTTGCACAAAGGTGGAAAGGAAAACAGAAAATGATACAGTGCAAATTCTTTCTCATGGCAACAATGAAAATAGGAAATACAGCAGTTAAACTTTACAATTGTTGTATTATACTCTGGTGGCCTGTATCTTATACCGTGCTTTGCCTTTCACAAAGTAATGTGATTATAATCAATTTGGACTTGGGTTGCTGTCATGCATTCCCTAGTGAAGCTCCAGCATCTTGACCACAATTTTCAAAATAGCTGCACAAAGTGATGATAAAAAGTGTCTTTTTTCTGCCAGAACTAATGGGTGTTCACGGATGAGTCTTTCAATTTTTTTTGCACAGCATATGCTGTTCATAAATAATGTCAGAATTGGGCCAAGTCTTCTTAAGAAAGGTGGTCATTTAATGTAAGTAAATTCACATTAAATATTGAAGATTTGAAAAAAGCTGCCTTTTCACAGAGGTCACTTTTAAGTGAAGGAAACAACAATGCATGTGTGGATGGCCAGCCTTGCACTGGATGACACAGAGTTAATGGCTCATAGAGAGCATATACATGTTTTTAAAGATGTTTTATTGCTTACAAAAGGAAGTAGTCTAGAGAGACTGGATACATAAACTGGCTCCAGCCAGCTGCGGCTGTCAGACTAGGAGGGATCCTGTTCAATTAGTGTTGTAAAATAAAATACTTTGTAAAGGAAATAAACACTATGAGAGCTAAGATTCATGCTTTCAAATATACACAAGGTTTGAATTTTTAATTAGAGCTGCTAATTACAGTCATCAGAAAGCAGAACAGAATAGATTTTACCTTACATTTAGCAGACAAGCCTTCAACCCCAGTGTATTTTTCAATTTCATTAATATTTTATGAAAATGGCCCTTGCAGCTTCAGCCTATTCCGTGCCTCCTACGAAAACTGCCCCACATTATGGATGCCAATGCCTTTAAGCCATGTGCATTAGTGAGATGACAAAATGCAAAACAGCATCTTGTCAACCATTGCATCAATTGATTCTATTAGATAGTGTAAAAACAGTTGGGTGTGAGTTATAATCTAGCTGACACTAATGATGAAACAAGACACTGGCTTGGAGCAGCCATTAGCTATGAGCCAGAAATTAATGCTTCTAATATTTTTGAACAAATTAACCTTAATGAACTGGCCATGCATATACTGATAAGTCAATTAGTGGGAGAACAGGGGTTATGTATATATAGAGAGATATAAAAAGATGTATGGACATATAGCTCTGCATACAGAAAATGGCATATAGTGATACAGTAAATTAGTAATCTTTTAATACATGATAGCTCTAATTTGCAGGGTCTAGATTTCTAATGAATTTCATTGAAATCCTATATGGAAGAGTGTCAGCAAGCAAATATCATGAAATCCAGTGTGTTGTGATGCATGGACACTACCAGAGCAGTGGTGTATTAATATAATCATCTTAGATCTGCTCATACCTAAGTGTTTGGGGGTGAGATTATTTAGATCCCTGAATTCTACGTTTACTGATCAATAAAGTTCAGTGATTTTCCCCTCTATTTAACATTGCCTGTGAGCATTTCCTGGTGCCGACTCCTACATGCTTCAAACCCAGCAACTCTGTATAAAAGGACAGCTACTGTTTTTTAAAATGACAGTGCTAAACTGAAGTCCTAAATTCTAGATACCCATTTACAAGCAACCTAGAAAACCCAAATGGCTAATTTATAAAAGAGCAGAAAATAAAGGTACAGTACTTGCCAACAATAGTTTGTTGGTTTAACTTTGACTTGCTTTCCTGGGAAAGAAGAAAACAGAATTTTCAATGTGAACTGTCAGCCCTAGTTATGACAGAGCCTCACTAGTTAGAAATTCAGAGTTCTTCTTCCATTGGCGGAATGATGTAAAGAAAACCACCAAACAGAATTCTTTCAAGTTTCAACTACAACTCTACTTAAATAATTTACTTTTTAGTTTTACTCAGACTATTCTTTTTAAACTTGGTTGACATTTTCGTTGACAAGCACACTTTGCCGCACAAGATCAGTGGGGAAATTGGCAGGGAAAAAAAAAAAGACTGCCTCTGCTGAAAGAGAGAATGACTGTCTTGCCTTTGGGAAAATAGTGCTAGCACTGACCCTTTCTGAAGCCAATAAAACTGGTAAATCAGTCAATATAAGTAAAATATTTGGTTGCTTACAGTGTTTGCTTTTTATATAAGAAGTAAACAAGGGGCTGTTTAGCTAATGTATTTAAATCAACCTGGCAATAAAAATGTTGGGTGTGAACATAAAACCTTTAAATTCATCCATTAGCAGCTAAGAAATAAAATTATTAAATCCATGAAAACTTAAACATTAAAACATTCCCTTATGAACTACTGACAGCTGCAGTTAAAATTGGAGGAGGACAAAAAACATGATGTGGAAATAACATGTTAAGTGTAGCTTCTCGTTTCCGAGATTCCTGGCTTTCATAATTCAATATTTATGATGCTACTTAGTTACCAAAATAGAAGGCAGAAGGACAATAGAGCTGTATAGGAAATTCATATCTATTTGGATTATAAACTGAATGACTGACCCAGGCTTCCTGAGTAACTTTAGGTTAAGACAAATGAAAAGATTCTACAGTAACATATCAACAAATGCTTCCATGGAGTTCCTCTAAAATTCTGTTTTCAAGAACTAAATGAAATAACAATGTGGTCTGAGCATTAGAGTATTGGCTTCCATTTACCAACACACATTCATTCTGAAACTTTTGGGGCAACATATTTTAAAGCATTCATAGCAATGTTAAATAGTAAATATCTGTGGACCAGTTTCATCCCTGGCAAATTGTAATTTAGTTGAAGGTAATGCAGTTACCTGTAGGGATGGTTGGTTGGTTGGTTGGTTTGTTTTGGCTCAGAGTTCAAAGAAGGAATTTTAGAAAGCAGTGTGGCCTAGTAGAGTGGGCACTGGAAGGCATGTCAGAGCCCCTGAGTTTTCTTTTTGGCTGTTCCACTGATATAAGGAAAAACAAGGAGAGTCCTGTGACACCTTAGGGTGCGTCTACACTTTCCTTAAGTCGACTTAAGCAAGCTGCTTAAGTCGACTTAAGAAAAATTAAGTCAACTTTATTAAACCTCGTTTAAAGTCGACTTTAGGCTTAAGTCGACTTTCTAAAGTTGACTTAAACCAGCGTATATGCGGAGTAGCTCTAAGTCGACTCTAAGTCAACTTAGGGCTCTCCAGGACTCCCCCACTGCCCTCCCTGCCAGAGAGAGCCTGGCATGCCCTCCCAAAGGGCAGGGCAGAGCCCTGCCCACTCTGCCCCTATGTCCGGCATGGGTCCCTGTCCCCCTTTGCCTCATTGTACCCAGGTACAATGGGGCAAGGGCTGAGCCCCCTGGCACTTGGCAAGGGGTGCCCCCCTGCCACTGTGGACCTGTCCAAGGTCCTCCTAGTCCCTACAAGTCAACCTAGGGGTCCAGTGTGGATGCTCTAGGTCGACTTTGCAGGGTCCCCCCTAAGTTGACTTAAAATTTAGCTGTGGACATGCTAAGTCGACTTAACAAAGTCGACTTAAAGTCAACTTTGTTAAGTTGACTTAGCGAAAGTCGACCTAAATTTACAAGTGTAGGCATAGCCTTAAAGACTAACAAATTTCTTTGGGCATAAGCTTTCATGGGCTCCAACCCACTTTGTCAGATGCATTTGATGAAGTGGGTTGGAGCCCACCAAAGCTTATGCCCAAAGAAATTTGTTAGTCTTCAAGGTGCCACAGGACTCTCATTGTTTTTGCTGTACACATGGCTACCGCTCTGGAAATTGACTTAAGCAAGTCACTTCACTGCACTGTGCCTCTGTTTCCCTTCACACTCATTTTTGTCTGTCTTTTCTATTTCAGTTATAATCTCGTTTGGACAAGGACTGTCTCATAATACATCTGAAATCCTGGCCCCATTGAAATCAATGGGAGTTTTGCCATATATTTCAATGAAAATTGGATTTTGTGCTATTTGTTTGCACAACAGATAGCCAAAAGGAGCCCCAAATCTAGGTTTGGGCCTCTAGGCAATATTATAATACAAAAAATAATTGCAATGATATTTTGTATCACCAAAGATTGACTATGAAAATGAAGCAAATAATTCAAACTAACTTTATCTCCCATCCACATTGCCAATTTCTTTGGCCAAATATTCCTGAATAGCTGCCTCCAAAATAGGCACACAAAGCAGCATTACTATTTGCTCATTTTCTGACTGTCAACAGCCTGGCCCTACATTGATCATTCCTGTTAGCTGTGCATTATTCTGCAGAGAAATGGATGAGTAGTTCCCATTGTTGGATCAGAGGCACAAATGTACAAACTACAACCTGAGCTCCTAGAACCATTCTAGAATGCAATGTCATTCCATGACTTCTGTTCTGAAAGTCATTGGAAAAATAGCTTCTCTGCGGTTTTGAGTTTGTATCCAAAATCAAGGTGAAAACTTCCATCCTATGGTCTTCCTGCAGGTTTGGTGATGTATGCCTATCCATACATGACAACCAAAGTTTGGCCCTTTATCCACACTGCAATTCATCGTATGCACAAGACTCCCACTAGCACTTCAGAATTCACAACTGGATGATATGCTGTGTGGGTCAGAGAGCAGAATATTGCCATCAACATTACACTTAGTTCTCCTGGTGGGGCAACAGAAAAAAAGAACTCAGAAGTCTTTTAGGCCTGTTGAGATCAACTGCCTTTGAAAGGCACCTGTACCTTAACCTTCAGTTTTCCATGCTCCAAATATTATAGTCCTTCTTAGCTCTTACTCGGTCCTTACTGAGAAAAATATCACACTGACATCAAAGGAAGGCTTCTTTGAGTAAAAAGTTAAGGAGGGACTTCAAGGTTTGGCTCAATATTTTAATATATTTTGTCCAGTATAACTTTTCACACTAGCATCATTTCAGTTTGAGCACTGTGTGTTTTAAATGGTCTTCAGTGAAAATTCAATTTTTTAAAAAAGTCCATTAGAGTAACATTTATTCTACATATTAGACTCATAGGCTATGTCTACACTTGAAAAGTTAAGTCAACTCTCTTAAATTGACGTAACTTTTCAAGTGTAGACGCGGCAGAAGTGGCTCCTCGCTAAGAAGGGTCCCACAGGTCCCTTCCCCAGGAAGCTGGGGGCCATTGAAGAAGGGACCCACGTGTCCTGGTGAGAAGGGAGCCAAGGTCCTCTCTCCCCAGGACCCACACGGGTCCCGACAAAAAGGGAGCCACGGCTCCTTTCTTGCCGGGACCCATGGCTTCCCAGCAGAAGGGAACCACAGGTCAGAACCGGGGCTTCCTTCTTGTCGGGACCCTCACATGGGTCCCGGGGAAAAGGAAGCACTGGCTCCCTTCTTGCCGGGAGCCCTGTTCCTTTCCCCCAGACTCCCGTGCATCCAGACAAGAAGGAAGCTGCTGGCGCTCCAACTGACAGGGGATCCCCAGTGTTTCCCTGTCAGCTGGAGCGCCGGGGCCGGCAATTGCAGGCACTCCAGCTGACCAGCGCTCCAGCTGACAGGGGAACCTCCGAGGATCCCCTGTCAGCTGGAGCGCCAGCAATTGCGGGCCCTGGCTCTCCAGCTGACAGGGGAACCTCCGGGATCCCCTATCCAGGAAGCGCCACTCCCTTTTTACCAGTACCCCCGCAGGTCCAGGAAGAAGAGAGAGCGGGGCTCCCTTCTACTGGGGACCCGAGCGGGTTCTGGCCAAAAGAGAGCCCTGCGGGTCCCTTCTTGCTGGGGACCCAAGAGGGTCCTAGGGAAAAAGGAGCTGCAGTTCCCTTTTTGCCAGGATCCATGTGAGTCCCAGGGAGAATGGAGTCACAGCTCCCTTTTTGCTGGGACCCACGCAAGTCCCGGGCAGAGAGGAGCCTGGTTCCCTTCTTGCTGGGATCCGGGGGTGTCCCAGGGAGACAGAAGCCGCAGCTCTCTTCTTGCAAAGACCTGCGGGTCCTGAGGAGAAAGGAGCCTGGCTTTCTTCTCCTCAGGACCATGCCCTAGGTCAACTTATAGAATAAGTCGACGTAGGGCGGCCACACTGTCTTTAGTTCGACTTAACAGATCGACTTAATTGTTAAGTTGACCTAAAGAATGGTAGTGATTAAGTCGACTTAAGGAACTGCTTAAATCGACTTAATGAAAACCAGGTTTGGACGCGGCTTAATTTAAGTCGATTTAAGCTTCCTTAAGTCGACTTAAATTGCCAGTGTAGACATAGCCATAGACTATAAGGTCAGAAGGGAGCAATATGATCATCTAGTCTGACCTCCCACACAATACAGGCCACAAAACCTCACACACCCACTCCTGTAATGAACCACTAACTTATGACTGAGCTATTAAAGTCCTCAAATCATGATTTAAAGAGTTTAAAATACAGAGAATCAACCAGCAAATGCTGTTTCTGTGTTCTCTAGTCAGCTTTTTAAAAATAAATTGCCATAAATTATAACACTGCCAATCCAGCAGCGCTTCTCTGGAAAAGTTAAGACATCCCCAGAAGACTGTATGACTGGTTTTGCTGTGTCCCTCTGAAGTGTGGAACCACTATTAGAGCTGTGCTGTGGACTGAGAAGATTGAAACCGAGGGCCTCAGCATGTGGTTTCTTAGAAATTTTCCTGGTTTGGGGTCTGTTACATTAACCCCTCTGGTCAGCAAATGTAAAACCTTGTACAAAGTGTTAGAAGTTCCACAAACTCATCGAGGCAGGTGGAGCTTGTCAATTCCCCTGGAAGGTGGGAGAGGCTCCCTGGGAAGAGGAAATTAGGGAGCAAGCAGCAGCAAAACTTAAATCGGAAGGTCAGACTTAGATTTTTGTAGTATGTTTCTATTATTGTTTTTGAGTTACAAATCAAGCCAAACCCCCCAAGGGAGTGAGTTTTGGTACTAATTTAGGGTACATCCACACTGGACCCTTAAGTCGACTTAAGGACAGTTAAGTCGACCTAAAGACCTCTGGGTCCACATTGGGGGCTTATTAAGTCGACTTAAGCTCTTCCTTAGGTCAACTTAATAACACCACTTCTGAAGGTCGACTTAACACTTAAGTCGACCTTATTAAGTCGACTTAACCCAGTGTAGAGGGAGAGTGCCCTTAAGTCAACCTAATTGGCCTCCAGGCCCCGGTGCAATGTGGGGCAGCTACCCACAATGCACCACTCCTCCGTCGACCTAGCACCTGCTAGTGTGGACACTGGCAGTCGACTGGAGTTTTCAGTGTGGATTCTCTAAGTCAACTTAACAAAGTCAACTTTAAGTCGACTTAAAGTCACCCTTGTTAAGTCAACTTAACAGAGCCTCCAGTGTAGACGTACCCTTAGAGTGTTTGCACACTCTTCAGGGAGGATTAGGAACTCTGTTCATAGCCAGAATCCCTACTGGTCCCTGATACACTGGTCCCTGAACCCTCAGCCCATTGTGCAGGGAGGGAAGAGGCTTTTGTCCTTAACATGGAGCAATTAGAGAGGAATTTTCCTTATTGAATTTTTCTCCTCTTAACACCCTTCAAGAGTTTTGCCACAAGAAAGGACAGTATGGTCCACACTCATTTCCTGCTGTGACACTCTAATTGTATCTTAGTTAGGATTTCACCCTCGCAGTCTTTTCAGACTTGAACTAGGCCAGATTTCCTTGGAAGTCAGTAATAGTTGAGTGTGCTCATTAAACTGTTGCAAAATTGGGTCTTAGAGTTCAGAAGGAGCAATTAAATAATAATTTGATAACCCACTATTCTAAGTGGGCATGGGTTCAAGCTACAAAATTCAGATTTGGATTTCAAACACTCCAAAAATCAGGATTGCTCATATCTGACATGCTAATCTGGACCCATCACTAATTTTAAGAAGTCTCCCTACATTATTTATTTGGGATCTCAAGCCACAGGGCTTCTTTACACTGGGGGTGGGATTGTAATTTGATTTTAGGCTGTCAAATTACTGAAGGCGAAGGCGAGTGATCACAGCAAATTTCTTGCTTGGGGTCTTGCATCCCCACAGCTCATATTACTTCCTGAAATGCATTGCACTGTGGCTAATAGCGCAGAGACTTGTGCAGAGGCAATTGTCTTCTGCTCAGTCCTCCTCCCCTCTTCTCTAAAGAAAAAAAAAGCAGGAAAAGCTTTCCTTGCTGTTTCTCTGCTGCAGGCACAACAGGCAGTCACAGTACTGCATGCAGAGAGAGGAATTAATTGAAAACTTTTCAGGGTTGCAGGCAGGGAGGAGCTATGTTGCTATTGTGCAGGAGACAGGAAAAACTGGCAAAGCTGCTCTTTGGCTACACAGAGCTAAATTTGAATGGTAGATTTCGACCTTAGTGCTACACCACTTGCTGGGGTGGTGTTAGCAGGTCGAATTACAGCTCCATTTTTTTTTAATTTACTGCTCTGACAGTGGAGACACAAGCTGCAGAAGGTTGAGGTAAGCACCATTATGTTCAATTTCACTGTCAGTGTAGACCAGGGCCTAGTCTTTGGTGCCCACAACTTCCCGTTAACTTCTTAGAACCCCACAAAGAATAACAAATTTTCAGTTGTTTCATCTTACTTCATTTCTTTATCATTTATGCCATTCTTTAAATAAATACCCACTCCATGTTGCCTAGAAGAATATTGTATGATATCTGTTCATTTAATAAGTGTCATCTACATGTAAGTAATGGCTTATACTATAGAGATATTTTTATATTGTACCTTATATCACTAGGTGGGCTAACTCCTAAGGTCCATACTTACAGAATTCTTAAGATTATGCCTAAAAACACAGCTTGAGAAGAGTGAGAAGTGTGGAGCCTCACGTTCCAATTCTGTGAGATTTTATTGGCATGACAAGCTGCACAATTGTTACTAATGTACAAGAAAAAGCCAGACCCCTCAGATATCAGTCAAGAATAGATACAACCCATACAGCACAAGGTTACTCTCTGCATTTGAGGTTTGATTCCTTGTATTCATTTGCCATTACTGTCAATTGAGGATCTAGTGGCAACTTTCTACAGAGCACACAGACACTTCATAAAGAGCTTGTGCTTCATCAAGACCCAATCCATCTCCCATTTCCCCAATACACAGGAGGAGTGCATTCTGGACGGTTTACATGTATCCGAAACCATCAATGATCTGTTTAATTAGGTTCCCTCAGTATACTAATTTAATTCGATACATACATACTATAGTTAGAACCTAGAGAAAGGAGAAGATACAGCCATAGGGGCAGGGAAAGATAAGGGGACAGGTCCTGAGGTTCTAACCCTATAAAAGGAGAAGGTGGTAACTGGATTGCTCTGGACTTATACCAAAGCTTGGGACTGAGAATTAAACTAAGGTAAAATAGGAGGGAGTCCTTCCCACTCAAATATCACATCATCAACTGACTCCTAGTAACCAAAAAGTGTGGACTGGCTAGCTAGGCCTGGGACCCTCCCAGGAGTCAGCAGCATCTGCAAATGGCAATGCATGAGGCAGTGTACTCATTTGCTCTTTATTGGTTTGGAGAAGGAGTGAAGAGTAAACATGAACATCACTCTGTCTGTAGAGGATCCTTAAAGTATGGAGCTTCCTCTCTCCAAGTGATTTGCAGTATGCTGTTGCTATTTTTAGTTGTTTGGGAGCTGCTCACATTCTTCATAAATATTCCATGTTTATATTCCATATGAATACTAAGAGAGTGAGGGAGGCCAGAACAATCCCTAAGATGGTCAGCGTAATAGAATAATGCAACCCGTTCTCAGTAGTGCATCAGGCCTGCTTGGAAGAGCTGGAGTGGGGACTTGATTTTGACTCCACTTACTCCTTCCCCTTTAGAGTAATATGAAATCCAAAGGGGTGAGTTTCTTGTGAGAGAGCTAGAAAGGGAGGGAATGTGCTTGCCCTGGAACCTTGTGCTGGGTGCACAATAAAGGATTACACTCTGCGTGTTCCTCACATTGGCACACTCCATGCAACAGCTAGAGACAACATGGAACTTAGTCAGTATTCAGGCAAACTATCAAAAATCAGTAAGGAGTGAGCGCCCAGGATCAGTGTCAATAAATGGTGTGCCTTCTATAATTCAAGGATTCTGAATCTCATTCACTAATGAAATATGCATTCATGGTACACTCATCCAGTCATTACTGCCCATCTGAAGAAGAGATTTGAATTAAAAGAAGGAATATGATATTCCAGCACAGCCCTACTGGGTAGCCAAAGGTGCCAGTTACAAATGAAGAACAGAAAACTGATGTCCTTTCTCAGGCAAACTCCCACTGAAATCAGTGGGAGTTTTGCCTGTGTATGATCTGAATATAAACTGAGTAAGAACTGCAGAATTTAGCTTCAAGTGCATGAGGGACAGGACCACTGCTTTTATGCAAATATGACTGCAAATATTACAGAGACCATATTATATCATTTGAAAAAAAATTGTCCTTTAATGCTGTCTAGAAAGCTGCATTTGTAATCAATATCCCATTCAGAGAATAGAAAAATGTTGGGGCAAGTAATGCAATTTAAAATCAACAAAGAAGGTTGAATTTTTCAAATAATCTGTGGAAGACTCATTTTTATAGTGTTTCCTATGTAATTAATGCCAGTCTTGTTTAGCCAATGTAAAATACTCATTAGCAATTACTTAACCATACATATATTAAAGCTTAATTAGTAAATAAATTAAGGATATAATTAATTGCTTTAATCAGTAGGCTTTTAATATTGTAATTATCAGTTGATACATTAGGGCATGTTAAGACTACTTTTTGCCAAAAAATACATTGTTAATTAATCATTAAAACTTATCTTACTACATGCTCATTAATGATTTATTACAGATGCTGGGCCAAATTCTTCTCTCAGTTATAGCAGAGCTAGCTCCATTGAAGTCAACAGGGCTCGCTACTATAAATGAGAGAAGAGTTTGATCCTGTTAATTTAAATTTGAAGAGTTATGTGGAATTCACTAGCATAGATAGAAGTCTTTAGTTTATTGCTTGGCTTAATAGAACACCACCCTGTTTATTTTGTTTAATACTAGGAATGTTTTACTCACCTCCATTCCCAAACTGAATGGTCATATACTATTGTTGCTAAGGCAGAAGAATGGAACACCAGAGATCTGCGTTTTATTTACAGACCATACACTGACCAGCTGTATGAATCTGGGCAAGCCACTTTACCTCACCTCTTTCCCATCTCTCTTTTTGTCTGTGTCATTTATTTAGGCTCTTCAGACAGAGGCTATGTCTTACCAAGTGTATTTGTAGCTTCTAACATAATGGGTCCCCAATCTTGGATGAGGCTTCCAGGCAGTACTGGAGTACAAAAATAAATTATGATAATAGACAATAGTAGAAATAGTACAGTTCTTCTGTGTATTGGGTGTCAAATGAGAGGGATCCTGCACAAGAGCACAATTGTGAGGCTGACTTGGTGTCTGTGGAATGGTTGTTCTGGCACATCACAGACTTGAGGGCGTTTTTTCCTCCAACCCAGACGGAATCCCTCCATCCAGTGTCTAATTCCCCAAACCCAGATTTTCTCTCAGATACATTGATGTAAATCTGGAGTAAATACACTTGAGTCAAGAGTATTGTGGTGTAACTGACATCAGAATGTGACCTTCAGGTTGTTCACTGAGTCCATGATTTGGCCTACTCTAGAATATGAGGCTCATTGTTATTTAGTTTTGGAATATGAAGTCTAGTTTTCATGACTGTGAACTACAGAATATGGAGTTAGCCCACTTAATAGCAACTTTCCTTCTATTGGTAAAACTTGTTGGAACTTATGTTCCATTTTGTTGTGATGGAAACAATAACTGTTATTTGTAGTTGGATGTTTAGGGCACTTATTACATCCTAGCTGTCACAGGACCTAACCTGAAGTCTCTAATGAAAAGTAGATATATTTTTTTCTATGTTTTTTGGCATTCTTTGGGTCAAGCTCTGTAAGTAAACAAGTCACAAAAAAGGAGTCTAGTGCCATTTTTAAAGACTAACAAACTTATTTATCACAAATTTATTTATTTATTTGGAACTTAAGCAAGTCTTGGTATCCATACTAAGAAAACAAATACCTCACAAAACACACATGCATTTTCCCCCTTTCTTTGTGGACTAGTATTTTCTTAGTATGTCCACCAAGTTTTGAGTGAACTCGTAAAAAGCTAAATTCAGAGAATGCAAAAAAACAAAGAAATAAATGTAGAATAAAGATAGAATTACTTTTCATTATTAGTGATTTATCTTAACAAAATTTTAAGAGATCTTATTGTAGGGTAAAATCAAATTTTTGATTGTTTTAATTTTAAGAGTGTTTCAATGCATTAAAGAGAATATGATTGGATTATCAGCAGCACTAGATAAATAAAGGAAAAATAATTAAAGCAGTGGAATCATCTGTGAGTTCAGGAGTTTCGATCTCTTCACTAGATGAAGGGGGTCCTTCCTTCAGACTCTTTTCCATTAAGGGAAAGAACAGAGACCATGGGAACTATGGAAAAGCTGTTTGATCATGTTAAGCCAATTTCTGGAGTACCTGCAACACTAAAACAAGCTAATCTATAATATGCATAGTTTCTGTTGATTTCTATACTGGGCATATACTTTTACATGGTGTGGTATAACAAGCATTTTCTAGAGAGTGGAGTCTATGGGCCCCATGATATCTTCTGCTTCCACAAGTGGAGGGAAGCCAAAAAATAGATGAACTGGAAAGGGGAGTTATATAACGGGGAGGACAAGTTCCACTAGCTCTGATAGATTCTTTCTCCCCCCAAACAAGATACTAAAGAAGCTTGGCCCTCTGTCCAATGGAACCATCTTCCAGGGCTACAATGGCAAGAGCTGTGCTGTTCCAGAGCAGCAAGGTATTTTGTGAGGAGGATGGTGGTGGAATCTCCATGAGTTTTGAATATCCCCAACCACATCCATGAGTGACTGTGGCAAACCCTCTTCCCACCTCTGCATGATGGAGGAACCCAAAGGGAAGTTCCTGAGCTCTTGTGAAGTTGGCACTTCCCTGCATAGATATATAGAAAAGAAAGTGGTCCTATGGAAACACTTTTGCAACCAACTCTGATTTAGTTCTCCTCTCCAGTTACAATTAATAATATTTCTGTCTTTGTAGTATATAGCTCTGTGGCCTGTGCTTCTGGTGGGACTTATTTTGTGACATAACTCTTGCTATACAGAAGTGTAACATAAAAACACTTTATCCTCTCCCAAAGGCACCTTATGCCACCTACAGGTACCATGTGCATAGATGTTGTTAGAAAAAGGCAGCTTCACAGTACACAAAGCTGAAGGTAACATTTCACAGCATCTCTAAAGGCTATTTTTACAAATTAGTTTCAGCAATTGTGCAAAAATCAGCTATAACAAAGAATGATTTTTAAATACAGAATGGTTAGTATAAGATAACAGACAATATGGCTACATGGCTTCTCATCTTATGAGCCATATACTTCTCACCTTACTCCCACAAAAAATCCAATTTAAGCCAATGGGACAATTCACCTGAGTAAATGGAGCAGGGATTCACACTCTGTATAGCATGTGTTAATATAGATTATCATTTGACATGCAGATAGACTAATGTAAAAAAATTTAAAACAAAGCTAAAAATATGAGTTATTTGTTTGATGAAAAATTGCTGGCATCCTCACTTTTCTTTTTAAACAAAATTAGCTGTCATTCTGCCAGTTACAACAGGGAAACTATTTTAATTTTACAGTTCAAGTCCTCTTAATAAATTTAGACCTTAACTTCTCCATCTATAAAATGAAGATAACCATACTTCCTTCATAAAGGACTTTGAGATCCGTTGATGCAAAGTTCCATATAAGAGTTATGTATTATTATTATATGATAAATGATTAAATCAATCTGGCTAACCTGATGCAAACCTTTAATGTAGATGCACTTCAACTAGTTTAAACTGGTTTAGTTTAATTCAGTAATTTTCCAACCAGCTACACCAAATTAAGTGAGATTTAAGTGTATCTACATTAGAGGTTTGCGCCAGTTAAACAAGATTGATTTATAATCAATTTAGTTAATCGGTGCAACTTTTTTTCTGAGTGACTAGGCTTATGAGATGCAGAAGTTTTCAAATTTTAGTCTATTGTTAAAACATCAACTTTTTAATTTTTATTTTAAACTTTTACTACAACACACACTGTTACCTTTGAACTACAACACTGTTACCTTTGCAAAGCAGATTTTAAGCAGTTTAGTGGTACATAGCTATGAAACGGGTACATTTTGTTTCTATGTCTACTGGACCTGTAAAATTTCAAGAAATTCTCTGTGTCCAGATCTCAGCAGCCATTTTGTTCTCAGAAGTTGCTACATACACACACTCTGCTCTTCCGGAGAAGATTTTTTTCTCATTAATCTAAAAAAAAGTAATCTTAGAGTGATACTACATACTTTCCCCTGTAGTTTATGGAAGCATAACAGTACATATTGTTAAGACAAGCATCCCAACTGAACTTTGACATGCTTCTTAAAATATGCAACTGCCATTGCTCTTGGAATGTTCTGGGCAAAAACTTCATAGTTCTGCTTAGGTCATAGTATGAAGTAAAACAGTTTTATTAGTAATCATTGCACTCATATAACCATGAATGACATCAGTTGAGCCAATAAGGAAAACAACTGTAAACTTAAGAAGAAAACCATTTTATTCCTACCCTTGTCACTACATGCACTGGAAGGGAACCATACTGGCCCTTTTTTAGCTAGTAATGTCTAATGTAGTAAGACAGGAATAAGCAGAGTAGAAAGCACCTGTCAGCTCTATTTCCCACTCTCCTTGATTAGCATGAAACATTAATAGGGCTCTCAGAAATTCTGGTCTGAAATGGGCTTTGCCTGAAATCATGTCTGTCTTTACTGCACAAAAGCCGCTGTCATTAAAAAAGGGCAGATAACTAAAGAAGACTCTTTCTTGAAATTTATACCATTTTTTCATACAATGACAAATTATTTTAATAATAGGAATTGCACACACTGCCATTTGTGTAATGTTTCCCATAAAATTCCCCCATTAAATTTGCTCCTCTACTTGACTCATCTTTTTTTAAAAAAATGACACACACAAAATGATACATCATGCTTTCTTACAAAGAATTGAAAATGAACATACTGTAATGGGTTAACATACATTTTAATAAAATTTTCATTGTTGCACATTTCACTTTTCGGTACTGAGAGCCAGGGCTGTATCAGTAACCCCAGGCGATGCCTAAGGATAAAACAAATCATATGGTAGTGAACTATTTTCACCTATTTATCCTTCTACTGAAAATATATTCATAAATACAAAATGAAGCTAAGATATGTAGCCAGTAAAACTGTACATAACAAAGATATTCCCTAGTGTTTGAATTCTATTGTTTTTATAATACATTTCTTGGTTTCTAAGATTCTTGAGTTTATTTTTTTTATTTGTTATGTACATAGTATGTAACTGAGTCATTTTAATTTTGTTTTCCAAAAATTGCCTATAACTAATAACTCAATCCATATGGGTAAACAAAATTTTAATACACATGTTGGGGGGGTTTAAAATATGAGCCAAAATACATGGACATCTATTTACCTAGACACTGGAGTTTTCAGATGTAGAAACTTTTGATTTGTGTTGAATATAGATATTTATATGTAGAGAATCTATTGGTTTGAAAGGACATATGCCATTGAACTTTTTCCTATATACATCAGCTAGCAAATTAAATGTTTGTTGGTTAGGATTACCTCAGAGCATAAGCATTCAAAGAAATGCCTGGATACAAATTTACTGTGAAGTTTTAAAAAGAATATCTCTACCATAAAAATTATGGGAATTATTAACATTTCACTATAATATACTATACATAATACAAGGTCATAAAATTAAGCTACTTGCAGATACATTTAATCAAGTATGTTTCTAAGTTAATTATAGTTTATTGCCTACCTGCAGAGTTTTGAAGGTGAAATCATACACTAAGAAGAATGAACAGATGCAGTTAATGTATATTTGTTAGGAATATCTCAAGTTTTTCAAGAACATTGAAATCTAAAAATATTGAGCTCTGGCTCCTTCTCTTGCCACTAAAAAGCTGCTTCACCCCAATAGCCTCTTCGGATATTACTGAAAAAATGACATTTAGAACAACAGAAAATAGGGAGTGAAATTTAAGGATATTATTTCTTCCAACTGACACGGGGAAGCAAAATGGCTAAATGAACAAAGTGAATAGACTTCCAGCAAACTAGTGAGTTGAAGATGATTTGGTCTTACTAGTAAGAAACTTTCTGAAGTATATTGGATCATAGGGGAATATGTAATGAATAAAACGTTGACCTCTTATTATTTTGGTCCTGACCAATCTTTTTTCTTTATGAATGAAAAAAAATACCCACAGAAACAATATCTGTTTCACACTTAACTGTTGTTACTTTCTGAATATACAGCATTATACAAAAGCTGAATCATAATTTTCATTAGCGTTTTAACTCTCCCTTCCATTGATGCTTATGACAAGCTACTGCAGTCATGAGCCTGCTGCAAGTGATTGGATAACATTCCTTGGCACTTAATTGTTGGGTTAAAAAGTTGTGATATTTTTAATGTACAGTAGATAGTTCAAACCCAAATTAGATATAAGGAGGTGAATAGAATCCTCATATATTGCATTGGAACAGTCAACAAGAACACATTATCAAAAATGGCTGGGGATGGGTTTTGGTGTGTTGTGTGTGTTCTGGGTTGATTTTCTTTTTTACACAATATGCAAATTTCCTTCCTAGCCAAATGCTAATCAATAAGTCTATATGGAACAAAAAGCTCAGTTCTAAAACTGTTAATATATAGCAGTAGTTTAAGAAGTATAATGCATATTTCCTATCCATGGTACATTTTCTAGTAAAAATGCTTTGCAGTCTGCTAGCTTGTCAATCTTTAATAGAAACTCATCAATTATTTGTGGGCAGGAGATTGAAGCAACTAATAGCTCAAATATATTCCTCCATTTCATTGCATCAGTAGCTCTAAATTAATGCCTGCATTTTTCCTTAAAGTAAGTTAAAATAAATAAATAAATAACTGGAGATGTAAAAAAAAAAATATGCATAATTTGAATAATCAGGCAAGCACCTCAATATTACGTATTACCTCTGACACCGAAATAAGAGCCACCGAGTTTTTATTGATGGATACATTCCTTAAAATGAAGAACAAATATGATTTTTCTTACTTTCTTATTTGGCTACTTTTAAATATTTTTGTAACATCAAAATGAATTACAACTTTGCCAAATACATCCAAACACTAAAAATGCTTTAAAAATGCTTATTTTGACTTTTCACTTGAGTGACCTCATTCTCTGATATATTTAACTTGTAGGCGGGACATATAGCATTCCTCATAAAACAGTCTACTCCTTTCATCTAATTAAAAATGAAACTTCTCTGACATTAATAGGCAGTAAAGCAAATTTATAGGCAGACATAGAACATTTCAGTCAAAAAAGTTAGCCTCCAACTTGATAGAAGGCAGGTTTTGCCAATCACATGCCATGAATCTACCCCCCCCTCTGACCCCAACCGTCTCTCAGATAGCAGATACTGGCATTCTTTGCACATCAGAAATGCGCCAGCAGAGACCATTCATGAGGGAAATAGGAAAGCAAGTCACATTTGAGCAAACAGCAAATGCTCCGAAACCTTGACCCACTGCATGCAACAGTGAGTGAGACGCAAACCCAGCACCCAGCAATATAAGGATGAACAGCGACAGCAGGTTTTCTGACCTAGGGTCCAATCCTGCTGCAGTATACGATATTCCCTGTATACAGCTGTTTTTAAAAAAATAAATAAAAGGAGTTTTGCATTATCATTTTAAGCTAGTACCCACAGAACAGCACAGAATAGATGACACACTTACTGTAATGTCCCATGAAGCAAAGTTCCCATCTAGAGAGAGAGGCATTCTTTGCATTATTCCACTCCCTGCAAAAGGGTTAACCATTATGAAGAAACATTATGCCAGACATTAGCAGACAGCCTACTTAGATATTACATTTTTCCACCCATGATAAATCCTGGGTAAACCTGTTTTTCTTTTTAAACACCTTGCAGAGTGATGTCTAGCACTGCAGCTACTTGCCAAAGCACAATCAATATGGAAGGAGCGGTATTTTATGATTGGAGAAGTTGTTGTGTTTTTGGTGGGGAAATTCATTATTTAGTATCTGAACCCTCAGCATTTCAGTATCATTTATTCATAAAGTCCCTTTTTGCCAGGAGGAAATGGATACAGCTGTAGAGAGAGAGTGAGTGAGAGAGAGAGAGAGAGAGAGAGGGAGAGAGAGAGGGAGAGGGAGTGAGACGGATTGATGATATTGATCAGGTACCATCTTGAAACAAAGGCGAGGTGCTCTATTTTAGTTGACAACTGTGACACATAAAAAACAAGCAAGAGAGGGGGAAGGCTAGGGCCTTGAACATCACAGGCTTTAGAAAGCGTTTGAAGAAACCATTATGACAAGCAGGTCTAGGCAAGCTGCTGCAAAAATGTATTCAGAAGAGTCATTAAAAAATGATGCTTTGTTTGCCTTGTGAATATGAGGTTTGTAGCTAGCTGCAGTACACTCTCCTACAGAGGAAATGATGAGGTTTTCGTGCTGTACGGTTGCCTTGCCTTTTCTTTTTCGAAAAACAGAAAGAAAAAAAAAACTTTTATGCCTTTTACAATCCAGGCTTAAAATACATTTTAGATTCTCAGCCAGCCAATAACATTCACAGCTGGCTGTAACCAGAATGGACAGTTCACTATTAAAAATGTGCGATAAAGAGAAAATGACTAATTTCTCCATCTTTACAAGAGTTCACATTATTACTTCCTCCCTCTTTTTGTGGTTTGACAAAGGTAATCAGTACTTTTGCTAGACTGCTCAGTGGCAGAAAACACTTTTTGTCCAAGGAAGTGCTCTTGGCATCACATCATGGACCATTTTTGTCCATCTTGCCCAGGACAGCGTGCATGCATTATGGACTCTGACTGCCACGGGGCTTCTGATGTGCTCAGTTTGAAAGGGAAAGAACAAGCAAGGCTCCAACTACCCCTGCACCTTCTGGGAACCTATTTCCTTCCTCTGTGTAGCCGTATTTGGGGAATCCCCTACAACGTGTTCTTTGGGTAGATCTGGATAACATAACTTGAAAAAATATGCTTCACTGCACTTTTGTGGGGTAGCATGGACAAATGGACTAAGCAGGGACCTGCACTTTATGCCAGGCTCTAATACTGAGTGACTGGGTGAGCTTGGACAAGTCACATAACCATTCCATGCCTCAGTTTTCCCATCTGCAGAAGTATGCAATAATGCCCCAAAAACTTTTATAAAGCTCTCTGAGATCCATGGACAAAAAAGTGATGCTTGTGTTAAGTGTTATTAGCTATCTTCCCAGCTGAAGCTGGCCAAAAACTGTTGACGGGGTTCAGAACTCATATTTTATATTTTGGATATTTTGTAATCTGCTAGTAATTCAGAAAGTTTGGAAGCAATTGTCCAAACTAAAAAGACAAGACGTAAGAAGAGTGGAAAGCTTTCAACATAAATGGAGGTAAGGTATTCCCTTGCTTCAGAAGACATTACCTTCTGTATATCTCTGTCTTCTAACTATTGCCATTTCTAGTCACAGTCAGGTCTGAGGGGAAAAAAGTGAATTGGTTTTGAAAGCAAAGGAGACACTGCAGTAACACTGGCTAAAGTTTCTAAGTTGCCTGCAGACTCTTGAACTGGCTCAGTGGTCAAAGGGGTAGAATACAATATATTGGAACAACTTTGCTCGATGCGCATTTCAAGGACCTGATCCACAGCCCACTAAAGTAAATGGAAATGTCCCCACAGATCTCTATAGGCTTTGGTTCAAGCCACAGCAGGAGAATTGAACATATACATATACTTACACCCCTGCTATGTTCTGCTATGCTAATAAAGAGCAACCTAATGTGAATATTTCCATGCCAAGAGATCAGTAGGGGTCAGGCAGGAAAATCTCTTTTCTGTGTTATGAAATGGAAATTCTGCTCTTGTGAGATGTAGCAAAATCTTCTGATCTCTGGCATGGTTGTCCATCTTTCAGCACAAACTTAGATATTAATTGCTGTGACATCATTGTAACACAATGAGAAACCTAATATATTTCAGAGTTGAGTTTCTCCTCCTAATATAAAATCACAGTTCAATTTCTTGAGTTGTGAAAGGAAAGATAAAGATATATGTTTATGCCCTTCCTCTATGTCTGACTGCTATGAGTTGGGAGTAAAAAGTGTGTGTGTGTTTGGTTGGGGGGGGGGTGACTGAAAGAAAAGTTAAATAATCCCAAATTAACATTTCCTTTCTTATCTAAACCATCATTTGAGCACTGAAATAGAAAGAATACCAGAAATGTTCAACATTTATATGTGCCTCAGTGATTTTGCAATTTGAAGGATAAAACTGAATCAGTGAAATTCAGGCAGATTTACATTTTTATTTATTGCTTAAAATTATTCTTAACGCTTCCTACAAGGAAAAAACAAAAAACTGGGTGGGCTTTCCCTCCAAAGTGCATTCTGCAATGCAGCAGGAGCAAAAATAACAGGAGAGCCCAAGCCTGCTGACAAATATGCTTTGAGCAGCACAGTAGATCTGAACACTAACATAAATATTGAACCCCTCTCTTAAAAGGATAGTAAAGAAGGAACTCATAGTGGAGTTCAACCATTGGAGCAGGGATATTAGCTGTAGAGGAATGAGATTGGAGCTGAATCAAGTATGGCAGTCACATGTGGGAAAAGAAGGATGATCATGAGACTTGAGATTAAGAATTGACTGTGAGTGAATTTATCCAGATCAAATACATTTTAAATTGGTTCAGATTAGAGAATGAATGAATGTTTGGGGAATTCTTTTTTTGCCCAAACTGGTTCAACCATCCTTGATTTCTTATTCAACTTATTTATTATTGTTTTTTTCTTATTAATTCCTATTCCACTCAATCACAGGGAAGTAGTTTGGTGGGGAAATGAGGCGGGAAAAAAGTACCCTCTTCCACCATATCATCCTTTCTTCTCTCTTCACTGTTTTTTCCTTCGTCCAACTTCTTTCTCGCCAATCTGTCTCCTACTTAACAATTTCTCCCTACATTTTGTTTTCTCCTCCTGTCCCCCCTTCCATTCAACTACACCTTTATTCACTAACTGATCCAGTTCTTCTATGAACTCAATATTGCCAGTCCAACCCTCACCAGCTCAATAACACACACATCCCATTCCCCAAGCTGGGAACCCATTTTCTTCCTCCTTAGCCTCTCAACAACTCAAAATTATCTTCTACTCACCACAGCTCTGAACCATCTCTGACATAACATTCTTCACCTCACCATTCAGAACCCTCAAGGCATAAAACTCTGTCTCTCCTATCTGAGACCCACCCCACCAAACTCATTATTGGCAGCTCATTATGTACTAATGGAGGCAAGTCCTTTAGTGAAAAAAGCCCTGTAGTACCCAGGTATAAACAAGCAAATCGGAGTTTAGGGGGCATCGGGAATGCAGGGTTTGCACCATAATACCCTATCTGTTAAACTTTTCTCTACTTTGTTTAATGACTGAAGAGGGGTGGGTAAGGTTGTACTATCCCCAGCCTCTGACCCAAAGAGACCTCAGAGTGAAGAGGAAGGATTCCCGGTAGGTAGAATATTATCCTACATCTTAGCAGACCTAGGGTCAAATTGTGGCTCCATCCCAGACTTCCTGTGGGAACTTAGACAAGTGTCTTAACAGTACAGTCTCTGTGCAAAAGAATAAATTGACACAAAATTGACATCAGAAGTAACAACATTCAAAAACCAATAACACTTCAATCTTCCTGATCACTCCATCAATCATCTGTTAATAGCCGTACTTAGGCAAATGGATAACAAATCAAAGCTTCAAAGAGAAACTGAAGAACTGGAATTTTTACACAGATTTGACACCATCAATTTAGGGATAAATAGAAACTATGGGTTTTTTTCCTATTACAACAGGTAATTTTGCTTTCCTTTTTCCTTCACCTCCCTCCTATATGTTGTTGTCTGCTGTTTGATTCTAAACAACTGTTTTGATTTGCTGTAACAGTCTGACCTGATCCTATGACTTAACATTTCACTGCATTTATTTTCCTCCCATTCATCTGTAAGTTCTCCATCTTCAAGTATCTGATGAAGTGGGATTTTCTCCCATGAAAGCTCATGCGATAAATAAATTTGTTACTCTTTAAAAGTGCCACAAAACTCCTTTGGTATATCTACACTGGCAAGTTAGGTCGACTTAAGAATGTTTAAGTTGACCTATACAAAGCTGTGCTCACACTGGGCTTTTATTAAGTCGGCTTAAACCCTTCCTTAAGTCGACTTAATAACACCTCCTCTGAGATCAGCTTAAGCCTTAAATTGACTTAAAGCCAGTGTGGATGAGGATTAGTGCAAAGTTGTCCTTATTAAGTTGACTTAAAGCCAGTAAATCAATTTATCAGGGTCGACTCAAGTTGACTTAAAGTATCACCACTCTGTTAGGTCGACTTAGCAAGGTTGACTTTAGGACGACTTTAAGTCGACTTTAAATCAACCTTCTTAAGTCAACTTAACAAAGTTGACTTAACTTTGCCAGTGTAGACATAGCCCTTGTTTGTCTTTCTTTAATTAATATGCTCTAATATACTAGCCACATTCAGAAGTAGTGTTAAATGTCATCTTTATAGTATATGAACAAAATACATTGAAGGAGCCAGGTACTCCAACTGCACTGTAATCACAAATTCTAAAATAAATAGCTTTCATGTGCAGTTGATCCAAAAAGCAACCATTAGCTCCAAAACTCAACCCCCACCCATCAGAACTCCAGTCTATTGCCCTCGGTGATGGAAGGTCAGGTTAGGGACTACTTAAAGAAGTTGGATGTGCACAAGTCTATGGGGCTGGATGAACTGCATGCTGAGGAGTTGGCTGATGTGATTGCTGGCCATTATCTTTGAAAACTCGTGGCGAATGGAGGAGATCCCAGAGGATTGGAAAAAGGCAAATATAGTACCTATCTTCAAGATAGGGAAAAAGGAGGATCCGGGGAACTACAGACTGGTCAGCCTCACCTCAGTCCCTGGAAAAATCATGGAGCAGGTCCTCAAAGAATCCATCCTGAAACACTTGGAGGAAAATAGAATGATCAGGAACAGTCAGCATGGATTTACCAAGGGAAAATCGTGCTTGACGAACCTGATTTGCCTTCTATGATGAGATGACTGGATAGCGGATGTGAGAAGAGCCATTTATGTGATATACCTCGACTTTAGCAAGGCTTTTGATACGGTTTCCCACAGCATTCTCATCGGCAAGTTAAGGAAGTATGGCTTGGATGAGTGGACCGTAAGGTGGATAGAAAACTGGCTAGATCAATAGGCTCAGCGGGTAGGAATCAATGGCTCGAGCTCCAGTTGGTAACTAGTAATGAATAGAGTGCCCCAGGGGTCGGTCCTGGGGCCGGTTCTGTTCAACATCTTCATTAATGATTTGGATGATGGGATAGATTGTGTGCTCAGTAAGTTTGCAGATGACACCAAGCTGGGGGGAATGGTAGACATACTGCAGAGCAGGGACAGGATTCAGGGAGATTTAGACAAATTGGAACACTGGGCCAAAAGAAATCTCATGAGGTTCAACAAGGACAAGTGCAAAATCCTGCACTTAGGATGGAAAAATCCCATGCACTGCTACAGGTGGGGGACTGATCGGCTAAGTAGCAGCACTGTAGAAAAGGACCTGGGGGTTATGGTGGACGGGAAGCTGGATATGAGCCAACAGTGTGCTCTTGTTGACAAAAAGGCCAATGGCATATTGGGCTACATCAGTAGGAGTGTTGCCAGCAGATCGAGGGATGTGAGTATTCCCCTCTATTCGGCACTGGTGAGGCCGCATCTGGAATACTGTGTCCAGTTTTGGGCTCCCCGCTACAAAACAAATGTTGACAAATTAGAAAGAGTCCAGCGGAGGGCAGAAAAATTATTAGGGGGCTTGGACACATGACTTACAAGGAGAAACTGAAGGAACTAGGCTTATTTAGTCTGCAGAAGAGAAGACTGAGGGGGGATTTGATAGCAATCTTCAACTATTTAAAGGAGTGCTCCAACAAGGAGGGAGCTAAGCTGTTCTCGGTGGTAACAGAGAACAGAATAAGGAACAATGATTTCAAGCTGCAGCTGGGGTGGTCGAGGTTGGATATTAGAAAAACTTTCTCACTAGGAGGGCGATGAAGCATTTGAATGGGTTGCCTAGGGAGGTGGTGGAATCTCCGTCTTTGGAGATATTTCAGGTCCGGTTAGACAAAGCCCTGGCTGGGATGATTTAGTGGGTGTGGTCCTGCTTTTAGCAGGGGGTTGGGGTAATTGACCTCATGAGGTCCCTTCCAGCCCTAAGATTCTATGATTAAAAATATACATTTCAAAGAGAAGTGTGGGGGAGGAATGATGTAAATAGACTGTTCTGCTACATTTTGCTATCTTAATTATTCACTGATTTACAGCCCATGCACCTGTACAATCATGCAATGATTTGCACAGGCCATAGCTCAGAGCAGAATCTAGCTCTTAATCATATCCATAAAGGAAATAAATTATGCCTTCCTTTACTAAATGATAGATTAATGATTATTTCATAGGCCTCATCATTAAATAGCGTAAGTGTGTAATTTCTCATAAAAAACAGGGGTTACGTATTTATACATCTCCTGATGTTTGAACATGTTGACAAGGAATCTTTGATTAGCATCAACAATTTCTGCCAACTGATGCCAAGCATTCAGACAATCACTATCAACGGTCACCAATTCTCTGGTTCATAGAATCATAGAATAATAGGGTTGGAAGGGACCTCACGAGGTCATCTAGTCCAACCCCCTGCTAAAAAGCAGGACCACTCCCCCTAAATTATCCCAGCCAGGGTTTTGTCTAACCGAACCTTAAAAATCTCCAAAGATGAAGATTCTACCACCTCCCTAGATAGCCCATTCCAATGCTTCACCACCCTCCTAGTGAGAAAGTTTTTCCTAATATCCAACCTTGACCTCCCCAGCTGTAATTTGAAACCATTGCTCCTTGTTCTATCTTCTGTTACCCTCGAGAACAGCCTAGCTCCCTCCTCTTTGGAGCAACCCTTCAAGTAGTTGAAGGTTGCTATCAAATCTCCCCTCAGTCTTCTCTTCTGTAGACTAAATAAGCCTAGTTCCTTCAGTCTCTCCTCATAAGTCATGTGCCCCAATCCCCTAATCATTTTTGTTGCCCTCCGCTGGACTCTTTCTAATTTGTCCACATCCTTTCTGTAGTGGGGAGCCCAAAACTGGACACAGTACTCCAGATGCGGCCTGACCAGTGTCGAATAGAGGGGAATTATCACATTCCTCGATCTGCTGGCAATACTCCTACTGATGCAGCCTAATATGCCATTGGCCTTTTTGGCAACAAGGGCACACTGTTGGCTCATATTCATCTTCCCGTCCACCATAACTCCCAGGTCCTTTTCTACAGCGCTGCTACTTAGCTGATCGGTCCCCAGCCTGTAGCAGTGCATGGGATTTTTCCGTCCTAAGTGCAGGACTTTGCACTTGTCTTTGTTGAACCTCATGAGGTTTCTTTCGGCCCAGTCTTCCAATTTGTCCAAGTCTCTCTGGATCCTGTCCCTGCCCTCCAGAGTATCTACCATTCCCCCCAACTTGGTGTCATCCGCAAACTTACTAAGCATGCAGTCTATTCCATCATCAAGATCATTAATGAAGATGTTGAATAGAACCAGCCCCAGGACCGACCCCTGGGGCACTCCACTCGTTACCGGTTGCCAACCAGACATCGAGCCATTGATTCCTACCCGCTGAGCCCGTTGATCTAACCAGTTTTCGATCCACCTTACGGTCCACTCGTCCAACCCATACTTCCTTAACTTGCCGATGAGAATGCTGTGGGAAACCGTATCAAAAGCCTTGCTAAAGTCAAGGTATATCACGTCAACGGCTCTTCCTGCATCCACAAATCCAGTCATCTCATCATAGAAGGAAATCAGGTTGGTCAGGCACGATTTGCCCTTGGTGAATCCATGTTGACTGTTCCTGATCACTCTATTTTCCTCCAAGTGTTTCAGGATGGATTCCTTGAGGACCTGCTCCATGATTTTCCCAGGGATTGAGGTGAGGCTGACCGGTCTGTAGTTCCCCGGATCCTCCTTTTTCCCTTTCTTAAAGATAGGTACTATATTTGCCTTTTTCCAATCCTCCGGGACCACCCCCGTTCGCCACGAGTTCTCAAAGATAATGGTTCCTAGAAAACAACTCATGTCCTTTATAGTTAAAGGGTTTCAGTGGTATAGACCAGTGGTTTTAAAACTGAGGCTTGGGACCCAGTACTGGGTTGCAGACCCTCAGGTTCTGGTTCGCAGCATCTCCTGATGCCACCGCCAAAAGACTGGACTGCATTGCTCAAAGATGTAGTTGTTGGGTCACAGGCATAAATTATTTTTTTCAATTGGGTACCGAGAAAAAAGGTTTGAAAACCACTGGCAGAGACTGTGGCTTCAGCAGTCATAACTGCATTGTGCATGCATTTAGAGTTTCACTCACCAACAGGCTGATGTGAACAATACTTTTTGGAATGGAAAGAGCTCACGCTTGAGGCTGGCAGTAAGCCCCATCCCATTGTTGGTCTCTGAGCATTAGTGGATAGAAAAGAATAGAGACTTGGCCACATCCCATCCTACCCAAGCATAGGAGTGCTTTAGGGCATGGTAATCTTCCCTCAACCTTATGCTCAAAGAGTGCAAGCACTAAAATAGACCTGACTCTCATGTGTACACCTCTGTAAGAACACCCAATACATGGCCCATATTTACAAAAGATCAAATAATATTATTGCCAAAGTCTCATAAAATGCCAGTGGGTAGTCTATTGTATAATAGCTATGTGTGCTATGTGCATAAATCTGAACTCAGATTCTGAATAGTGCATCTCATCCAAATGTTTTGCTGTCCCTCACAGCTGATTTTTCCCTCATATAAGCTATTCTACAAGACCATTTCAGTAAATAACTAACAGCCCTTACAGTGGACTAGTCTCTGTCTTAGCTGAAATCTCCAGCCCTTGGTAAAAGAGTAAATTTTATCTAAATGTTATACTATGAACTGTCCATGGTTAGGACAAGGCAATAAAACCAAACACCCCCCCCCTAAAAAAACCCAACAACAACAACAACAACAAAAAACAAAAAAAAAAAACAAAAAACCACGTTAGAGCCAGACTATTTAGGCAATGAGGTCTACTGACATAGGCTGCATCTACACTGGTAAATTAAGTCGACTTAAGCTTGGCTTAAGTCGACTTAATTTGCCCTGCGTCCTTAATGGCTCATCAGGATACTCCCTGGGACCATTCTACCTGGAAAATTCCTAAACATTAAGGAGACAATGGTTGTTCACACCCTCCTGTCTAAGGCATTCCTCCAGAATGACACAAGTTAAAGTATGGATATAACATCAAATTCCTGACGTCTAATCGAAATAGAATTCCTAGACATAAACTATATAATCATTCCCAGCAAATTACTACCTTTCTATTGATACAAACATGACATAGTTCCTATGGATTATAGCATTTATGAGATATCCATAGAAAATAATATCATAAATGCTTCCCTAAATCCAGACAGCATCACACACAGGGCTCTGCCCTGCCAGGGTCCCTGTCCCCCTTTGTCCCATTGAACACAGGGGGTGCTCCCCCCGCCACCGTGGACCTGCCCAAGGTCCCCCTAACCCCACAAAGTCGAGCTAGAGCATCCAGTGTGGACGCTCTAGGTCGACTTTGTAAGTTCCCCTTTAAGTCAATTTTAATTTTAAGTGTAGACACACTAAGTCGACTTAACTAAGTCGACTTTAAGTCAACTTAGTTAAAGTCGACTTAAAAGTGCAAGTGTAGACATAGCCATAGTCAGTATCATTAACATGTACCAAGAGATCATTAATCTATATCACTTTTTAAAGCTCCTATTGGCCTTCCAGTAAAAATCATTTTTGATTCAGCGATTAGGTTAAAAATTATGCCACAATATATTCAGTGTCTTATTAATGGTTGGTAATAATGTTAGAATCTCTCAAGTAAACAATTGGTGGCTTCTGTCAGCTGGTCTTTTTATGAGTTGGGGAATCTTGTGTCTCAGTCAGAGAAGAGTGTGACAGATTCACCACCACAAAAACCCAAAGAGGTGCACACTGGCTTTTCTGCACCAGCCTGGTCTACTTTGCCTCATAGAGAGAATTCTGCTACTGTCCTGAGGGGTTTAATGGGACATAAAAATTACAGAGTCAATTCACACTGCCTGACTTAAGTGCCTAGGCTTTCTATACAATGGATGGTAGGAGAGTGGTACCTTAGACTGCAATTCTCAAAGCCAGCATGCTAGGGAGGAGCCACATAAACTAGCCAATGAGAGATGGCACCAAGAAGATGGTGTAGGGTGGAGGTGATAAATCCATTTTATCTATGTCTGGGCTGCAGGGAGGCACCCAAATGCTCTTCAGTATAATGGAGGGTCTCTGAGGCAAAAGGGGCTTCCACCAGGGATCAGCACTGAGGGCTTGTTTACATTGGTGTGGGATTGTAATTCAATTTTTGGCTGTCAAATTACAGAAGGTGAAGGCGAGTGATCACAGCAAATTGCTTGCTTGGGGTCTCGTGTCCCCACTGCTCACATTACTTCCTGAAATGCATTGTACTGTGGGTAGTAGGTCCAGGAGCTTGTGGGAGGCAATCGTCCTCCGCTCACTCCCCCTACTCTCTTCGTTAAAGAAAACAAAAGCAGGAAAAGTTTTCCTTGCTGTTTCTCTGCCGCAGATAAAATAGACAGGCATAATGATCATGCAGAGTGAGAAATTAACTGAAAACTTCACGGGACTGTAAGTAGGGGAGGAACTATGCTGTCATGACAGGAAAAAACAGTTGAGCTACTCTCTGGCTACACAGACCGAGATAAGAATTCTAGTTTTCAACCTCAATGCTACACCACTTGCAGAGTGAAGACTTAGTCATGTAGATGACTTGCACAGAATGTAGACATACGAAAATGAACACTGAAAGTGCCTAAATCAGGTTGATTCATTTAAGTACATTGGGGACTGATTAGCAGCAAATGAAGAAATAGATAGAGAACTGTAAGCTAGAATGCTAAGCACAGGAGAAGTTTGATGTAAGATAAGTGAAGTGATTTGTGATAAATAGATGCCCAGACTAGTTAAGGGACAACTATAAAAAACCATGGAAAGAACATTTCTTCCATATAGACCAGAGACCTGGTTAATAAACTACAGGCTTTTGAGAAGACTTGAAGCCATAGAAATGAGCTGTTCAATGACATTGAGGGGGTGACATTGCTGGACGACATATGGAATGAACTCACCAAGGACTGCAGAATCAGAAAGAAGATATAAGCAAGTACACTGAGATGATATGGGCATGTATAAAGGACGGATGAAAGGAATCCTGTTACGGAGATATTTTGAGGCTAGAGTCCACAGAGAAAGAACAAGAGGATGGCTCTTTGGGAGGATGGAATAGATATAGAACAAGTGTTGGACTGGCAAAGCTATAAGGCTATGTCTACACTGGCAATTTAGTTCGAATTAAGGAAGCTTAATTTGAACTAACTAAAGCCATGGCTACACTATGCTATTCGAACTAACTAGTTCGAATTAACCAATGTGGCCATGTTAGTTCGAACGACTTGCTTAGTTCGAACCAACCGGCCATTGAACTCAATGCAATTCATTAATTCGAACTAAGCAAGTGCCACGAATGGCACTTGCTTAGTTCGAACTAAATTTTCTAGTTCAAATTAAGTTAATTTGAACGAACTAAAATTAGTTCGAATTAGTTAGTTCGAATTAAGTAATTCGAACTAACGTTAGCAAGTGTAGATATAGAGTAAAAGACTGATTCAGTAATCCTACCCCAGCTAAAAGGGGAAGAAGATGCAATTGTTCTTCATTGGACACAATAACTAGATAGACTATATAGAGGAAACCCCAGATCAATCAAAAATCACATCAAAATCCCAACTTTCTCATATGAGGTAAAATCAGAATATTGTAAGTCAATAAAACCAGTTTTCCTTGAAGGAGGACTGAGAAAAGACTGAAGGATGGCACCTTAGATATGAGATTAGTTGTATTTCCTGAGGCAATGCTACACTGCCAGCAATTTGATGCTTCTCGTGTGTAATGTCGTTCCAGGAATTTCCACACCTGAAGACAGGAATATTCCCATTGACTTCAGTAACAGTATATATGGAATATATTAGAATATTCCCATTGACTTCAGTAGAAGTTTTCAGCATTAAGAATATCTGTCTGTCCATCCATCTAGGTTTTTATACTGTGCTCATCACTATGTTATCTCAGGCTTGCAGGATAAGGATCATTTTACTTTGAAAACTATGGCAGAAGAATGTAAATAGCCTTATACTGGGAAATACATGTTTCATAATGTTCCCTATAATCTATACCTTTTTCTCTTTTTCTCTTCTTTTTCTGACAGCCCCATCATCTTTCATCACATTTTGGTGTATGCAAAATTGAATATTACATTTTCTCCAATAATAACTATAAGTGAATTTATCCAAATATTGTGTTGTGTGAACAAACATTCTCATGCTTTTCTGTTCTGAGAAATGTAAGCAGTTTTTTTTTTCAATTAAGCATTGTGTCCCATTTCTCAAGACCAGTTTTACCTTCCAGCATCAAGCAATAAATCTCTTTATAGCTAGGAAAAATACCCAAGGTAATTCGAGTCATTCAGACTATTGTCATTCTTTTCCCTGTGATACAAAATATACTGGCTTTACAGTTATTCTGCAATGCCGATAAAAGGCAAAGAGATCCGCTTTACAATATTTCTAATATTTATGAAGACACATCTTGGGTTTATTCATGTCTTTTTTCTAATCTAACAAAGAGTCCACTGTGAATTTGGATGAGAGAGGTGCCAGTTTAACACCAGCAGTTACTTGTGAATTTATGTACAGGTCATCTTAGCAAGAGTCAGGAAAATGTTTTGATTGTTGGATGTCCATGGAGCATCAACCAATTGCAAGTGAACTTATTAGTTTTTACTTGCCCCATCCCTGAAATAATGAGACCTGGATAGGTGTTGCAGACTTTGCAATATCTATTGGTACTATGGATAATTCCAGCTGATTAAACACGAATACCAGAAAAATCCATTGCTTCAGGTAGAGTGGATGAAACTTGAAAGGTTCATTGGATTGGTTTGGTTTAGTTTAAACAAGTAAGTATTTGTTGGATGCTTTTCTAAAGTACCATGCCAAAGTGATTTGCAGTGTGTAGCTAGAGATGGCAGTGAAAGGCTCTAGCAGGGGAGAGGCAGAGAAAAAAGGCTCCTAAGAAACCTGCCAGAGCTTCACCCTGCTACCTCCCCTTCCCAGAGCTTTTCCTCACCGCTGGAGCCTTTTCCTGTCAACACTACATTGTTAAAAGTAGTAAAGTAGACATGGGAAACATTGCTTGGGCATGTAGACAGTTGTGTAAGGTCTGCATCCCAAAGTTCTGGCATGTCTTTACTGTATACACCTAAGCGATACCTCCTTGTCTACACAAGAGGTTCTCAGTCAGCAGCACACGGGCTACTTGTAGCCCCGTCAGCACAGAGTTGTGGCCCATGTGACATCCTCAGGTCCTACAGGTAGTATATGTGTAGTGTGTATGTGGCCCTCACGAAGAACTGCTTATGTAGACCACAATGGTAAATAGATTGAAAACCACTGGTCTATACAGCTATTTAGACCTGTGCTGGGAAGTGTGCAGTGTATATATATTTACAGGCACTGTAAGTGTATACCGCTTATTTAGAGACCTCGATCATCCACAACACACTGCCTCTTTGCCTCATAACCCTGTAGATCAGCAATTCTCAAACTGTGGTTCGTGACCCCAAGTGGAGTTGCTGCATCAGCAGATGGGCTCACAGCAATCATGAGCTTGCAGAGGATGCCATTTTACTAAATGTCCTCTCCCACACAGCATGACCTCACAGGCTCCATATGCACAAGGTCACACCGCATAAAGTATGCTATTTTACTCCACAAAATGGCACCCTCTGTGTAATATGATGTCGCATGCACCATATGTATGTAAGGTCATGCAGTCCAGAGGATGACATTTGTAAAACGAAATGTAATGTTTCATTACAGCATACATTTAAACATATACCCCCTGGACAGACAGCCAATGGGAAATTTGTACGTGCCTTACAACATCACCACTGAAGCATAAATAAGAGGTCTGATTCACCAGTGAATGAGTTACAGTAGCATACAGCTAGAAAAATACAATGGTGAATCAGGACCATAATCGACTGGCTGCCAACACACATGCATATTCCCATGAGCTTTCATGGGAGGAAATCCCACTGGACTACAGAGTCCTTCCTTTGGGAAGACTCCCCATTTAGGAGCTTTACAAATGATTTTTTAAAAATCAAGACTTCTCATTAATAAGATGTCAGATGAGCCACATTTTGAACTATTAAGTTTCTCACAGCTTAACGAGATATGATCTTGTGAGAAAGGGACTTCTGGAACTGGGACATTAAGTGTGCTTCATTTCATTGTCCATAGACTGTACCTCTGTTTTTCTATTTAGGGTTATGTTGTAGCTTTCTTTTAATTTTCATTGCAACTACTTGTCACTCCCTAGGACACAATTAATACCTTGACTAAACAAAATCTTTGGAAGTTGTGGAGCTAAACCTATATCCACCAGTCTTCTTATTTGAAGCCTGTTGTATTCTTTGAAGAGTCTCACAAGATACTGGTAGAGCTGTATTTATATTACAAATGGCCGTATATACACCTACAGTATCTTGCATGTTGAATCTCTTTGTTTTTCAATAACAGCAACTGGACTACATATGATCTTTTACAATTACATTGCTTCATTTGTGATACCAAAATGTTAACACTAGATCAATTCTATAAAAATAGAGCTCTAGTTATTCACTTAAATTTCATGATCTTACAATCAAACAATATATTTTACACAAGTATAAATAAGTGTTAGGACCTCTCACTAGACCAGAGTGGCTCTTTTTTTCACAAAAGTAATGATAAAGATCTGTTAACTAAAATGTAAACTGTGAACAAACACCTAATAACTGTGCTTATCTAGAGACGTGACAAAGAGATCTCAATATTTATAATGCTAATAAGTGCTGGGCAATAATTGTCCATGCACAGTAGTTTGAAATGTAGTTGATCATTTGGTTCTGTAGGTATATCTTGTCTTTTCCTTGATTTTTTTTCACTGTAGTCTGATATAGTCTGGCATCTCTGGTCTGTGCAATCCATGATTAAATAGCATGAATTGGCTAACATGAAAAAAATCTTGTTTTCAGTAACCCAAATGTATACATAGATTAATTAATTTGTTTGCAGGGGAATAGGGACAAAGTCATTTATGACTCATGCTATGCTTTTATACAACATATGACAAAAGCATATTACTCTTTAATATTTTTCTTTTATTCATTTCTTAAAATACATTTTTGCATTTTGTTCTGAACTTCCCAAGTCTTTAGTTACATACACATAAACCTGTTACAGATACTTACAGCTTTTGCATAAAGACATCCATTTTTACTAACTTCACATGGGCATTATTAGTTTTCCACAGTAAAAGTAATGCTGACTGCTAACAGGAATGCTCACAATGGACAACTGGTCTCTTGAATTCATATATGGCAAAATTGTTCAAAAATTAATATTTGGGTGGGGGCAGAGATTGCAATTTAATTTTAAATGAATTTATTATATTATCCTCCACTTTCGCTCTGTTAGTTATTGAAAATTAGTCTTCCAATTTGGTCAGTGTGCTTTTCTTCATGACTTGTTACGAGCTATTAATATTGTTACTAAACTAATTAAACCTACACCTCACTCATCAAATGTTTTAAAAGCCCAAAATAACTAGGTTTACGTGTAATAGAATGGTACTTGAACACATCATCTATACTGAAGCTAGGAGCTAGATAAAAATCTCCTAGAACTCAATAATGATGTTTCACCTTTTTAAGATTCCATTAACTCATATGTGTTGCATACGTAGTATTCTGTCTTCTGGTGGCATGTGACCAATTCATTTTCTTCACATTTTCTCTTGGATCTATTGTATTTACTTTTTTTTTGTGGCCACAGAAAATGTAAATAAACAATGATGCAGACTTGACTAACAAGGTGGCACCTGAAATTTGTATACACATTAGTTGTTCCAGGTTTGTTTTTAACAATTAATGTCCAGGTATGTTTGTCCTTGCATATAGTATGAACAATAATACCATAGGTGTATTTAAGGTCTAGAGACCTAATGGTATGTTAAGGAAAAGTCTGCTGAAAACCATAAACAGTCTGCCAGTTGTCATAAGGAATGTTTGCTACAAAAAATTAAAACATATGGAGTAAAGAAGTAGCATATGTCTGCTCATTTTCATAGGACCTCATTTAAAGGCAATTGATGTCAATATTCATAGTCAATATGCCTCCTAAATTCAATAAGCTATGGATTAGTCTCATATACTGACTAAGCAAAAAATCTAATCGCATACTGAGCTGGATTCACTGATATGCCTCCTATTCTGCACTGATCCTGTAATGCCAGGAGCTGTAAATCTGACTTACCCAGCTAGTCAGGCCTGAGCTATCGTTAGTTGGTGGCACAGCAGTACTGCAAAGCAGATAGAGAGTAAGAGTGAATTTGTCCATCTATGTATAAAGACCATGGGGCAGATCCTCAGCTTATGTAACTAGCATAACTCCATTGAAGTTAATAGAACCGTGACAATTTACACAAGTCCCGGATGATTGGTAAAAGGTAAATATAGTACCTCTCTTCAAGAAAGGGAAAAAGGAGGATTTGGGGAACTATAGACCAATCAGCCTCACCTCAATCCCTGGAAAAATCATGGAGCAGGTCCTCAAAGAATCCATTCTGAAACGCTTGGAGGAAAATAGAGTGATCAGGAACAATCAGCATAGATTCACCAAGGGCAAATCGTGCCTGACCAACCTGATTGCATTCTATGATGAGATGACTGGATTTGTGGATGCAGAAATAACCATCAATGTGATATACCTCGACTTTAGCAAGGCTTTTGATATGGTTTCCCACAGCATTCTTGTCGGCAAGTTAAGGAAGTATGCATTGGATGAATGGACTGTAAAGTGGATAGAAAACTGGCTAGATCATTGGGCAGAACAAGGAGCAATGGTTTCAAGTTGCAGCTGGGGAGGTCGAGGTTGGATATTAAGAAAAAACATCTCACTAGGATGGTGGTGAAGCATTGGAATGGGTTACCTAGGGAGGTGGTTGAATCTCCATCTTTGGAAACATTTAAGGCCCAATTAGACAAAACCTTGGCTGGGATGATTTAGTGGGAGAGGTCCTGCTTTTAGCAGGGGGTTGGACTAGATGATCTCATGAGGTCCCTTCCAACCCTAAGATCCTATGGCTATGTCTACACTAGAAAAAGTTAGGTCAGCTTAACAAAGTGGTTTCCATGGATGTGGACTTAGTCCATTTTGTTAAGTCGATCAAACTGCCCTTAGGTCGACTTAATAAAGTGGATTTAAGCATCCACACTGTGCTTTGGTCAACTTAAAGGAGGGTTAGGTCGACCTAAGGAGGGTTAGGTTGACCTAACTGGCAGGTCTTACTAAGTCAACCTAAGCTTTCATTAGGTCGATTTAAGGATTTTCTTTAAGTCGACCTAATTTGCAAGTGTAGACATAGCCTATGATTCTATGAATATAAGTTAAGAATGTACCCCCAAAGATCCACAAATGCCTTAAACAGTTCTTTGTGCTTCATCTTTTTTTTTCTTTTTTCTTGTTTTGTTCTTTCTCTTTTTGAGTTCTTTTCAAACATGCTCTTCTCAAACACATTTGTGTATTATGTACAAAACTAAATGAATTCTATATGTGACATCACTGAAAGTTATCAATATAAGTATTTAAAAGACAGCATGGAAAAATACCTTGTTAATGTACTACAGAAGGAAGGAAAAAACAAGAGTCATAAGTCAGCCTAAAAAGGAGTATATGAACACAGCAAAAACGGGGTTTATTTTTGCTGTCTTCTGTGTCAGAAATAAATATGTACTGATATGCTTGGAGACAGGTTAGTTAGTTGACATAACCTGCTGGTGTTCATGCTGCCCAGAGAGTTTTTCTCCTTGCTGAAAAATCACGGGAAGTAATTTTAAAATGTATATGTCACATCAGATTGCATGAAGCTACTCAGAGGTGAACTTCTCATCCTGTGACCTCATATAACTTCTGTGCAATGCAGTTCATAAAAGTCTAATAGCAAAAAATACATTTATTTTCATGTTTCAAGGAGAAATAGGTCAAAAAGGTAGGGGAAAGGTGTGTAAAAACAAGCTGTACTCTGACTGCCTCTTGATTTCTTTTTAGTGATTTTTATATAATTTTTTTAATTCCTCTGAGGAAACACTGATATGAGCATATCTAATTCCCTGCCTCTTATCAAGATCCTCTCCAATTCTGAAAAGTGTATTGAAAAGCTTAGACAAGACCAACAATTGAGTAAGTGAACGACTTAAATTTAGCAATCTGCCCCATCTTGGATTTAGCTTGGACATAATGGTTACCTTCTCCAGTCCTAAGGAAGAGCTCTGTGAAGCTCAAAAGCTTGTCCCTTCTACCAACAGAAGTTGGTCCAATAAAAGATATTACCTCACCTATCTTGTCTTTCTCAATTAAAAAGTACTGAGGCCCGAATTCCTCATTGTATTTCATTATGTTGTTTCTCTATGCTCAGCTAATGAGGTTGATTATATAAAATGCAGAGGACTTGAAAACATGGGTTAATTTAATGAAGATAAAACGTGTAAGCACTCTTTGGCTCAGATGAAATTGCACTAACCCTAGCTTTAAACTACTGGTTTAAATCCAAGCTGACATTTTCAGTTATTGCATCAGTAGTGAACAGACGTCCACGACACAGAACCATTGCACATAATCCTGTAAACTTGGCAGTCAGTCAGTTAGTGGGGCCTAAAACCGATACTGATACAGAATAAATTATCCAAAACAACAGTGCAGGGTTAGGGTTGTGAGGGGCGGAATTGAGAGCCGCTTTGAATGGGAATCCTATTTGGTCACCAATTGCTAACATGGCCTTAAAGCCACTTTAATCCTTAATCTTCCTACTGACACTTTTTAAATGGGGTGGGGGGAGGAGCGAGGGGAGAGAAAAGGTGCTTCTCCTTTTCATTTGTAGTGGTAACCTACTACTGGGTGTTGGAGGGATATCAAAAGAGGACTAGAATTAAGAGAAAAATAGAGGAGAGCGATATAATTTAAGGAGAGATTGTTAGTTCAAACGTTTGCCAAATTGGGGTGAGCAATTTGCTGCAGAATCTGCCATCCCTTTTATGTTTGGAAGATGTTATTGAGGAGGGAAATCTCAGGGAAAAATACATTTTTCATTAAAAATTAAATTAAAAAGACAACTTTGTTCCAATTCACAGAATGTGGTGGAGTAACACTATAGAAAACCTAAGTTGGATTACTACAGTTTCTCATCTTTATCAGATACATATCCTCATACAAATGCCCTATTATTACTTCAGTCCTTTTTAAAACAACATTCTAATATGAAGGAAGAGACCTATAATACCATGAAAATAAAGAGTTCAAATTTCATTTTAACTAGTACTCACATACCTCAAGTTATTGCTGATCATCTGTCCTTATTAATAATCAGAACACAAAAAAGATGTTACAGATGATGCCAGTGGTAGAAGGAATTTCAAATGAACTTACATATTTTCTAGACCAAGTTCATATGAGATATTTTAATTCTACATATACAATGCAGCAAAGTTGAGGCCTCATGCTGCAAGCCTACCCTATTGTTAGTAACTCTTACTTCAGTCAAACCACTGAATGTGAGTGAGGTGAGAAGGGGTTTGTAGGACTGGGCCCTTGAGAGTATTAAGGGACTAGGTTTGCCCTTTCATCAGAAAATTGTCTTGACTAGAAGAATGGTCAGTGGAACCCCCTTGGGATTGGCTATATTTCACATTTTGACTAGCCAGGTAATTGGAACTTTAGAGGCACCTGCTGTGTGTATGCTAAGGCACCAACTCTGTAGCTGAGTCTTACAGCTAAGAATAATTTCTAGATGGTAGTAGCTAGATTCATCAAAAAAACCTCAGAATCTGTAAGATTTTTTTAAAGCTAGATAATATCTAAGTAAGTCATTAATTTTCTTCACATTTTAGCTGGACAATGTGGGGAGACACCCATCAAAATAACCAGGGGCATGAATATTTCTAGCTTTATATCTCTTCAAGCAAAGAACTTAAATACCTAATCCATGATTAATTTGAAATCCAGCCATATTGATTAATAAAAGAGAAAGAGAATAGGGAGAAGAAGTAGCAAATACAATTATCCATAAATTTAAAATCCATACTTCTGTCTTCTTCATGATATGTTCAAATAGTCTTCGACTTTCCTTGATCTCAACAAATGCCTTTCAGTCTCCATAGCAAGGAAATCAATTAGGAAGAATGGAAAAGTAAGCCGTAGAGGTTTTGTAATTCCCTTCTGATGTCATAGTCAGATTTTTCAATTGAAAGAAGTGATCTGAAAGAAGGAGGAGCAAATTCTCCTGCTCTTTTCAAGAGATCCCTCAGATGGTAAGTTTATAACCAATATACTCAACTGACGTAGGACAGATTTCTCCAGATGTACTACAGAGCTCACAGTCTGAATGAAATGAACAGTTGCTTCCATCTGCTGAAGTATCACCTCATTTACATTTTCAAAAGGGATTACGATCTTCTAAAAGGACAAGTATCTTTTGAGCTAATTAATTTTCTGAGGCTGGCTTGCAATGTGCAGTAAACGCTTAATTAAATATTAATATAGGGTGCAGGTCACACATTTTTGCAGCCTTCTAAGCCTTGTTAGGAGATTGTGAGCTGGTTCAAAACATACATGTCTGAGTGTCATGGGGAAAGAGAGGGGATGAAGAAGACAAAAAGACATTTGCAATTTGCCATGCACACTGGCAAATATAATGAAGTTCATTTTCAGTGAATAGAATATCATGTTTTAATCTCTGTATCTCTGTTTATTGTTTGATGTGTGTTTTTAGAATCAGAGAATTTTAAAAAAAAATTAATATAAAGAAATATCCTGATATTTAAACCAAGTCTTTCATATATACATTCAAGAACACATCAGGCTGTAAAGTACGATCTCTAAGATCAAGAAAAAGCCCCACACTACCCCCTAGTGATCAAAGTTTGGTGACCTCCAAATAACAGAAAACACAATAAGTGGACTTATGATCATGAGAACAAAAGAATGGCCAGAAGCAACACAAGTCACTGCTGGTGTTCTTTACTTTGGATCCTTTTTATGATGGAAGAATAAAGCTGTGTCTGTCAAAAGGCTGCACCTTCCAATTCCTTGGTCTAAAGCCTCCGTCTTAGTAACTAAACAAATTTGAAAATGTATATACTCAGGAGGAAAAAAACCATAAAACCTCAGGGGGGAAATCTCCAGTTATAAAATTTATAAACATACAATAAAACAGCAGGTTGGTAATCATCAAACAGAGCCTTTCAGTAATGCAAGATTCTTGCTTTGTTTAGAGGTAGTGATGGGTAGGATTTTAAGAATACACATATCTCTATTCAAACCCGAGTTGATGGTATCAAATTTGCATATGAATTCTAACTCTGAAGTCTCTCTTTGAAGCCTTGACTTAGAATAAACCTGTTTACGGACAGCAACAGATAAATCCACCACAGAGTGATCGGAGAGATTGAAATGATCTCCAATTGGTTTTTGAATGTTGCCATTTCTGATGTCAGATTTTGTCCATTTATTCTTTTGCACAGAGACAGTCCAGTTTGTCCAATGTATAAATCCAAGGGGCAGTGTTGGTACATGATGGCATATATCACATTGGTGGAAGAGCAGGCGAATGATGGAGTAGCTGACTTGTTTAGGTTCTGTGATGGTGTCATTAATGTAGATATATGGGCAGAATTGGCATCAGAGTTTGTTGCAGGGATATGTGCCTGCCTTCGTGTTTCTTTTGTATGGTATGAAGTTGCTAGTGAGTATCCGTTTAAGGTTGGGGGCTGTCTGTAAGTGAAGAGAGGTCAATGTAGAGGAGTAACCTATATTTCAAGACAATCGCTCAGTCTCTCAATCCTTGGGAGGCAGACCTCTCCTCATTTACAGCTAAGGGGGCTGCATTAACTCCACTTGGGTCCAGGGCCTAATTGTGTTGATCATCTAGTGAGCAGGGCCTAGATTTGCTACTAATGTTACCCAACATAAAGCATCTGGAGAAAATCAGAAAAATATAGCTCATGCTACATCATCACATTTTCAAAAGCAATATAAAATGAGGACTCCAAGGAAGTGTGACTATTTTCATAATGAACAAAAATTGTCCTTTGATAATCAAATGCTTCTCAAACTGTTCTTCAAGGTTTTTGGTTTCTTTTCAGTCCCCATGAAAATTTGATACAGCTTGGTAAAAAGTCTGAGGAAAGCTTACTTGTCATGCACAAAGGTGGAACGCTAAGAACAAACAAATAGTATGTGCATTTTAATTATATTTATTTTCCCCTCAGAGATTGAGTGGTATCTGTTAACATGTCCTTATATCTATATTTATTTTGTTTCGTATCATGTTTAAATTTAATTTGATTGTGTCCTTAGGCCTGTTGTTGATAATTAAACCCACATATTTTATTCCCTCAGCATGCCTTGCAAATTCTATCTTTAAAAATGAGTCTGATACAGCTCCTTGATCTTGGTAAATTTTCAGCTTAGACTTTCTTCCAATTCATTTTGTAAGTTGACATGGGGTCAGGTCCTCTGCTGGTGTAAATACACATTGCTCCCTTCAGGTCAATGGAGCTATGCTGACTAACACCAGCTGAGGGTCTAGCCCATTTTTTCAACCTATTAGTGAAGATGGGAACAGTTTGCTTCAGTTTTTCAACTACTAGAGTGTCATTTAAATATACTGAGATAGTTGTTTTTATTTTTTTAGCTCCCAGTCAGATTCCAAGTAGCTGTGGATTGTGTTTTTTCTTGAAGCAGTTGGTATTGAAAAACAAGGAAGGAAAAATGAGGGTCATATTTGGGCGTGAAGTCAGTGGTATCAAATTAGAGATTAATTTTCCCCATTGTGCCTGTATACCCAAGTATCCTAAATGATTTACAGTGAAACAAATGCAGACTACAGTCTATATTCTCTGATTGTATTTCTGCTGATAGTAATAGGAATCGTGCACAGAGATCAAGAGGAGAACTATGTGTAACCCTATGGTTACACATTTCAGTCAGGGCTTTAATGACTTAATATATTTTTTTCCATCCTGAACTTTCTGTATGAATCCCATCATTTAGAGTCCAAAATATTTTCTTGTAGTAAGGAATGCAGTCAATATTCCTGGACCTCATTTGAAGAAAATACATCAGTGCAAATGTGCCTCCAGAGGTTTCTGGATGGTATAGTTTGGAGAGTGGATGGATGAATGAATGGATAACATTCAAGGCCTATTTGTCTGTGAAATCAAAACATTTTCAGCCTCTCTCACAGCAGCAGCTTTGTTACCTATATGTGAAGGGGCAAACCTCCATCATATCATAGTACTCCAACTTCAGATGTGATGCTTATACCATGAAAATGCATATTTAGCATCCACATACAAATGTCGAATCTGAATCTGTCAGACTTTGCTTAGGGCATGAACAAGGTCCCACCATCTCCATCTATTCTTGGCCTCTGTTTGCACAACCTCTGTGTGGGTAAGTTCCATATATTTTCCCTCAAAGCTCTAGTCTGCAGAGTCCTGCAGTGTGACCTAAAGAGCTGTGAATTATAGAGAACTCTAACTTGTTGCACAGCAAATGTCCTGTGCTAGACCCTACTGGTGATAACTAAAAGGTACCTAGCATGCATTCACATAGTCCTCATTCACACACCCTTGGTAGAAGCCCTAAGTACTGTTTGACAAAGGGATTCTTTTGGTCAGTCCCTTTTATGTGTTTCTCCACTTCTGTAGTAGATAAAATCTGGACAAGAAACCTAAGAAAATTGTCTTTTAGATAACAAGGTATAGTATAGAAACTGTGGGTGGATGTGGATTTCAAATCCAGAAAGCATCTATAGACATAGTAGTAGCAGGTCTGTGTCTCTGGCAACCTTATCCAAGTCTAACTTCCCTAAGGTTCTCTGTTATCACAATTATTTGCTTTTTGGGGTGTTTGATTGTTTAAAATATTATTGAACGACATACTGATTAAAAAAAAATCAATGGGAGCTTCTCATAGATAAATGAAAGCAGAATTTGTCACTATGAAAAAGAAACCCCTCACCTCAGAAGGTCATTTGCTACACTACAGTTTATTAAAAATATCCAGTAAATACTGATCAGACCTTCTGCAGTGTAAATCAGCACAACTCCACTGATATAAAGGAAAGTATGCTGATTTACACCAGTTAAGGATTTGGCCTTTTATTTAAATGACTGAAATCATACTGAAATCATGACTGAAAGATAAGAAATAGCAATTAAGTAAAAAACAAAATGCTGTAGCAAAGGCCTTATGACATTTAAATTGACGTTAAAAAGTGGCTAATTCTATGGTCCAGGCCACATGGCAGTGGGGAAGGCTGTCCATGGCTGAGTTAAAAGTGCAGAAAGCATCGTGTCCCTGTAAACTACTGCCTTCAATAATCCCACCCTTTTAGATCTCAAAGGTGTAAGATATACAAAAAGTCAGACACTCAGAAACGTAAGGTAAGAGCAGTGCCATTAGCGATCGTGTTGTTTTATGTAGAAACTTGGAGGGGTGGAGTTACTGCATCAACGGGACAGCACTTCCAGGTTTGATTGATCGGGTCTACACTAGCCGCTCAGTCGATCCCATTGCATTGATTTGTGGGGATCGATGCAGCATTTTCAGTATAGACAAGCACTTAGATACTAAGTTAATCACCCACCCCAAAGTTTTGAAGTGTATGTTACAAATGTCTCTCCTAGGTGGCTCAACCAAAAATCCATTCAACATTTGCTTTTATGATGTAGCCTGAAACCTTAATGTATGGCAAAGGTTACAGCACATCAGCTTTAAACTCCTTGCCTTCTCTTGAATTTTAAAGAAGAGGACCCCTTATGCTATGAGGTGGTTTCACATATTCCTGTTTCTCCCAGCTAATGAGGACAAGCTGAGTTGCCCATAAAGGACATTTGTTAACAATGTGACACACCCAGATTGAGGTACCCAACAAAAGTGTAACAGAGAAACAGGAACTGTGTTGTTGTAGGCATTTCTTTAACTCTCTACTCCTGGAGGAATCTTTTTTTGTTGTCTGTATTGTTACAAAATAGTTGTTGACTGGTATTTTGAAATAAATTACTAAAATATTTTAAATTGGTGTAATGTTCTGAACTTGATTGTCATTTAGGCACTATGAATACAGTCTGTGATTATGAATTTATGTGTATAGAGAACGAGGTTCATAAAGCTTTACCTCCACAACACAACAGATCTGTGGACTGCCAGACAGGAAGAGGCTGCCTCCTCAACCAGACACGATTAGACCAAGGACCTAGCATTGTCCAATGCAGGAAAAGACAAATGATGGATTAATGGGAAAACATTGAGACAACACAGCTAGAAGTTCCTCACTGTAATAACCGTGAGTCACCTTGCTGGAGAGATACCCCAGACCATCATCCCACCAAAAAAAAAAAAAAAAGGAAATGAGCCCTTTTTCAAGGAAGCTTGAAATTGATATCTTCACCCAGACCCGAGGGACAGTTTCAAAAAAGCAGGCAGCTGTCTGTGAACACTGGCACTTTCTTAGAGCTAGGGACATGGTGGAAACCTGTTCAAAGCCAATAGATAATGTGCATTAGAAAAGGGAAATTGTCTAATATACAAGTGTGAAGCCTGAAATTGTCTTTATATTTATTTTCTGTGTAACCTGCATGCATTTGCCTTTCTTATTTCATCTTTGAATCTCTTATTTTTCCATTAAATTAACTTTTTGTTTATTTTGACCCCAAACAGGTTTCCCAAGAAAGCGTCACATAACCATCCTTTTTTATTTGTGGATACTGGAACTAGACACAGTATTGCAGCTGCTGTTACCTCAGTGCCAAATTCAGAAGTAAAACAACCACTCTGCTCCTGCTTGAGATTCCCCTGTTTATGCATCCAAAGAGTGCTTTAAACTTTTTGGCCAGGTATTGCACTGAAGTGTATGTTTAGTTGATTATCACCCCCCAACATTGCAAAACCTTTTTCAGAGTCACTACATCCCAGGAAAGAATCCCCCATCATTTCAATATGGCCTACATTCTATGTTCCTAGATGTATTCATGACAGATATGGCAATTTCCTGCAATATCTTAGACAAACCTTAATGAATTAAGTTAAACCTGCGGAATTAAGTTTTAGTATCTTAGGATCTGACTCTATTAAAATGTAAGTGTTAGGTATTATTGTGTTATTGTATGTAATATCTCACTGGTGAGGCGTGGTGAGATGACTAACATAAACCCTGGGAAGTGTTGTGAGCTTCAAAGGACTATTTGAAATGATGTGCCAAAAAAGCGTGAACTTTTAATGTTAAGCGGTTTCCCAGAAAATCTCTAGGAGGATGTATATGTAAATGTGCCCCTTTTGTTATGCAAGAATTTATCCTTCTGAAGCTCCATCCTGAGGAGGGATGCCTGCTATCACCTGTTGTATGAGGACAAGCTCAGATGTCAAACTTCGTAAAGGAATGACTGACAGAGTCATGGGTGTGCTTGTTCTGAGTCAAGCTGGTTCTGAATTTATGACTACAGAAAATAACCCCTTGATGTGTTCAAAGACCTAACTCCTACTAGAGCTCTTATTGGATTTGGTTAAGATAATTAGCATGTGTGCTCTCCCCTCAGAGCTCATAAACAATGTAATTGCCTACAGTTATCACACAGCTCTTTTTCAGCAAGTACATTTATTTTTAAAGAGAAAGCATTTCAGAGGAATCATTAAAATATTAAAATAATACACACACGGGGATTAACATTATCTTTAATATTTTTTTAAAAAAATCTGAAATTTGAATGAGGGATAAGGAACTGGTTAAAGGGAAGATTACCATGGATCACACTGAAAAGTGAATTGTCAGCTAGAGGAAGGTTACTAGTGGAATTAATCCCCATTTTTTTCAATTTAACTAATAATTCCCATGGAACTCTATCAAACACCTTCCTGAAATCTAGGTAAATTAGATCCACTGAATTTCCTTTGTCTAAAAAAATCTGTTATTTTCTCAAAAAAAAAAACTCCAAACAAACAAACAAACAAACAAACAAACAAACAAACAAACAAACACATCAGGTTAGTCTGGAATGACCTACCTTTTGTAAAGCCATATTGTATTTTATCCTAATTGCCACTAATCTTGATGTCTTTAAATACTTTCTTTTCCAATTTTTTTCCCAAGACCTTGCAGACTATTGAGGTTAACGTAATAGTGTATAGTATAGTTACCCAGACCACTTATTTCCTTTTCTTAAAAATAATGTTAGCACTTCTCCATTCATTCGGTACAAAATCTGAGTTTACAGATTCATTAAAAATCCTTGCTAATGGGCTTGCAATTTCATGTGCCAATTCCTTTAATATTCTTTGTTGGAGGTTATCTGGGTCCCCCAATTTTGTCCCAATGAGTAGTTCAAATTTGACTTCTCTACCTTGGATGTGTTAATTTCTACCTCTATATCCTCATTCCCATTAGCCACCCTACCACTATCCCCAAGCTAATCATTAGTTATATTACAAATGGAAGTAAAGTGTTTAGATATTTGGTCATGCCTAGATTTTCCTTCACCTCCACCCCATCCTCAGTGCTTAGTGGTCCTACTTCTTTTATTTTCTTCTTATAGAACCTTTGGGAGATGTTCTGAATAGGCTGTAGCATTTACTTATATTTCCTTATTGTCAGGTGTTCAAACCCCAGGTTTGTTTGTTTTTTTTCTGGGAGTGTTTTTTCTTTATGATATTATCAGAAAAAGATTTTATTTAAAACAAATATCAGCAAAGAGCCAAAGTCTGCCTTGACTTGCACCATATGTAACCCCATGATATCATGGCAATAACAAGTGAATTCAAAGATCTCAGAATCAGATCTTTCTTCTCATCTCTAAAAACAATCTGGGGTATCATAGGCACAATATATCACTTGATATCCAAAGAAAGCTGCTCACTAGTACAATACTTGCAAATAACCTACTACGACTATTGTATTTTCAGATTACTTAAGAGGGCAAGAAAATTGATAATGGCATATATCTAATTGCCCATGTTCTTTCCTCTGAAAATCCAGAAACTATAGAGGGCAGGGTTCCAAAAATCAATGAATCCTTTCATTTTGCAGGATTTACAAGATTGTTTCCCTGATAATTTCCAAATGTATGATCCGTAAAAAGTTGAATTAATTAGAAAAATTAATTGATGCTTGCTTCCGATCACAGCTCCTTATAGCGAACTCTGAAAATCAGAATGAACTGATGAAGTGCACAAAAGTGAAAGGAACATGGAAAGTAAATCATCAACTATTGTTCTAAGAATATTGTTCCAGAATCTTGATGATGGCAGTTCAGTATCAAAGTAAGCTACAGTCCATTCAGTGCACCATTTCACTGGAAATAATAAATCAGAAAGTTTAAATTATATCACCTTATTTCTAACTTTAGTGAAACTAATTTCTGCTTCTTCTGTTAGTCTTTGATAAAAAAGAAGAAAAATTAATGACAGTATTCTCCTTATACAGCTAACAGTTACATAAAATATCTTTGTTTAGAGGCCTAATAAAATTGGTCATATAAAGAGGAAATGAGATTTTTAATGTAAAACGAAGCTGACAGTGCTCTTCTATTACTAGGGTCTTATTAGGGAAAAATTCTCTGACATCTGTTTATCCCCTGCAGCCAACCTTGTATTCAGAATACAGTAATTGATTCACAGCATCCACTAGGGATCTAACTGGCTCATTTTTCCACACCGCACTACACAGGTATCTCTGCAGCTAATTCTGAATGTACATCTACATCGTTATCTCCTGGTGAACTGTGACCCTAAACACTTTGGAGGCCCAGATGAAAGTGCTTCCTCAACCCTCCAGTGCTGAGGGTATAGGGGATTGTGCAGCATGGCAATTCACACAGGACATCCAATCAGAATCATCCCCTTTGAAGCCCTTCTCAGCTGGGAGACCATGAATGATTCATAGCTTCTCTACACAGACTAAAGAGGGAAGAGCAAAGCTAGTGTGTATTATTCAGGACTGCATCCTCAATAAGCCTCCATGTTCAGCAAATTGCTACAACATTTTCTGCTTAGTCCTCACCTGTATACAACATCTCAGTTTGTGTACAACTTCCTTGTTGTAATAAAGATAGGCTGATTGTTTCAAAGGAGGTATTAATTAGTGTTAAGTCACAAAAACATTACAGTAACATACAGTAAGTGCATAAAAATGGTGAGTGAGAGATAAATAAGGTATCTAAGGAAGACCAGAAGATCACAGTTTTGAGATGTTTGGAATCATGAGTGTAACTCTTCCCATTTTCTTTACAATAACCACCATGAAAATAGATATGCCATTTCGTACTACCTTTTAGCTTTGATTTTTATACATATAAATGCCATCAATGGTCTAGGAAAGATAATTTTATGATGATGCAATACTTTAACCATTTAAGTATTCTGGCAGATGATAAATACTAGTAACCAATGAGCATCTGCAAAACATCCTCCCCATCCACAAGTATTCCAGTTAGTGGAGCTGGACATCACCCCAGGAGTACTTCTGGTAAGTGGTACTTCAGGAAAGAAGCCATGTCCAATTGCCTTATAATTACAGTCACTGAAGGGCTTTCCTTACAACAGTTAATATTGGCTCAAGTAACAAACTACCTTATTTCTTTAATGACCTCTGTACCTACCCTGGCTTAGAGGTATCCTGAGTTTATTTGTAGGAAATGATGATTCCACAGTTTTTTCACAAAGTGTCTAGAGTCTTTCGGAAGATAACATGAAACCCTGGCTAGTTGAGATAATTACAGAATTCTGGAAAGGTAAAAAGAACAGTTGATTATTATTTTCTGCATAATATATAATACGAAGCACTGTAATTCTAACATCTTCATTGTTGCTCTGACAAATTGTATAATTGAAAGTCATTCATGTGACAGTGACAATGGCAGTTAACAATAATAGACTATTTTTGTTCATGGAACTGTAACTTTACAAGTCCTACTTGGCATATGTGTCTCAACAAACAGCCATAGCTACTTACCACCAAGTTTTTCCTACATTCAAGGGAAATAAGACTTGGATAATATTTAGTCTATCTGGTAATATGACAAATAATCTGTTAAAAGAAAAAAACATTCTAGTGTCATAGCATTAATGCAAAGTTACATCAGACCTGCATTACATGCTTTATTTCAGGGGCATAGATTAAATTACACCAAATGCTTATGTTCTAAAATGATATGTTTATTACAGATTGCTTGATATTTGGTCTCTTGCTAAAAAATGTCTGAAGGCTTTTCAGTATTATGATGAAAATTAGTTGGGCAGAAAAATTAGGTATTTTATTTCTATCTGAATGAACTCAAACCATTTCAAGATGACCCCACTATCCCATTAATAGAGAAAAGTTATATTATTGTAATTCCACTTTAAACTAAGTACACTGTGTACATTAAATACACAGACAACAAGAATCTTTGCTTGTTGCAAGCTTATAGAAAGGATAGTAGCATCCATAAATATTGAGGCATCAAAATAAAGACAATTCAGAAATGTATATATATTCATATGGTTTTATTAGATGTGTTTAATGGCATACAATATCTGCATGTGATCGTAAAGACAAAGAACCAGACTTTTAAAGGTATTTAGTTGTTGCTGCACTCAGCATTGTGATGCCTAAACTTATTTAGGAGCCTAAATCTCATTCGTAAAAAGGATTTAGGTACTTAGCCCCTGTCTGGTCTCACTTACATAATGTATCTCAATTGATTTTTGGTGTAATTACTTATGAGCTATACTGATATAAGTGAGAAGAAAACCAGGACAAACTTCAGCAATCAGAGCCAATATAATTACATCCAACCCCTTCTGTGGGATATCTGCTAAATAGCAGCGTCTGTGATGTGCAAGTTAACTTATTTTCAATATAAAATAAGAGAGCTTCTCTTCATAACATTGGTGTGAAGCTGAACTAACTCTACTGGCGTTGTGCAAATCTTTTATTTTTATCTACTCAGGTATAAGTGTGATGGTAAAGAAGCAGATATTTGCAGGATAAACCATCATTTTGAATAACAACAAATGAAAATAATTCAGGGACACAGCAAGAATGAAGTGAAATAGTATAGAAACATCTGCTCATTAGCACCAACATTGTAGTATGAGTTACACATCAGAGTATAATTTCAAGGTGTGTATTAGAACTAGTTGCATCTCTGGTAATTGTCGGTATGTCATGCCCTCTTGAGAAAATCTACTAAAATTGTCTACTTTTAAAAGTAACTTGATGAAGAAATCATGAACTATGAGATCTTTCAATGGCATTTATTTTTACTGGGTTAATATTTGATTTTGATGTCACACAGAAGTAACTTCATTGAATTTACTGGAATTATACACTGATTTTACACCAATTTAAGTGCGATCAAAATCAGGCTCCAAATGAACAATAAAATAAAATAACCCCATGAAGCTGTTATTTGGAATAAAAATATAGAACCAGTGATAATTTGAGAAAATGAGAGAGGCAATAGAAGAATAGAAGTGATGCAAAGATAATGAATACACATGAAAAATCTGTTAAATCAAAACAAAAGATCAGGTGGTTTCTAAAATCTAGCTGCTTGATTGAGACAAGCAACCATATCAGGTTCTTGACCTTGGAACCTTAAATTGTGTCATAGCTATAACTTACCGCCTTTCCAACTTGTCAGTCCAGTCTTTCCCCAAGGAACAAGCTTTCTCAAAATCAAAGCACTGTACAGAGATCACTACCCAAAGATCTGTGCAATACTCAGACACACAGCTGATAGATATCTAGAGAAAACTAGGTCCTATTTCTTTTCCCTGTTGCTTGTCCGTTCGTGGGAGATTTTAAAGCACGCATTACTAAATCATGATATTGCTTCTTTTTTTCAATATCGTCTGCAAAACATTAACAAAGAAAGTTAAAAAAAAATTGATCTATTTACTATAATATATAAGAAGAGACTCTTCAGTTATCATTGTAATTATCTTAGGCTGCGTCTACACTGGTAAATTAAGTCGACTTAAGCTTGGCTTAAGTCGATTTAATGTGCCCTGTGTCTATACCACACTTTGCTTAAGTCAACTTAAGCAGCTTGCTTAAGTCAACTTAAGGAAAATAAAGTCGACTTAATGAAAATTAAGTCGACTTTATTAAACCACCTTTCTACTCAACCTAAGGCTTAATTCGACTTTCTAAAGTTGAATTAAGCCAGTGTAGCCCTGGGGTAGCCCTAAGTCGACTTAGGGCTACCCCAGGACTACACCAATGCCCTCCCTGCCTGGGGGGACACAGGGGGACCCTGGCATGCCCCCCAAAGGGCAGGGCATGTGGGCACAGTGTGACACTGTCTGGATTTAGGGAGTCAAATTCCAAAGGGGTAGCCGTGTTAGTCTATTGTAGAAAGACAACAGAGTCCTGTGGCACTTTTAAAGACTAACAGATTTATTTATCGTGATAAATAAATCTGTTAGTCTTTAAAAGTGCCACAGGACTCTGTTGGATTTAGGGAAGCATTTATGATATTATTTTCTATGGATATCTCATAAATGCTATAATCCATAGGAACTATGTCATGTTTGGTATCAATAGAAAGGTAGTCATTTGCTGGGAATGATTATATAGCTTATGTCTAGGAATTCTATTTCGATTAGAAGTTAGGAATTTGATGTTATATCCATACTTTAACTTGTGTCAATCTGGACAAATGTCTTAGGCCTTGTACACACGATCAGATTATCGCGCATTAAAGCTCATTACCGCGCGATAGCAACAACGGCGTACACACGTGCAACAGGGCTCTTGCGCGTTAAGTGCCTTGTTGTCGCGCAATCCAACAACCACTCCGACGAGAGTGGTAACAGCTGTTGCGGATCATATATTGCGCGTTTGAGCTCGTGTGTACGCTTACCGCGCATTGACTGGAGTCCGGAACTGTCCCAGCATTCCCAAGTCGTCCTCTCTGGTCTTCCCCCCACCCGCTCTGTGGCCGTGACGAAACTGTCCCCGCCCTGCCCCGAACTTATTCCCGGGATTTTCAAATTTCAAGTCTGTTTCACTTCCTGCTCTCTTCCTCGTGGAGTGTGTTTGTGCTCCGATCATCAGTAGCAATGGCGGCCCGCCGTGGAAGACGCGCACCCCTTTGGAGCACGGCAGAGGTGCTGGACCTGATCAGCATCTGGGGAGAGTCCGCCGTGCAGGCGCAGCTACGTGGCAGCAGGAGGAATTATGACACATTTGGCATAATTTCTCGGGCCATGTCAGAGAGAGGGCATGATAGAGACACAGTGCAGTGTAGATCAAAGGTGAAGGAGCTCAGAATTACCTATCACCGAGCGAAGGAGGGAAACCGCCGTTCTGGATCAGCGCCTGCAACATGCAGGTACTATAAGGAAATAGAAGCCATCCTCAGCGGGGACCCCACAACCACTGCCAAAAGTCCCGTGGACACTTCAGCCCCTCCTCGTCCGGTGATTGCCAGAGCCGAGCAGGATGAGGACGTTGTTGAGGAGGAGGAGGAGGAGGAGATGGAGGATGACACGGAGGAAAGCGCAACCGCGTGTAGCCAGGAGCTCTTCAGCAGCCCCGCTGAGACGTCCACCCAAGGCTTGAACTGCAGCTTGTTCTCTGAGGCGGCAGAGGGGGGTTCAGGTAAGTTTCTCCTTCATTCAGCTCTGCTCCTGCTAAAATATCATTGTCTGGGGTGGGGGTGCTTGCGGGTCCCCGCTGTGCACGCTATTTACTCTGCATTCATTAGCAGGGCATCAATACAAGCAGTGATTGTAAAATAATCATCTGCATTTAGGTCAGAAAAGGTTTCCTCGATGTACCTCCAGAGCCTAATACTCAGGTTAGATGGGAGAGCGTTTGTGTCTGCACTCCCAAAGACGGACACTCTGCCTCTCCAGCTGCAAAGCACAGCCCTGGGAACCATGGCAGCACACAGTGCAGCAGCATACGGTCCCGGCCTGCTACCGGCGGCATGTAGGAGATGTATTCTAGATGGAAGGGGCACTCTGAGGAGAGGGATATTGGGTTCCATCTGTGTGCCCTCTTCCGATTCTTAGCCCCCGGTAAGCCGTCTATTAGAATGTACCTTGTCTGCTTCAGCGCAGCGTAGTGTGTTGACCGCCCTGTACCTTCCAGTGGAATGTGCTACTGGAAGGTTACATTGGCTATCTATGCTATGTGTTAACAATGTCTATATTGTTATTTTTGTATTAGAATTGAGCTTCACAAGGCCGGTGTCTACCCCAGCTGACCGAATGAGAAACATTAGGCGGCGTTCTCGAAGAAACAGGGAGGATATGTTTAACGACCTGCTGAAAGCAACACAAGAATCCGCAAGGGAGAATAGAGCCTGGAGAGAGGAATCCCAGCAGAGGAGGCAGAAACACAGGGACGAACTGATAAGCGTCATGAAGGAGCAAACAGAACTGCTAAAGAACATGATAGCTTTGCAGTCCCAGGCGATAAATGTCCGGGCTCCACTCCAGACAGTTCAGCCGTGTATGCCTCCCACACACCGCAGTCCCTCAAAGCATTTCTTTGAAGGCCACCCTCCACCCCGGTACAGGACAACATCCAGCCCCCCCCCC
>ML685903.1:9324862-9454150 GCA_007922175.1 Pelusios castaneus
TGACACAAGTTAAAGTATGGATATAACATCAAATTCCTAACTTCTAATCGAAATAGAATTCCTAGACATAAACTATATAATCATTCCCAGCAAATTATTACCTTTCTATTGATACCAAACATGACATAGTTCCTATGGATTATAGCATTTATGAGATATCCATAGAAAATAATATCATAAATGCTTCCCTAAATCCAGACAGCGTCACACACAGGGCTCTGCCCTGCCAGGGTCCCTGTCCTCCTTTGTCCCATTGTACACAGGGGGTGCTCCGCCCCCGCCACCGTGGACCTGCCCAAGGTCCCCCTAGCCCCACAAAGTCGACCTAGAGCATCTAGTGAGTTCTAGCATCTAGCATCTTTGTAAGTTCCCCTTTAAGTCGACTTTAATTTTAAGTGTAGACACACTAAGTCGACTTAGAAGTGCAAGTGTAGACATAGTGTTAGTTACTGTAAGTAGGTTGTTCTCCTCAATCGAATGACATAATACTTGTTTTTCATTCATCTGTTTTTATAGCTGCTTTTGTTTAGCTGGTCTTGAAAAACCTAGAACATTTCTCTAGATGCCAGCAGTCCACTGCAATTCTAAAATTAGTCTCAGACCTCTCTTTATTTATAGTGAATCCAAGAGATTTACTATAAAATAACTGATGTAACATTTTCTGCTTAATCCTGATTTTTGAAGGTTCTTTTAGGTGTAGGTAGCTTCTAAGGTTCGACAGCATATAGCTTCATACTGAAAAAAAAATGGTCCTCCGAGGACTATATTGGTTTAATTTAGGACAGTAACTAGTTAAACTGGATGAAGTGGGATTTTCTCCCATGAAAGTGTAACCTATATGCCTCTATTTGAGACACCTGCTGAGGGTGGGATATGGTTGCTGGGCAGATTAGCTACCCACAACCAGAAACTTCTGGAAGCAGGGAGTGGTAGCATTTTGAGCATGCTCCACAGGGTGCCCTGCTGGTGTAATGTGGCGTGGTCAGTCAGATCTCATGAAAGCAGCAGTCTGTGCAGACAGCAGGCAGAAGCTGCTTTGAGAAGAGCCCATGTGCTCAGTTTTCAGGAGAGAAGCTGAGCCAGGAGTGAACAAGATGTTTTCTCCCTCTAATGGAGTCATCTGCAACAGATTTTGCAGACATGCATATGGGACTGAGGGCTGGTTGCAAAGGAGAAGGAAAAGCCTGCATGGAATTCTACAGAAGATTTCTGCAAAGAAAGAAGAAGAGGACAGCTCACTCAAAGAAAGACTGTAGCTGACAGTTGGATGAACTCCACCTGGACTTTGGGACTCTTGGGTATCTTTCATGCAGGAGTTTCTGTAGGGATTGTTCTTGGTTAATTGTATTTTGTTTTCTTAAGATAAGGTTCATTTAGTTAGTAGTTAATAAAGTTCATTGTTGTTTGTTTTTAGTAGTATTTTAATGTGGGGTGTTAACTCTGAGCAATCTTTGCTGTGAGTCCCATACAGACTGGATCCTGGGTCTCCAGCTGCTTTCTCCATAGGGATTGGGATTGATTTCTGTGAGGCACTGGAGAAGGGCAATTGAATGAATTTTAGCCCACCCAAAGGTTACAAAAGCTCATGTGATAAATACACTTGTTAGTCTTTAAAAGTGCTACAGGACTCCTTGGTTTTTTTGCTGAACTAGACTAACACGGCTACCCCTTTGGAACTAATTAAACTTGAAGTGACCTTACAGCTCCCATTGTAATACCTTGTTGAGCTATTTACTGAGTCACCATTTACGGAGTGGCTGTGGTATATCACAGTCATTAGGTGGTTAACAATTAAAACAGAACAGCCTGTAATCAAATTATTAAAATAATTTGTGCTACCACCTATATATAAAATAATGCCACTGATTAATCATAATTTTGAATGCTGAAAACATATGAAGGATTAAGTATTTGAGTCTTTCCTGGGTTCTTTCTCTGGCAAAGCTTCTGTTGCTTCTGCCTGAGTACAGACTAATGAGGGACTTTAGCTGTGGCATTGCATTATTATCACATTGGCTAGGAGATCAATTCCTTTTTAGAGCAATTCCCCACTGCATAATGGACAGCAGCAGGAAGACTGCCCTGGTACTTACTCCATTTTCAAAACATCACATAGCAGTTTAAGCATTGGAAAATCTAGGACCAACTGAACACTTGGAATAGTCATTTAAACTAAGTCCAAATGGAATGGTTGAAACTGGCTTTAAATCAATGAGAAAATTTATATAGCTAGGTATATTAATCACCATGTGTCTGATGCTCTTAATCCAAACTTCAACTGATGTCAATATATGTCTTTCTTTGACTTCATTGTGCTTTGGATCAAGTCCCAAGTGCCTGCATTCTCCCTCCTAAGCAAAGTCTCAGTGGGTAATTGAAATCATTCAAATAGAGTCCCCAATGTAATTGTAAAACAAACAAGGAGTACTGTGGCACTTTTAAAGACTAATAAATGTATTTATCACATGAGCTTTCATGAGAGAAAAATCCCACTTTTTCAGACACTTTGAAGATGGGGAACTAAGTTAAATAAATAAATAAATAAATGATAACTTTATAAATACATTTGCTAGTCTTTAAAAGTGCCACAGGACTCCTTGTTTGTTTTGCTGAACTAGACTAACATGGCTACCTCCTTGGAATAATGTAATTGTGTATACTGGAAGGAAGGAAGATTAAACTAGGGAGAACTGATAAACATCATTATCAAGGTATGATAAATGGAAAAATGACTAAACACTTTGGCGACATACAGGCATCACATCTCAGATATATTTTGCTCACAGAGATATTGTAAATGACAATTTAGTCTAAAGCCTTGTTATTTGGAAGTAGTGCAATTTGAGGCATGATGTTGGTGACCAAAGTCAGAAGGTAGCATTATAACAGAAAAAATGGATGCAGTCAGCCAACAAGCGAATGTGCGTATCACAGAAGAAATCTTGCTAATAACCCTCCTCGGAAGTTAAAGGAAAAACTCCCACCTTCTAGGGGAGCAGGATTTAATCCTTAAACAATTCTGTGATGTGTAAACCACACTAAAGCAACTGAAAGGAGCACTCATTAGATTGCTGTGCCTCTGTGGTGCCGTGGGAAAATGGATGGAAAAATTGTACTCATTATACAATATTCCCCAAATTTAATACCCTTAGTTTGAAAGTTAAGGGACTAATTTTCATTAGATTTCACTTGAGACTTAGATCTTATTGAGATTTACCATACAAACTAAATTTGAAGAACATGATGTTATTTCAAAGGTATGAGCATTTAAATACACTCAATGGAGTATTAAATACAGTCATTAATGAAAGATTTAACTGTATTGTCCTTAGCTGAACACAGGATAATCTAGAAAGCCTTCAGAAAGCCTAGATTTGGGATGCCCTGAGAGTGGGATGCTCTGGGTTTAGAAATACCAGGGTATGCAATATCCTGAGTTTATGAAGTCAAAGGCGTGGGGCAGTCTGAGACATTAATATAAGTATTTAAATCTAGGGACACAACTCAGCAGAGATTCTAACTAAAAGGTATGGCTACACTGACCATCTTAATTTAAAATCATAGCTAGTTTAAGAATTTTACTCTAAAGGCATGCTAATTAATCATTCAGTTTTGTAAGGGTGCCTCTAACCTAGATTTTTAAATTAGCAACACCTCTAAGATCTGACTTCAAATTAACCATGCCTCTAGTCTCAGCTTTTATCTTACCAGTATCTCTAAACTAAGATTTTAGCTTAATGGCACCACTAGACTAAGAAAGTAGGTTAAGTGAGTCCTTCAGATATATGTTTTACTGCTAAATGGCATCCCTAAAATAAGGTTTTGGCTTAATGACACTATTAAATTCAACTTATTTCTAGATGACATCACCACTCTAATATAGCAGCTTAAAAGTGCTTATAAACTAGGTTTCTAACTCAAAGGAGCCACTAAGCTAAAGGTGTTAGAGAGTGCATACCACATTCTACTTTACCTTCACTGCAAAGTATTTAGCTGTGGAAGGATTAGAATTTTATCAGTAAGTGTTGTTAAAGGTCAGTTTCTCCAAACGCACACACAAAATGACAAAAATATTTCCATCAATAATAAGCCAAATTTAGAGATAGGCAAAGTTACAAAAATACTGCTTGAGAATTTACTAGAGTTTGATTTAAGGATATTTATTTTGTGTATTTGATGAGATATTGGGTTAGGGTTATGAACTTGAATTATAGCTCCATATCTACAGTCATTAAATAAGTATTGTCTGACTTTTCCCACAACTGTGTACATTTAAATCACTGAAATTTTTTTTAAAGGCTTACAACCTAAAATTTTGCACAACTAGGAAAATTAAAACTGATAAAAGTAAAAATCACAAAAATAAACATCAATATTATCCATCAAAATTATAAAAAAGCAGAAGTTTAATTCTGCCAAGTCTAGAAATATTTTAAAATAACTGTACTGCTGTTGAAAAAAGGCCTTCCCTTAAATTATTACAACTTTAAAATTAAAAGTAAATTTAAATTAAACCTTTAAAATTGCTGAAAGTTGACCACTATTGTCTCATCTGTTTCCTCATGCTCCCACGACTATGTGCCTGTATTCACCTGCAGTCTCATGTTTTATACTTAGATTGCCAACTCTTTGTGGCAGGAACCATCCTTTTGTACAGCATCCAGAGTAATGGGACTCTGGGAATGACTGGCACTCCCAGATGTTACTGTAATTTAAATAATACATAATAATAACAATGATAATAATGAAGGTTATTCACAAGTTCAATGATATACTATTTGATATATTTAATCATTTAATTAAAGACTGTGGGCCTGATTTTCCCCTTATCTGCACCAGTCTAGCAAATGTTTAATTCCATTGACTTCAGTGGAATTTCACCTGACATCCACCTGAGTAAGACAAAGGTGAATAAGTCGCTATATCAAAGTGCAAGAGGGAAGATGAATGCTTAACCAAATGACCATAATGCTTCCTGTGATTAATTGTATCAGCAGCTCCACCCATGGGAAGGAGGAGTTAATCCCATATTGTGTGCAGAAGAAGCCATATGCCCTCATCAGTGCTGGGCATGCTCCAACTGAGCCTTAGTATAAGAGGGACAACCTAGCTCAATCAATCAAAGCTGATTGCCAAGAAGAGAGGACAAGCGCTTTCCTGGGAGCTGCTGAAGCTCTAAATCATGGAAGGCAAGCATGCTGAGACTCAAATGCATAACCAACTGCCTATAGACAGAGGCAGCTTTTGGGGTAGGCAAAGCAGGTGTCCGTCTAGGGTCCCAAGCAGTAAGGGGCCCCTTCACCTACTCCAAAAGCCATGTCTGCTTCTCATCCTGCAGGATATGTGGTGGGCAGCTGGAGGTGGGACTGGTGGTGGGACAGTATTGGGGCCCTGGCAGGTACCAGGATCTCAGGGTGCTGACCATGCAAAGCTGGGGGTTCAAGGCCCCAGGCAGGGTGCTGGGACTGTTGGGGGGAAGGTGTGGCCAAGGGGAGCTCGGGCCATCGGGAGAGCTGGGGCCCCCAGTGGGGAGCCTTTGGGGGCCCCAGAGTGGGTCTTTGCCTAGGGCCCCATATAGCCTAAGACCACCTCTGCCCATAGAAACCCAGGAGGGGGACAGAGTCACTGGAAGTTTTGCAAGCTGATGATCCAAAAGGCCCAGAAGACTTGCCAACAGCAATACTGGAAAACAGGGTAGGAAGTAACCCAGGGAACTAGACATTGCTGTAGTTGTGGAACCCAGAACAAAAGCCACATTTCAGATGGATCCCCAGTGGTCTAGTGATGAATTCATTAACCAGTATCAGAGCTCTGGTTTGGAGTAAGGAGTAGTGGAGTAGGGAGAGCCCAGGTTCCCCTTACCCCGGCTGTCACCTACCTTTGGATGCATCTACATTTACAACTTAAGTCGACTTAAGGAGGCTTAAGTCAACTTAATTTATTCCGTGCCTACACTGGACTTTCCTTAATTCTACTTAAGCTGCTCCTTAAGTCGAATTAAGGAAAAGTTAGGTTGAATTAATAACACCTCGTTTTAATTCAAATTAGCGCTTAAGTCAAATTTATTAAGTCGACTTAAGCCAGTGGAGATGCGGAATAGAGCCTAGGTGGACCTTTTTAAGTTGACTTAAAACGTTTAGTCGACTTAATAAGGTCGAAAAGGGGCCACATCTACCCTTGAAAAGTTAAGTCCACTTCTGTTAAGTCGACTTAAAGTCCAGCTTATTAAGTCAACTTTATAAAGTCGACTTAACTTTTCAAGTGTAGACATAGCCTTTGAGAGGTGACCCACTTTCTGCTGACCTTAGGCCACACAGCCTTGACTAGGAGGGCAGATATATTGACTCTGGCTACGAAGCAATACAGTCCTGACCAGGGGGCAGCCACATCAATTTTGTCTATTAGACCACATGGCTCTGACTCAGGGCAGCCATATTGACTCTGGACATTAGTGCTTACTGTCCTGAAGTAAAGGCCATCTATTTGGACTCAGCTGAGGAACTACAACACCTTCCCAAAAGGTGATGGGGTGTACCAGCTCCATCACACTTCTTTAAAAATATTATAGTTCACTTAACTGATACGTTGATTATTTATTATCATCTATGGTAATTTTTATTAAACTGAAGAAGACAGTCCCTGCCCCAAAGAGATAAAAACTTAGTTTAGTTATAGCCAGAGTAGCAAGAATCATATACAAACAGGTATGGAAATGAATTTGTGATATTATAGGTCTATATTCAGTAGTCATATTTTAATGAAAATGAAACTATTTTGAGCTGGGATCTGAAGGAAGAAAAGGAGCATGTGAAGAGTAAGAATGTTGTAAGTATAAGGTGTAGCATGGAAGACACTGCAAAGTCAAGGAAATGGGGAAAATGCAAAGACAGAAAAGAAAGCAGGAGGGAGGAGGAGTGGCTGGAGGGAATATGAGTAGTCAGGAGGAATTAGATTAGATAGCAACAGGATATGAGGAGTGCAGGACCTTCACAGTAAAACCAAGAAACTTGAACTTGAAATGAAAAGTGAGCACAACCCAGTGCTGGAGAACAGCCAGGGTAGCATGAAAGGAAGATGATTTTAATGGCTGCATTTTGAATATATTAGAGGCAGGAACTCTGGAGGTAAGGTGGTTACATGAGTGAAAGGAGATTGCACAGCCTATTTAGTCCTCTTATAAACTAGGGAGCTGATGGTGGGTTGGTCCTTCCAGAGCTACCAATGGGATGAGGTTATATAATCCCTCTTTATTAGGGTACATCTTGGCCTTTGGAAAATGTGTACAATAGTACAATATAGTAGAACCAACTCTAACTAAGTGAAAGGGGGCGTGTCACTATATTTATATCTAATGGGGATACAATTATTTTTCACTGGATTTCTTATTCGCTCTGAGCGTTCCACTTTTTTCTCTCTGAGTTGTTACACCAATTGGCCTGGAAAAGACAGCATGCTGGTTTTCAGAAATTTGGGCAGAGCAACCAGGGCACAGAAATGTTCTCTTCTCAGTCAGGCAGGCACAATAGAGAATGCTGAATAGACCTTCTTATGAACAAGGGGAAAGAGATGTGCTTAGAATGGTGCAGAAAAGGACACACTATCTTCATGATAGGAGAGAAGTGCACTATATATATGAGGAAAGAGGCAGGTGGAAGATACCTTAGAAAATGCCTCATGTTTTTGTTCTTCTCCCATCCACACAATTCTGAAACCTTGCAGCACAACCCAAATAGCACCTAGGACGTCAATCCACAAGGTGTTTGATGAAAGACACTTTCACAGTAGTATTTCTACAGACCCCAGCGTATATAGATCAAATATTTATGTGAGTGTTCATTGTCTATGATATAATTGTATTCATACCATTCAAAGTATATGAACAAAGAGTATAAACCTTAGCTTTAGGCACTTCTGGTTTCTTATGTCATCCTAAAACCTGCAGGCAAATGCTATCACAACATGTACAGCAATTAAAATAAGAGTTCATGCTACACTACAAATTGGCATTATCTCCACTGCACCTTAAAGTACATCTTCTGCCATCTCTACTGACGGCAACACCAAAAATATGAGAAACTTAGCTACACAAGTCAAAGACTGGTTGCCTGAGTTATTCGTCTCACAGTACTATTTATACACTAACGTTTTGCACGTTCTGCAGCTAACGATGCAGAATCACTTATATAAATGGTAAATAGTACACAAATGTTATCAAAGTGAATATTCACAGGATGCAACATTTTTTGATAGGGTGAAGGATTAAAATGAAACAAATTCATTTGGAACATGGTGTATTTTACTTCATTTATTTGCATTAATGTTTATAATTTGCTGAAGAGAATACTGATCAAAAAGACAATTAAATTGATAAACTTGATATTTATGCATTTGTCTCAGTCTGACAGCACAAAACTCTGTTAAAATGAGAGCAATAAAATGTAAATCACTAAAGAAAATGAGATAAACAGAAGCAATAGACACTTCAACAAATATGTGACAGACAACAAGATTGACCTCAGAGCTCATATGTATCTGAAATGCTGGCTCCACAATTTATCGAGTTTAGCAAATCAAATTCCAACCTCATTCTGAACTCTCCAGATCAACAGTCTGAGAATAGTACTGTATGTAAGTTAACTTCCCACACATCAACCCTGTCTTCCAGGAGCAGTGTTTACCTTAGATTGAATCTAGATCCACTTCTCCATGGCCAGAGAGATTGTTACTTCAGTATTCAAGGACAGGAAGTGACAGGAGACATTAAAGTAATAGATGTAGTCCCTCTCCTGACTTCTTTTTCCTGAAATAAATCTCCAGAACAATTGATAATAATTGACTTTCTTCCATTTCTTCCTGGTGCACACTACACAAAGTACTGCTTTACTTATGTGTGCAGACGTAAAGTGTGGCTATGTGAACTATTAAGTACAGATAAGAACTAAAACAGAAGTGAGACTTTGGCAAAAACTCAAACCAAACCTATCTTTTAAAAACTAAAATGTTACTCTTTAATTAGCTTTTATAATTATTATATTTATTATTATTTTCTGCATGTACTCCATCATTACAGCTGGGTATAAGAATTCCAGATCATATGAAGTGAAAATTCATATTTTAGGCAAATTATCTGAACAAAACCTCAGATCATATTGGAATTTGCCCATTATTGCTTCTAAATCTAAGGCCAGGCACTCAAGCTGCAGAAGGGGAAGAGATATTATTGATTTTTTTTCTCCTGACATTTCTGATGACCACCTTACACTGTGCACTCCCATTCTGGTGATGCGTCTATGCTGGCAAAATTCAGACCTATAAACTACACCATTGCAGCTCAGTCTCAGTTTGTTGAGGTTTTGGGAAACATCTGCTTTACAGACTGTGCATGCTCAGATGCTTAACTTACCCAGTGCCATATCACATGCAAACACCACATCATCTCATTAGAATAGTCATTCCCATGTTAATAATTAACTTGATACCTATCCTTACAAGGGGTTGTATTGAAGATGACACCTGTGGCTCTCTGTCAGTCCCTAGGCCTTGAAATTTCTTTGTCAGGGATTCTCTAGGGACAGATAGTGATCACCTGCATGCACCTTTAGTGAGAGCTGCATCAAGAGGAGGCAGATTCCATGTCCTGTTGCTGAAGGAATTCAGTAACATCAAAGGCAGAAGCTGGAGCGTCTTTCTAGAACACACTTAAAGAAGGGAAGCTGGTAAATTACAAAATAGATAAACAACTTCCTCTCTAATTTTTAAACTGAAGTTGGGCATCTACCCTAAATAAGGTGGCCTCTGAGCAAAGCGGCAGGGGACTCATAATAGTGCATTTGTGGCATCAGGCACAGTGGGATTGACTGTGATATCACACACACAGTCATGGCTTCGCTATGTGATCAAAAGAGAAGACAGAATAGGCTGTGAGGGAAAGAAGCTTTGGTTTAAATGCAGGCAGCTTCGATAATTAAACATGGCAAGAAAAAATATGAAATATATGTGAAAATCAATTAATTAAAATTTATATTTAAAAGTTTTCTACAGTTTGAAAGTCTCTTTAAGGCAACTACACTTAATTTTATTAATTTACAAAAGAAAGAAAACAGACACTTGCGTAACACTGACATCTTTATAAAATATTTAACAAAGGTATCTGCCAAGGTTTCCTTATTTTTTCATACGATAAGCTTCCATTTACTACTTGACATAGAGAGAAGCATCTGAGCCAACTGGAAAGAGCATATCAGATCTCTGGAAATCATGTCACTGGAGAACACAATCATTTTCTGACTTTCAGACTTGAGATAAGAAGACACTATTGTTAGCTTCTCACCAGATATAGAATGCGGCTTTTAAGGACTCTTAGGTCATCTTTTTTTTTCTTTTCTTCCAGGCATAGGTCTTATCTCTGAAATCAAACAGGTCTCCCACTGAAAATTTGTTAGCACTAAGAAGGAAGTAGATTCTGCTTGTGAAAAGTAAATCACCACTATTACAGATAGCTTGAGTTGGTTTTGTTGGGGAACAGATGGAAAGACTAGCTGAACTTTACTCTCCTCTTTTTATGCACACTAATAATTTTAAAAGTGGCCAGATGCATATGGAAAGAGTAAAGACAGATATCTGTGACTAATATTCCAGTTTAATTTAAGGTTCAAAGCATGTAAAGCAGATTATTCAGTCATTTTTTTTCTATCATTGGATTTCATTTGAAGAGTAAAAACAGAAACAGATCTAGGAGATTTAGTGTAACCTCACCAGTCTTAATTTCCCATTCTCGCATATATATATATATATATATATATATATATATATATATATATACACCATTTATTGCTTCAGCCTTATAGTGACACAGCAAAGCCAGGCAGCAGTAGGAGGCTTTTGGAAGGGAGATACATAAACCCCAGAATGTTATCTGCAGACTGAGCAGGGTTTATTTCAGGGTAATTAGAAGCACCTGAGACCAATTAAGGCCCAGCTAGAGTCCTGATAAAAAACCCTTGCTCTGGGGAGGGGGCTGGAGAGTAAAGAGAGCTAACATCAGTGTGCAAGAAGTGTTGGAAACAAGCAGAGGAGTTAGAAGAAAGCTACAAGAAAGGTAAAAGAGAACTAAGAGGGGAAAATAGCTTGAGGAAAGAAGCAAAGTTGTTAGCAGTGTGTAGCTGCTACTCATAGGGCTCTTGGGCTTGGAGTAGAGGGTGGTCCCAGGCCCCTACTCACTGCTGCCTCACTGTGCCTAAAGAGGCACCAACTGCCCAAAGATGGGCAACAGGCCTTGCTCTGAATCCCACAGGAGAGCAAAGCACCCATTGTAGCAGAGTGGGCAATTTGCCACTAGACAGTGAGAGTATATTTAGATATATAGATACAGTGTTGGCACTCCAATTAATTCAATAAACATTACAAAATGCATTAAAACCACAAAGCATGGAGAAAATTATAACTACTGAAAAATGAGCTGTATGCACTTGAACTCAAGATTATGCATGTTAATTTCATGAGTATTAACAGTAGGCACTTGAATTGTATGAGCAAGAAAATAAGTTTGTGGGGTATCATGATTTGGCACATCATTGGGATGAGACTTAAATCTCTCTTGTCATAATATAAGAGTTTCATCCTGATTTAACAAGGTATGTCATATATTCCAATAATATGCAGAGCCAAAGGTAATTGTACAATAAAACAGCTAGAATGACTCCCTCTGAAGATACAAGCATGTAGATCAGGGTAAAATTTGATCCTTTAATTTGAATAGGTTAATCAAATATTTTTCTAATTTCTGATTGGGTAATGGGTATTTTAGTACAGGATGAAGTAATACATGGTACACTGATTATTACTTTTCCATGTGGCATGATTCAGTTTCAGTTGGGGCAAGTCATGTACTTGGATACATGAGACTTAAGTATTTGTGTGCTTGTGAGAGTGGAGGCTGGCCCTTTCTTTATCAATATTATCAAGAGTTTACATTACCATAAATATTTGATTTTTGGAACCAAATTTATGTGTTATGTAATTATTCAATACAATACATTTTTCAGTACAGCAGACTGAAGGATTTCCAGCCACAGCTACCTTGTGTAAGACTGAAATTATTGATCATTTGGGGAATGATTTCAGTTCACATTTCATAATAATGCAAGTAATATAAATAGTCTGGCAGAGTTTCCAAAGGAAATATAGATGTCTTGCCAATTTTCAGGCTTTGGACAACTGTAGATTTGAAAATTCTTATGAATTTGTATGTATATCTATTGCTATATTTTCATTCACTATGCCCATTATTAGGCCACTTTATATCAATATTGACATAGATCCAGGAGTCTCAAATGTATTTTATCAGGGCCCCTTTCTTTGTGTTGATATAGTCCTTTCAACCCCCTGTCCAAAAGCACAAATACTGGTGCCCAGCTTTAAAGGCAGCACCACGCTAGGAGTAGTGCAGAAGTATGGGTGGCAATGTGAAAAGTGTTTTTTTTTTTTTTGGGGGGGGGGGGGGTCAATATGATTTAAGTACCCCATTGCCATACTTACTTTTGCATTAATGCTACTACCTGGGGGCTGACCAGAGGCAGCCTTAGGCAATTGGGGGTCCTAGGTGAAGGCCCATTGTGGAGCTCCCTATAGGCCTCTGTGGCCCCAGCTCCATGCTGCTGCCCCTCCCCTGCCATGCCTCTTACTGCTCAATGTCCTAGGCATACGCCTGCTTTGCCTACCCCAAAAGCCATCTCTGGGGCTGACAGTCAGAGCCCTGCTGCCTTGGGGTTGACAACCAGATCCCTGACACCATCTACTGGTCAGGGATTTGTGAGCAAAATGACAGCCCAAGACAAAGTTGTCCCTCAGTGGGGGATTGAGGGGCAGAGGAGGAGAGCATGCATCTAGGTGTAGGGGGCTCAGATTGACAGCCCTGGGCTGGGGGCTGGTCCAGCAGTCAGTCACAGGTCAGTGGTGCTTTCACTGTCTCCTTTATCCCCATTTCCTGCCTCCTGGGTGTGCACAACCATTCCTCATGAGCCCCAGCCAGCCAGGACTGAAAGCTGGAACTCTTCAAAAAGAAAAAGCACAGACACTCCTCCTTTGACGCATCCCTGTCCCTCCCAAGAGAGGGGTTCAGTTTGAGAACTGCTGATACAGGTATAAAATGTAAAAATGCTACAGAATTATCTGATCAAATGTTAAAAAGTAAAGTGCCCCCCCATATCACACATTTCACTTAATTTATACAAAATAATCAGAGGAGCCTAGATGCCCTCAGAAAAGAATAAAAAAACTAAACATCTCAATTTCTGGAAATCACTAAAGCTCAGTGCACAACAGTGACCATCAGTATCCTTTTACAAAACTATGGTAAATTTCCTACAAAGTATGAAGAAGGCTGATAGAAATTCAGGCAGCAGTTTTACATGTACCAAGAGAGGCCTTTGCTTTGCATTTACTTTAGTTTGTTAGACATTAGCTGTATATTGTTTTTATTTTCTTGTAACCAATTCTGACTTTTTATGCCTTATTTATTGTAGTCACTTAAAATCTGTGTTTGAGAAATTACATTTTGGATAACAGGATCTGTGAAAATCATTTTCTACTAATAAAATGAAAGACCTTATGTGCTCTTATTGTCCAGGAGAGAGCTGAGCCTTACATTTCTGGAGAAAATCTGGGATTGGAGATTTGCTGGTTTTATTCTGCAGTGTAATGCATGAGTGTCTGGCTGTAGCTCTCATAGGGTATGTCTACACTTGAAAAGTTGTCAACTCTATTAAGTTGACTTAACTTTCCGAGTGTAGACACAGGGGAGAGCTGCAGCTCCCCGCTGAGAAGGAATACAATAAAACAGAGCTCCACACTAGAGCCCTGCAAATCTGCAGATATCCGCGTTTGTGGATACAATGTGGATATCCGCAAACCATTTCTTGCAGATGCAGATCAGATAGAGATCCACATATATTTATATGTGCATGGCTAGAGCCCTGCAAAAATGTGGATATCCGCATTATATCCGCATCCACGGATACAACATGGATATCCGCGGACCATTTTTTGCAGATGCTGATCGGATGCGGATCCACATATTTGTATCTGCAAAGGGCTCTGCTCCACATTATCCATGTCTATTGCTGAGAAGGAAGCTGTGGTCCACGGCTCCCTTGTCCCCAGCCCTAGGTCAACTTTTGTAATTAAGTAGATTTAGGGCAGCCACACCAGCTTTAGATGGACATAGGCGTTAAGTCAACCTAAAGAGCAGTAGTTAAGTCAACTTAAGGAAGCCCTTAAGTCGACTTAATGAAAGTCAGGTGTGAACATGGCTTTATTAGGTCGACTTAAGCTTCCTTAAATTGCTAGTGTAGACCTGGCCATAGAATATAACTCTGGGAGTAATTTACATCCTGGAGGTTGTGTGAGAGCAGACCAGGAGTGGTAGCTCTCACAGCAAAGCAGTGTAAAAAGTGCCCCAGGTTGGGACAGAGCTGTTCATCCATCCAGATTGTACCATGGGTAATGTCAAGCCAACTGAGCTACAAACTTCTCTTCCTCTTCCCCCACAGTGAGTTAGTGCCCAATAAGCCAGGGCATGAATCTACAGCACACCAGTTTACTGACCACTAACTTGTTTTGTAGACAATTTCCAGAGAGGTACCATGCTAGTCTAGTCCAGTGGTTTTCAAACTTTTTCTCAAGACCAGTTGGAAAAAAATCATTTATGCTCATGACCCAAAATTACATCTTTGAGTAATACATTCCAGCCTTGTGGCAGTGGCAGCAGGGGGCACCACAACTCAATACCTGAGGGTCTGCAACCCAGTACTGGGTCCCGATCCATAGTTTGAAAACCACTGGTCTAGTCCAGCAAAAAGAGTCCTGTGGCACTTTTAAAGATTAAGACCTGATACTGCCCAGCAATCAAACATTCACATTCTGTACTAGTTGTAGCTTCTGGGCGTTCCTGAAGGGTAGTCCTATGGAAAGCACATTGCAATAGACATGGAAAACTGTGTGGAGGTCTACACCAGGGAAAATAACTCTTGGAGAAGGCAAGGGGAGATGAGTTCAGTAAAACAGAAGTACAGATCCTTATGTACAGTTATGTGAAACTTAGTGTATGTTCTTCCCTTGAAGCATTGTTGGTTGTGAAAACCACTATAAAATTGGTCTCGATCCATAATGGTACTGAGACTCTTATAAATGGTGCTGACCCACTTTCAGTTTCCATGGAACTTAATGGTTGCTGAGCACCTTTAGCTCACATATAATTCAGTGCAAATTAAAGGCACTTAGGGTGCATCTACACTGGCACCTTAGGTCGACCTAAGGATGCTTCAGTCGACTTACAGAACTCCGCGTCCACACTGGGCACTTGGTGTTAAGTCAACTTAAGTGCTTCCTTAAGTCAACTTAACACCAACTCTGAAGGTCGACTTAAGGCTTAAAGTCGACCTTATTAAGTTGACTTAAAGCCAGTGTAGACAGGTTTGTCTACACGACAGGCTCTGCTAAGTTGACTTAACTTAACAAGTGTAGATATAGCCTTAGTGCCCCTCACCACAGCAGGTTCCCAGAAGCTTGCAGGCATGACATCTGAAGCTGTTGTTCTTGTGTAACTATCCCACATTCCTCTCACAGGCAAAGATCCCACTGAAGCCAGTTAAGTTTGACTGTGTCAGAAGCGTAGAATTTGGTAATACTAAGCATGCTAGATTGTTTTAATTTGTTCCTGGTATTTATGCCAAGCTGAAGGAATATGCTGCATTACAAAATGATTTCTATTACATTTTGTAGTGCCTCATAGCCCAGATTACTGAAACATATGAATCTTTTTCTAAAACATTGTTAATAAAATATTAAATTGCATATTAGAATTTTCAAAATGGCTCTTTCATATGAGTTTATTTATGATGGAAATAAAAGAAAACTTTCTGAACATGCAGTGAATTAACCCTTCTGTATATGTACACATAATATGTTGAAGACGAACACATTTACGCTTAAACAGCTCATATTTTCATTGTCTGTGTATCGTTACATAATTTAGAACCATGACTCATACCAATTTTCCAGGCAATAAAAGTAACAGTTCTAAACCTCTTTTATATTTGTCTCATCCACTTGTATCTTTACCTTGATTTCTGTACAGAACTACCTTTTGATGAGCTCTCTCATTTCTAATACCTATTTTCTTACATCATTTTCTCTTATACTTGCTCTCTCTTTGCTTTTGCACAAAAACCACAGCATGAACTTATATTTCAAAAATAGTCTTATGTTTTTCCTTTGGCAAAGCCTAAACCACATGATATTTAATGTGAACTGCTACACAGATATTTTTAGTTTTGCTTGTATCAAAATACACAACAGCTAGTACAACACAATTCATCTCCATGTGTCCACTCCACAAACTGTTAGTCTAGTATTACAAAAAAAGATTTTCATGTGTGAAAAATTGCTATTAACAAAAAGAACAAACAAAAATTGAGGAGTCAAATATGCAAGTGTTTGGATTTTGTCCTGTATCTCTTAACACTATCTTTTAAATTAAATTGACATATTATCTTAGTTACACTCGTATTGCTTCATTGACACCAGTGTTGCTGAGTCTCCTGCATATTTCATTGATTCTCTGCCATTTTTAAATATTTGTCCTTTCTGATAAAAATGAGAAAAAATGGTTTTTAACGCTTAGTGGAGTTATGCATTAAAACCAATGTAACAAACTAGAATCCGATCCAATAAATTATATTAATCTTTTCTATAAAATGTAATATCCATTTTTTCTATATACTTGTGTGATAGAGAGCAATGAAAATATTTACCTTCCTTATTTTGCTATGTACATGTGTAATGCTGCAGTAAAAGAAAATTTTAGAAGTATTTATGGTGCATTAAATTCTGAGGCTTTGCTTTTTAAATACACATTACATGAAGATTACGAAAATACTGTGGTTTGAAAAAACAGTTATATTGACATAAATGGGAATTTGGGGGTAAGTAAAGAAAGCAGGATCAGGTCCATTGCTTTGCTTTTATAATGAGAACACAATTTTAGGTATTAGCAAATAACTTCCAGATCTTTGTTGTTGCTGTAATCTGCTTCCTCATTTTCAGTTTCTATTGTACATCAGTCTGTCTCTTTCTTGGAGTGAACTATGTTTTGATGTCACCAACTCTTTTTTTTTTTTTTTTTTCTTTCTCTGTCCCCTTCCTCACACTTCTCTCCCTTTTTTAAAAATATGAGAAAATATGCTGTAGGTCCATTCTTCATGGTTTATTTTTCCTTGGAGAATTCCCAAGACTCTACACTGACAGATCGTGATATCCAAGGGGGAATCTACTAGCAGGATTAAAGGCAAGAACCTCAATTAGACTATATCTGATTTCTTCAGATGTTTTTTCTAATCTTTTAATATGGGATTAAAATCAGCTAGAACCTATCTTTCTTTTTTCTTAGCTAAAACATTCTTTGTTTCAATTCAGGCTCACTATACTTTGGATTTTTTTTTAATGGGCCTTTTTTTCTTAATTTGGAGTAATTCTAGTCTAGATGTGGATAATGAACTTTTGTCAGCTCTTATATGATACTGCGTACAAAATAGCTGATAAGCAATGTGAAGCATATACACACTTCTCAATGATCTGCAGGAAAACTCCCTCGGAGACTGATTAGTCCATGCTTGTCACAAATAGGGGAGATAATTATGGGGGCTTAACACTCTATATGGTGGATCTTTTGAGAGAAGAAAGGTAGATCTAAGACTGTCTCATGGATCAACCCTAATTTTTCATATTGCACATAACGTGCGGTTTTCTTATTATATCCCCTAAGCCGGGGAAGTGACTCTTCCCATAGAGTGACATCATATTACTTTTTCTAGAAGATAAAAATTGTTCAAATTAGATTATCTCTAATTAGTATAATCATATGAACCATTCTGAAGTTTATTGCACCCATGCTGGCAGTCTCTGATTCCACATTGAGCGCTTCTTATTACAATACATGTGCTAATCCTTAACCATGGAAATGAATATACAGTACTTAAAAGTAATATTGTTGTATTTCTTTATTTAATAAACACCACATTCCATTTTAATTCCAGAGTTAATAGCTACTTTTATGGATCTCTGTATATTAGAAAACAATAACTTACAGGGTTTTTATTTTTTTACTAGTTTTAAGTAAAGAATGTGTCGTTCCCACAAGTAATTTATATTCATTACACAAATAGCTTTGTTAAGCAATGCTAGTGATATTTTGAAGTGCTTTTAGCAAACCCAAAACAAAAATAAGTGCTTGGCTTAACATTTTTTATGAACGCACAAGCCTGATGCTGCAAGTTCTTACCCATGCACCTAGGCTCATTGCCATGAATGGGGCTTACAAGAGAACCCAATTCCTGCCATGTGGAGAAGTCTCTCTGTTCTCCTTGATCTCAGTGGGATTGTAGTGTTCTGCTCAATTCAGGAACAAGATCTTAGGTAGTTTTTAAGTGGACAATTCCCACTATCCCCTCCCTCAGCCAGCCCAGGTCTAACAGCCTGTTCTCTGCTCAGATAAGATGTGCATATCCCACTTGTGCTAGATTTTGTCATAAAGATAGAGGGCAGCTTGGATATCCCTCTGGCACCAACTTTTTTCAGTTTCTGGGCGTCTCTGTTCAGAAGAGACTTTGGCTATCTTAAAGTGCAGTCTTGTTCACAGACATCTCCCTCTTCTCTTCTGCCCCTCTTCTCTCCCTTTCCCTTTTTCTTCTCACTGACAATCACTGGATCTTTCTGCCCTTTGTCCATCTTGCTTTCCTTTGAGTGGGAAAAAATGTGACTTTACCATCCAGCTTGTTCCTATTGTTCCATAGTTCCTATTATTGCATTCAGTAGTCCTACTGCTGTGCACAGATCCCCACATTCAGTTAAGCAAATGCTTATCCCTTGTTAAGTGTGCATACAACTTGAGGGGAAATCATAGAATATAGGGGTATGTCTACACTGGAGGCTCTGTTAATTCAACTTAGAGTCCACATTGAAAACACCTGTCAACTGCCTGCGTCCACACTGGCAGGTGCTAGGTCGATGGAGGAGTAGTATGTTGTAGGTAGCTGGGGGGGGGGTCTGGAGGTCAACTTAAGGGCTTCCCCCATCTACACTGGCTTAAGTCGACTTAAAAGCCCATTGTGGATGCAGGAGTCTATAGGTCGACTTAACCTTCCTTAAGTCAACCTAAGGCTCCAATGTAGATGTACCCTTTGACTCTAGTAGCTGTGCATGTGCCTTGCTGAGACCAAGTTCCTTTGGAGTAAATCTCACTTACTCATCCCCCAGTTTCTTCCTAAAACAGCATAGTTGCCAAGCATCAAAAGAGAGTCTGCAGCTGAGAATCCCAAGTAGAAGGCGGCACCTCCCTACAGCCCAGACTTAGGCATCTCTCCCAAAGAAGCTGTGAAGGGAGGGGAGCTCACTACACACCCCTCAGCTTGGCATTTCCCATTGGTTATCTTAGATGAAGAGCCACCTCAATCCTATTCTGAGGCATCTGTCTCCCCCCAGTCATTACATAAGGAGACTAGGCCCCAAAGTCAGACTTTGTGAATCTCTGTGATTTTCTAGGAGCCTAAAAGTTAGGCATGGCAAAGCTCAGCATCACCACAACTAAGCACCCTTGTGAAGCTAGCCCTTTTATTTTAGAGTGCTGATGGATTCTTATTTATGATCATTTCTGGGTTCTAACTGTGTAACTAAATAAGGCCAGGATAATGCACTCTGTAGTGACCTGCCGATCAGTCAGTTATAGTAAGATGTCTTTCATTGGTGTTTGTTTTTTCAAGTGATATGTTGCAATTAATTGTGATGCTGTTAGCAATCCCCATGAAGCTGGCTCGTGCCATTATTCCTTTTAAGCCACAATCAAGAAATTGAGATTAAAAACTGGCACTGCAGCTTGTTTCAGATGAGGGTTTTCTTGGAAATTAGATATGTCGTTCCTTGTATATAGAAAAATATAATCTACGTGTTGGCTGCAGAGCATATTTCAGGGCTATTCATTAGGAAAAGATGATTTAGAATGCAAAGTGAAACTCGTACTAACAAAATTATTAATTTAGCTATTTTCACTTATAATTTGGACACTAAAACAAAATACAAATAGTTATATAGAGTTGATGATTGCACAAAGTTTATGTAAGCCATGCCTGCTTGGTGTGGCACTTTGTTCCCCCTACTAGGTCAAGTAGAGATTGAAAAGGCTCCTATAAGACTTGGCTAAGGCCTTGTACACACTAGAAAGTTATTGCGCGATAAAGCCCTTTATTGCGCAATAAGAAGCCGAGCATACACACACTACTTACAGTTTTTGTGCGTTAAGAGCCCTCTTGTTGCGCAAAATGTAAACCAGCAAAACGAGCGTGGTAGGGGCTAACGCGGAATAGTTATCATGCGACAGCCCGTGTGTGTACGCTTAACGCGCAATGCGAAACCTCCGGAAATGGCCCACAATTCCAATCCCATCCCTTCTGCACTTCCCCCTGTACTCTGTTGCCGTGATGTCATTTTTCCCGACCTCCCCTTCTGCCCCGCGAATTTTTGAATTCCACACTCTCCTTTCTGGCTTGCTGTTCAGTGCTGCTGCCTCTGTGTGCTCCGATTGCAATGTCCTCGCGTCGCAGCAAACGAGCTCCAGCCTGGACAACAGCAGAGGTGATGGATTTGATAGGCATCTGGGGAGAGTCCACAGTGCAGTCACAATTACATGGCAGCAGGAGAAATTTCGACATATTTGGACAAATTTCTCAGGCAATGATTGAGAAGGGGTACGAGAGAGACACTCTGCAATGCCGGGCCAAAGTGAAGGAGCTGCGGATACCGTTCCACAGAGCCAGAGAGGCAAACCGGCGCTCCGGGTCCGCGCCAGCAACATGCCGCTTCTACAAGGAGTTGGAGGCGATCCTGGGCGGCGATCCCACAACAACCCCTATCTTGACCACGGACACTTCTGCGACAGCAGCAGAAAACGACAAGGCAGCAGAAGGCAACGATGCAATTGCGGACGAGGAAGCAGAGGAGGAAGAGGAGGTGGATGGCGACAACGGAGCCACCAACATTGGGAGCCAGGAGTTATTCACCACCCCGGCAGAGACAAGCTCCACGGACTCTTTTGGCACTCCTTCACCTGAATCAGCCGATGGCAGCTCCGGTAAGTTATGTTTGCAGTGCTCTCTATTCTATCAGCTACAGCTTAGCGTGTACATGAATATAAGGCATAGAGTTCTCCTTCTCTATTCCTTCTTTTATGTGCATTAATGGTGTGCCCTTGTATTTCTGGACTTAAAAGAAAAGCACATCAATACATGCCTCGATTGCCATGTAGTCGTTCACTTTCAAGTCACTAAACGTGTACTCCAAATATCTCCAAATTCTTCTTTTGAAATTGGATGGTAGAGTGAGCCTTTGCCCTCCCCCATTCAGGGAGACTCTCCCTCTCAAGCTCGCAAGCACTGCAGCGGGAACCATAGCCGCACACAATCCAGCTGCGTAAGGACCAGGCTGGAAGTCAGCCACATGCAGGAGATGCATTCTCGCTTGCAGAGGCACTCTAAGCAGTGTGATATTGGCTTCCACTGCAGCCATCTCTGACACAGGTTCCGAACAATCAGCAGCAATACTCAACTGTCCCATGTACCTACTCACAGCAACCTGTCCCTCGCTTTGGAAAACTTGTTACATCCCCCCGGTATTTCTTCACCCGTGTAATCTCGGAATGTGAAGGGAGAGCATCATTTTTTGCACCTGAACATGGTGAGAACAATAGCGGCATTCAAACTGTTTCTTTTTTGCACAGGAACGGCCTTCACTGGACGGTGTACAGCTGCTGCTGACCGTCTGAGAAAGATAAGGCGGAGGCCTCGCAGGACCAAGGAAGATATCTTCCAAGAGTTGATGCATTCCCATGAAAAATCAGTGAGGGAGACAAGGGAATGGAGGTGGGTGTGCAGGCAGGACAGGCTAGGAAACAGCACGAGGAGGGAGAAGCAGAAGGACGCCCTAATAGGCATTCTTCATGAGCAGACCAACTTGCTGAAGTCCATGGTCGGTCTGCTCCAGGCTCGCACCTCCCCCCCACAGCCACATCCGCCATTCCCTACATCCACTCAACACTCTCCCCCCCAAACCTTTTTTGGAAACCCATGGACACCCATGGTGTAACGTCACCTCAACCCCTCCACCAACTTATGTTGTGGAGTCCCGCACCTACACCCACCTTTAGTCCCCCCCCCCTCCCCTTACAGCCACCGTTTCCTTTCTGTAATAGTAATAAAGTTGAGACATTGTTAAATTTAATCTGACTTTATTGTTTTTCTTTTTTGGTATGCCCTGGGCGTGGGATGAGAAAGAAGTAAAAAAAAGAAAAAGGAAGCTATCACTCTATATCTATTGTGTTTCTAAGGTAACCAATACATAAGGATAGCAGTGATTTATAATAGTAAAAGACAGCCTTTCAGTCCACACTCATGAACTCATTCTTCAACGCCTCCCTTATGTGTACTGCCATAAGCTGCGCCCCCCTGATACTCCTTGTGTCCGGTTGCTGGTATGCAAACTCTAGATGTTCCGCCTCCCTTGTCCAAGAGTTAAAAAATCTCTCCCCCTGGTTTTCACAAATATTATGAAGAACACAACATGCAGAGATGACAATTGGTATGTTGTCCTCATGTAGGTCAAGCCGGCCGTACAGCGACCTCCAGCGCGCTTTTAAACGGCCAAAGGCACACTCTACAACCATTCTACACCTGCTCAACGTGTAATTAAAGTGCTCCTTTGCAGGATCCAACTTCCCTGTAAAAGGCTTCATAAGCCAAGGCATCAGTGGGTAGGCGGGGTCCCCAAGGATAACTACAGGCATCTCAACACCCCCCACCGTTATTTTCTCGTCTGGAAAGAATGGACTGTTCCAAAGGCTACAGGCAGGTACAGAGTTCCTAAAACTGCGTGCATTGTGCACCTTTCCTGACCAACCCGCATTTATATCCATAAACCGACCACGGTGGTCCACCAGTGCCTGAAGAACCATTGAAAAGTAGCCCTTGCGATTAATATACTCGGAGGCGAGATGGTCGGGCGTGAGAATAGGGATGTGTGTTCCATCTATCGCACCACCACAGTTCGGGAAGCCCAACTCCTTAAATCCATCGATGATCTCCCTCACGTTCCCAAGGTTCACCGTCCCCCTTAGCAGGAGACGGTTGATGGCTTTGCATACTTGTGACAGTGCTACTCCAACGGTGGACCGTCCGACCCCGAACTGGTTTGCGACCGAGCGGTAGCAGTCCGGAGTCGCCAGTTTCCATAGGGCAATAGCCACACGCTTCTCCACGGAGATGGCCGCTCTCATTCTCGTGTCCTTGCGCTGCAGGGCAGGGGCCAGCTCCTGACACAGTTCCATAAATGTGGCTTTCCGCATTCGAAAGTTCTGTAGCCACTGCTCATCATCCCACAGCTGAAGAACAATTCGGTCCCACCAGTCTGTACTCGTCGGCCGTGACCAGACACGGCGGTTCACGCTGTGCAGCTGGTCGGCAAAACTGATCAGAATATCAGTGCTGTTCTCAAGGCTGTCAGCCTCCGTGCTTGAGTCATCATAATCCTGCTCTGAATCAGTCAAAGGCATACTGCAGCAGAATCTGGGCTGTGTTCACAATGCTGAACGCAGCATTCAAGATCACAGCTGAATCTATGCTGATGCAGAAAGGGAAGTTCCGTAAAGATGGTTGATTCAGTTTGAATTCCGCGCTCGTTGCTAGTGGCAACTGCAGGGAAGCATCGGTAACAGAATGCACCACGGAAAATGAGTAATTATCCCATGCAGCATAGCGTGACCCTTCTTTTTCCCATGATCCAAATTGCAAATTACTGATACGGGGAACTGTGGGATACGTACCCACAGTTCAGTTTGCTTTGCTGGAGGACTGCTAACAGAAGGGGGGGGAATCTGTACCGTTAGAGTCCGCCGAGTGTGTACGCGATCTTGCGCAACAACAACCACGGACCATTTATTGTGCAACATGTTTATTGCGCGAAAACTCAGGTAGTGTGTACATAGCCTAAGAGATTTGGGTCTTTTAGCTCAGGCAATGGCAGTTCAAATATTAAAAGCTTCAGAGGTCTCAGGTTGGATCCCCACTGCTAACAACTCCACCTTCTCCAAGGCATTGGCGTTACACGTGGAAGCATAGAAGATAAGTTATCCCACGTCAAGCAGCTTTACATAAGACCACTGATAGTCTGCAGTTGAAGAGGTGGACAGCTGCTTCATCACTGGAGGGAGTTGCAGACAATTACAAACCAATCACTGTACAATAAGCTGATACTGGGTCATAATATATGCAGCATAACATTGCATCATGATGACCAACTGGCTATCTTGACATATGCAAGCAACATCATGAAAATACTAAAAATAGATTTCAAGCCTGTAGCTAGGTAAATACTGTAAAATAAGCATTTTTTCAAATAAAAGCCACAATTTTCTCTCCTCATATTCACAACCCTTTTTGTTTATTTCCCAGGAACATTGCTACATACCATTTTCGTTTTACAGCAAAGTAAATATCCCATAGATATTCATGGGAGTCGGATCACATGACAGTTAATGTTGGAAGTATTTGTGGCCACCTTGAAATCTCTTTGGCTATGTCTACACTTACTAAAATTATTTCAAAGTAGTTAGTTTGAACTAATTAATTAATTAACTTAATTCAAACTAGAAAAAATTAGTTCAAATTAGCTATCTCCATTGATTTCAATGGGCTGGTTAGTTCAAACTAACATGGCCACATTGGTTAATTCAAACTAACTAGTTTGAATTAACCGTTAGTTCGAATAGCATATTTGAATTTATTAGTTAAGGAAGCCCTTAATTTGAACTAATTAAAGCCTAGCGTAGCCATGACTTTAGTTAGTTAGAATTAAGCTTCCTTAATTCGAACTAACTTGCCAATGTAGACATAGCCTTTGATTCCCTTACATTTGTAAAAGTTTTCAACATCTTATCAATAAGCTTATCCACCATCATGAGGATTTGATGACCAATTCCACACTAGGAAAACCAAATAGTGACTAATTAGAGGCATAGTTTTGTGCACAATCCATAAAATAAAATATATTTGCACAGTCAAACAATTTCATACACAAGCAAACTGTGTGTGGATTATTGATAATCAAAAAGGAGGTTAATTTACTAAATATATTATTTGCTGGAAATGTTTCACCCAACTCTAGTCAGGAAGTCGCACTGAATATTTTGTGTTTCTTTATGACTCCAGTCAACAGAATCTCTCCTCTTTCTCATCCTTGCTGGGTGCAAGGAGACAAATGATATTTTTTCCTTTATCACTCTCTATCCTCTTACTGAATGCTTTATATTAAGAATAGGGATGGATCCCTCACATTGAATCCTTATTACTTACAAAGGGTAACGTTGGATTCTCGTCACCAACATTTTTATATCAAGATTAGGTTTTTTGAACGATATGATCTTGTTCAAAAGGAATTTGGAGACTTCTATGGCTTCTGTACAGGAGATCAGATTAGATTATAACAATGGTCTCTTCTGATGCTGTAATCTATGAACATGTTTGGTTCTGAGTTTTCTATATCATCCAGCATGACAGGCACTTGGATTAGACACAGGAATGTCAAGTATCACTGATCAAGACACTCCCCTTCAAAGGTGAAAACGGCAATATTTGCATTGCTGCCACCGATAATGTTTGTTCTAGGACAGAGATCGGGAACCTTTACTGACCCCTGTGCCAGCCCATCCTCCTCACCTACCCCCAGTGCTGGTGGTCCCTCTGCCACGAGAACCTGGTATTGCTGGCAAATTCGGCAGCACATCAGCGCACTGCCCCTTCTCCCCCACCTAGAGCAGCACAACAAGAGAGGCACAGCAGAGGTGCAGCTTTCAGCGGCACTGTAGAGGGCACCACTTGTCACTCCAAATCTGCTCACGTACCACTGGTGGCATGCATGCCAAGGATTGATAACCCCAGTTCTAGGAATACAGAGTGACCGTCAGTTCCCAAGTCAATCCAGTAACTTTTCTAAGACCTTAACCTAAGTATAAACACTTTATATATATATATATATATATATATATATATATATATATATATATTAAAAAGACAAGAAAAAATGTAAATGAGTCAATCATAACCTCCTTTAAGTATCTTGATTCTTCCACTTCAATAATGGTATATCTCTCTTGACTGCCATGGAATTGTACCATAGATGTATTTGGGCTCTTGTTTTTTGCATTGGCTGTTAAATACAACTTATTAAGGCTGCTCTATTTTTAGTTCATTGCTCATCACAGAAGATCTAGGGCTGCCTGACTTGAAAGGAAAATTGCTTTGACTAGTTTGTTTCAGCATTAAGTGTTCTTTGAGCAGTCAAAGCACCAAATGTAAATTCTCCATGATACAACAGCTTGGGTCACTAGCAACAGTTCCAGAGACCCCATTCCATGATTCAGAAATCATCACTGATTTCATAGTGTTCCTTTAGCAAACTTTCTCAGTAGAAGCCCACATTCACCACTAGGTTGGCAGCTGTAAATCCTGGCAGAGGTTGCCAGTGCAGCCAATGATGGGGAGTTCAAAGTGAAAGGAAGTGGTCACTCTGCCTTATTTGCACAGGAGACCATCAACGCTTCCAATCTATGTGACATTGGCTGGGAATGGAGACTTGCCCTAACTGCCAGAGATACATTTAAATCAGGGTATTTCCTTTGCAACCTGATTTGGAAAATCACAGCATTAAATGGCTCTTTCAGCCCAGGGGAAAGAGGACAAACTAGGTTGGGCTGGTGTATCCTATGCTTTCCCATCCCATTTTGGTAAATCTAGTTCAGATTCCCTGGAGATACTCAGCTATACACTGTTACTGGAAGAAGGATTTGGCCTTATCTGCATTGAGTTGCTCACCATCATTTCTCTAGGCTAGCAAACAGCTTGGAAGTATCTTTAGTAAACAACATCTCAAAAGATGTGAACCCCCAGTAACTTTTAGACCCAAGATGAAAATTGTCATTGATAATTTTGATTCTATACTCCTTTGATTTTGCTTACTTTAAAAAATAAGTTATTTTTGCACTTGATTTGCTTTTGACTATTTTTACTTATGGAAAAGTCCTTTAAAATTTATTAAGAATGAAATTAAGTAGGATTCTATAAAATTACTCTAAACATCTAAAGATTTGATAGAAAATATCTTTTCCATAGTTATTTCTAGCCATTGTATAGAATTTGAGAGCAGGAATTTAATCCTTTTTTAAATTTTGAAGGTAGGATTACAAATAAATCCACAGAAAGGCTATTTTTTTTCTTACAGTCTAAAGGACTTTCCCATAAGAGACAATGAAACATTTTAAACACCAGAAATGGGTAAACTGATTTATTATCATCTTTGGGCCTAGAAACTTCCATTTAAATTCATACTCTGGCACTTAGAGAATACTTTTAGGTACCTCAAATCATGACCTATTCATGCATACCTGGTGGCTGCTTTAATGCACTTCTACCTATAGTGGCATAATATATGCACTTTTGTCTTTGAAAGTCCTCTCTGGTGGTGTTGTAATTATTATTTATTATTTTTATGATGGTATGCCTAAAAGCCAGGGCATTCCCTCTCAAAATACAACAGACAGTCCTCGTCCCAAAAAATTTACACTCAGTTTAAAATGAGACAATGGGTGACAACAATCAGATGGTATGGGGCATAAGGAAACAGTGAGACAGTTATGAGTTGACAAATAGTAGTCATGGCATACCAGTTATCAAACCATTGTAATAGTGCTAATTAGAGGACTTCATAGTCTAGTAAATTACCTTTTGGAGAACCCTACTCAAAATCCTTAACAGGAATTTATGCGTATGCGTGTATGAGGAGTGGAAAAATTGTTAGCAGCAGTGTCAAAGTCTGTATCTTCCCATGCCAAAAATAAACAAGAAAACTTCATACGTGTTCAATATACCACTCTTCTATATTCACTACACTTCAGCTTGCATTGAAATAGAGGTCATTCTGGCACTAATACATGGATTTCTAACATGATATAAGGTGTCATTTAATATGCCTATATGGCTATTGAGATGGATCATGTCAAAAATCTTAGTGCTAATGGTTCTGTGCTATAAATTGACATGATCCATTTTAATGGCTCCTCTCTTTCAGAGCTGTTATGATGTATTATGTCAAGGCATAATATTGAACCTTTCATTTGACATGATACATATTATCAACCCTTCTTTTGGAGTTATTCAAATGTATAATGTCGGTGCATAATATGAAGTTGATAAGTAGATCTTTGACATGATGAACCATGTCAATGCATAGTAATGACTGTTACAATAACAAGCAGTGCTTAGTACAAATGTTGTGAAATAGTTACCACATACATATGCACAGTAGATGAAATTATGATACGTTTTATTTAAAAACACTGTATTGTGGGGAAGAATTAAAACCAAATAGCCCCATCTTTTAAGTACCTACATCTTAACAATACTTTTTTAATTGTTGATGGCATTGCTGTAGTAATTAACGAACAAACACCATTCCACATGGGAAGTGTAGTACTTGGAGTGGAGTTGAGGAGAGCTTGAACTTTATAGCTCTATATACCTTGCGCTGGGAAGCCTCTATAACAGTTCTGTAAACAACAGCGTTAAAACACATTTCTTAATGAAACAGAACTAACATTTTCCCTGACCAGTACAGGTGAGATCTATATGTATCATTTTTTCAGTTATGGTGCTGAATAAAATTTCTATTTGTCCATCTCAAGTGACTCACAGTTCAAGTGATGAAAAAAGATCCTTGGCACTCTTCAAAATGAGTTATGGAGTCTTGGCATTCTATCTTTCATCAAAATAGATATTCAAAAGTTTTGGAACATGTATCTCAGTGTGGGAATGAGCTACTATGACAATCAGGGTCCAGACACCTCAAGTGAAGAATAGGGGGTCTGAACCCCAGAGAATAAACACTTGAATCAATTGGTTGTAAACATTATCATTTATAAAAAATGCCAAGTAAGATCTTCTATAAAACCTTGTAATGTTCTGAACTTGATGGTCGTTATGAGCTATGGATACAGACTGTGAATACAAATTTATGTATTATGTATATAAAATAGTAAGCTCATGATCAGTACTGCAATTTCAAGTACAAATCACAGCAGGTAGGGACTTCTCCTAGATAGTTGTTCACAGAAATCTAACTTCACATAAGAAAAGACCATAGTAGATCATTAAAATTAGTAGGAAAATACTGAAACAACCTAAAACTAAAAAGAAAACTAGAGTCTTTGAACACTAAAGTCTTGTCTATATTGAACAGTCGTGTCAACAAAAGTCAACATTTGTTGACAAACAGTGGAGATATACACACAAATGATCCTCCTGTCGACATAACTCCCCTGCTACACAGACAATAAAACCACCTTCATGAGAGGTATAGGCTTTTTGCAACATAGTTAGATTGATGCACCATCAATGTAGATGCTGTACTTGGTTATGTCAGTCGAATTAGCCTCCAAGAGGTGTCCCATAAAGCCCTCTTGACCGCCCTGGTCAGCAGCTGGTACTTTGCTGCCCTGAAGGTATATAGTTATACATCCCTTCCCCATTTAAAAGCCTAGGAAAATTTTTAAATTCCTCTTCCTGCTTGCTTGACATGCAGAGTTTACACAGCATCTTCCCTGGTGACCTCGTCAGGAGTATACTGGAGCTGTTGGATCTGCTGGATCTATAGGGAGAAGAGGCTGTGCAGTCAGTTTTTCTCCAACCATAGGAACTTTGTACCTATGAGCTGATTGCTAGTGGCATGCATGACAAACGTTCAGCAGTGCCATGTTAAGATCATGGAACTGAAGCAGGCATATCAGAAGGCAAGAAAGGCTAACTCACTTTGGTGTGGTGCTGAAGACCTAACCATTTGTACAAGGAGCTGCACTCCATCCTGGGTGAGGACCCCACCCCCGCTGCCAAGAGCCCCGTGAATACTTCAGGGGGACTGGAGGCAGCAGCCAGTGGACTCAACCCTGAGGATGAGGTGGTGGATGAGGAAGTGGAGTTGGAGGATGATATAGAGCAGATGACAGAGTCATCCAGAGTCATAGCAAGTCATAATCTGTTTTTTATTCTGGAGGGGTCTAGCCAGTCCTAGCACTATAGCTCTGGCATGCATAATGTAGGAGAGAGTAGCTCTGGTGAGTGCTTATCTTGCTTTGTTACTGCACGGCAAGAGAAGACTGAGTTCTCATGTACTTTGTTATATGGTAGAAGAAAAATAAAGGACAGACATTAACAACAAAATCTGTACATCTGCCCAATGGGGGTTTGCTGAAAAGTTTATTAATGTACACAGAGATGTCCCAGGAATCCTTCATAGAGGACATAGGAAAATTTCCTGTAAAAGTTCTGCAATCCTCTGCTGTAGGCTCCTTGGCTGAACTGCCTTGTTTCTCCGATGACTGTAGGAAACTTCGCCGCACCACCCAGCAACTATTTCTACAGGGACCAAAGCAGCACAGCAGTGAGCAACATACGGAGCCAGTCTGAAGCCACAGGCATAGAGATGAACCTGTGCATCCTCCATTACTTTCCCATGAGTTTCCCTATTTCCATATAACAGAGTTTTAAAATAAAGTAATATAAAATAATGAAAAATTACTTGTTACTAAATTAATGCAACAAATTTGGTAAATAACTTGATATGAATTTTTAATAAATTCTTATTAAAAGTTTAAAATAAAAAAGTAATGAGTTGCTTATTTAAATATTTAACTCTTTTGTTTACCTGTCTATTCTCTAAAATGCATTGCTTTAATAACTAAGCTCTTAATGCCTTATTTTGTTTAGTTATGAATACAATTCTGATGCCATTTATCTTTAACTACAAGTTTGTTCTGTATGTTATGTATACTATCCTGTACTGTATGTTGTGTGCCACGTGACATTTTTTCTCACTTTGTTGCAAAAAAAGTCAACTATTTATACTTTTGTGGTACCACTTACATATTTTTAAAATATTAGTTGAGATATAACCATCATAATGTTTTAATACCAATTTTTTGCAAAGTTCTAAAAGTTCTCTGTTATAAGTATATGTATATATATTTTTACTTAAACAAATAATGCAATTGCAAAAAAAAATATTCATGGGGGTCTTTCTTAATTCAAAGGAAAAATGCATGGGGAAATCTCAACAGTAATGGGGAAAATAATATTGACAAAATGTCAATTTCTTGTTTGGGTTTTATAAACTTCTTTGCATCTTTATTAAATATCAAAGCATAGAGGACTGTTCTAGCAAAAATGGTTAAAAGTACAACAGTATATACTATGTCTAGTTATGTTGCAAAATGTTAAAATTAATCAAGCAATTTCAACAGGTTTCCATCTTTTTTTTCCCCAACACAACCAAGGGTCATGAAAGTTTAATGCCCTCAAAGTATTTACACAGACCTGTATTTAAAATTCATTTTATTTTATTCTTTGTTCTTTTCTTTTATGCTATATTAAAGAGAAGCCAAATTGTGTAGACAAAACTTCCTGTTAGTACTAGTCACAGCTGGGTAGTGATACTGCATCCTAACTGAGGCACATATTATCCAAAACAATCTCATTTGATGTCTGGTTAACAATATTGAATCCTGACACAGCAATATTTGATTGGTTACTGTCCTTTCAGTAAGTTATCTGGAAGACATCTATAAGAAATAACGGTATCTAGGACAACCACATGTTTATCACAGAACACTGCAAGCTATGGAAAGAGGTTATCCATTGCTGTTTCCTTAAGCAAAGCTTATCAGAGGGTAACAACAAGTAGTAAGGGGACCTATAAGGTGGATGGACAGTATTTTGTAGTAACTAAATAAAAAAAGTATGTATGAAGACCTCATGTGCAATGTCATTACTCCAAATTTCTGTTTAATTTCTCATATACATAGCACTGTGGAACACACTGCAGTAATACTCATCACAAGTTCCAAAGGGGCAGCCGTGTTAGTCTAGGTCAGCACAACAAACAAGGAGTCCTGTAGCACTTTTAAAGATTAACAAATGTATTTATCGCATGAGCTTTTGTGGGAGAAAATCCCACTTCATCAGACGCTTTGAAGATGGGGAATTTACCAGCCTAAATTCCACATCTTCAAAGTGTCTGAAGTGGGATTTTCTCCCACAGAAGCTCATGCGATAAGTACATTTGTTAGTCTTTAAAAGTGCCCCAGGAGTACTTATAACAGTATTTCAAAACACACAGCCCATTACTAATGATAATTCAGGTGGTAACAGTAGTTGACCTAATTAGGAGTGTGTTGGTATTTCCAGTAACAAAGTGAAAGGGCCAGACTACCATACCAAAATGGAAAAGGATTGTGATGCTTAAATATAAGTTGGTGTCATGTGTACATATATGTATATACCCACATTCATTATGTGCATATATATCATACCTATATTATCCATATATAGTGATTATTTGGGAGTGCTCCAGCACTCATTTATAAAACTACATTCTTCAACAAAGCCATGGACCTAACATTCCCAAGCCCACCATAAGGGACTAAAAATAATTGGAAATTAAATCTGTACACTGGTTGTATACAGATGGAGCATGATAAAGTAAGTTAATCATGTAACAATGCATAGCTCACTGGGTCTTCCTCAGTCCATGTATTATGCCTTTCTGGGATAATGGGTAAACATCCTCCCCTGCAAAAATACAAAGTAGTAGAAAGAAACAACCTGGGACTGGTATAAAAGGCCTAGTGTAAGGCCTAAGGCCCTCTTAAGAGAAAACAAAGTTAGCAAGAATCCAGCTATGAGGAAAAGTCAGGCCCTGTCACAAAGCAGATTCCTGCTTACAGGTTCACTGCCCAGTACATGAACTTGGCAAGAACAAGCCTGGCATTGCAAAAATATGTGCACTCCTAGGCACTAAGTAATCACATCACATGTTCCAGAAGAGTAATACTAGAACACCACGATACAAGGTCATGGTGTAAACTCCTCCCCTGAAGTTGATACAAAGATACACTGACCCCTCTGAAAGATAAGGACTGGACGAAAGGGTAGTGGTTAGGGAAGTTTGGTTGAACCAATGGGTATAAGATTAAGGTGGTAACTAACAATGTCAGAGGAGCACTATGTAATTTGTTTGTATCGGTGTATAAAAAAGAAGTCTCTGAGGGGGTCTCTTTGCTCAACTGAGAGGGGAATGGAAAGTCCTGCCAAAGCAAGTCTCTGATATATAGACTTTGAGTAGAACATGTATTAAAGTGAACTGACAATTGGAGGCAGGTTTCATGTCTCCAGCAATGATGAACCTAGGGTGAGCAGCTAGCACATGTGAAAAACTGGTAGAGGGGGGTGGGGATAATTGGTACCAATATAAGACCAAGCCCTGACTATCAGGACTGTCCCTATACAATCAGGACATCTGGTCATTCTAGATTAACCGGAGGGGGAAAAGACAAAAATGTCTCTGTGACAGGCTGCTTCCCAAATCCGGTCTGGTGTGCTGCTATGACCACTTGAACCCCGCTCCTGAACCCCAATTTACCCCGCTCTGCTGGGTGACCGCTCACTCCTGAGTCAGTCCACACCAGCCACCAGCGTGTAATTGGTCCCAGGCAGTGGGTGTAAATCCACTAGCCACACAGGCGTTGGTCCCCAAGCAAGCACACCCAGCCCCAGACACTACACTGGGAGCCACTGCCTTACAGGGATTGGGACCCACTCCCAATCACCTTAGTCTCAAGTCCGTCCACTTAACAAAGAAGTGGATTGTGCCCAGCCTCCCACATCCACACCCTCTAAAGACCACACAGCTTTAGGTAAAACAACTACTAGTTTATTGATCAGAGTCTGATTTCAAGTGAGAATATGGCCAATCAAGGCAGCAACATGTTATAAATGAGTCAGGAGTGACCACTATCAAATAAAAGGTATAAACCGCATACTACCCTAACATCTTCACCTAAACTGACCTCAGAGTCCAAGATTATGCGCATGGTGTTCGGCTGTTCGATGTTTTACAGCCATTCTCTGCCTGTTCCCAGGCAGGGCCCCGATCTTGCTTGAAGTTGGTTGCAAGATGGTGTCTTCTCAGGCCGAAAGCCTGCAGCTTCTCCCTCTTCACAGTCTCTGTCTTTGTTTTAACAAACTGCTGACAGCCCCTCCCCCTCACTGTCCTGTTGTGAGATTCTCTTCACTCCTACCTGAGCAGGGGAGGGCATCAGCATTCCCTTTGATGTGTAAATCTTCAGCCATTGTGCTAGAGACAGCCCTGAGAGTCTGAACCCTATAACATGCTTCACATCTATACATACATGTCGCAGTAGGGAACATGGCACCCTGGTAATCACGTGGCATATGTTCTGAGCATTCACAGAGGAACCTGGTATAGCGTAATTGTCATCAAATAACACAATTACACTGCAAAACTGAACAGAAAGATTATACAGGTCACGCCCAAGGGCTGCACAGATGTGCATCCCGTCACAGTCTCATAGAGAAGAAGTTGGGGTAGATGCATTTGGGGGCACTCAGGACAAGGAAGTGTTGTTGAAGTCATCTGGCAAGAGTAACTAGGCTGATGGAAATTAGGATGAGATCTTTATGCTTGTGGGCTGGCTACTGGTGTCATGGCTTTGAGCCATAGCAGCACAGAATTAAAGCACCCAAAGTTACAAGGTAGTCAGTGACAGAACCCCTTACTGGTCTGGCTGATTTCTTAAAACATCACAGATACTCTCTGTGTCTATACATCTGTAACCCATATGCCTAAAGAGGGCTATCTCTTTGAGAGACCTACTGAGGGTGGGTTATTGTTGCTGGGCAGATTAGCTACCCACAACCAGAAACTTCTGGAAGCAGGGAGTGGTAGCATTTTGAGCATGCTCCACAGGGTTCCCTGCTGGTGTGATGTGGTGTGGTCAGAGTCAAATCACATGAGAGCAGCAGTCTGTGCAGACAGCAGGCAGGAGCTGCTTTGAGAAGAGCCCATGTGCTCAGTTTTCATGAGAGAAGCTGAGCCAGGAGTGAACAACAAGATGTTTTCTCCCTCCTATGGAGTCTTCTGCAACAGACTTTGTGCACATGCATATGGGACTGAGGGCTGGTTAACCAGTGAGCTGACCAGATGGCGCTAGTTCCAAAGAAGAAGGAAAAGCCTGCATGGAATTCTACAGAAGATTCCTGCATTGAAAGAAGAAGATGACAGCTATTTCTTGCCACTCAAACCTCTAGACTTGAACAAAGACTAGCTGAGAGTTGCATGAACTCCACCTGGACTCCGGGACTCTTGGGTATCTTTCATGCAGGGTTTCTGTAAGGATTGTTCTGTTTAATTGTAGTTTGTTTTCTTAGAATAAGGCTTATTTAGTTAGTACTTAATAAAGTTCATTGTTATGTTTGTTTTTAGTAGTATTTTAATGTGGGAGGATAACTCTGAGCAATCTTTGCTGTGAGTCCCATACAGACTGGATCCTGGGTCTCCAGCTGCTTTCTCGATAGGAATTGAGGTTTATTTCTGCGAGGCACTGCAGAAGGCAATTGAATGAATTTTAGCCCACCTGAAGGTTACACATCCACTACAGAACCAATATTTAATAAAGTAATTCATAGAATCATAGAATAATAGGGTTGGAAGGGACCTCACGAGGTCATCTAGTCCAACCCCCTGCTAAAAAGCAGGACCACTCCCCCTAAATCACCCCAGCCACGGTTTTGTCTAACCGAGCCTTAAAAATCTCCAAAGATGGAGATTCTACCACCTCCCTAGATAGCCCATTCCAATGCTTCACCACCCTCCTAGTGAGAAAGTTTTTCCTAATATCCAACCTTGACCTCCCCAGCTGTAATTTGAAACCATTGCTCCTTGTTCTATCTTCTGTTACCCTCGAGAACAGCCTAGCTCCCTCCTCTTTGGAGCAACCCGTCAAGTAGTTGAAGGTTGCTATCAAATCTCCCCTCAGTCTTCTCTTCTGTAGACTAAATAAGCCTAGTTCCTTCAGTCTCTCCTCATAAGTCATGTGCCCCAGCCCCCTAATCATTTTTGTTGCCCTCCGCTGGACTCTTTCTAATTTGTCCACATCCTTTCTGTAGTGGGGAGCCCAAAACTGGACACAGTATTCCAGATGCAGCCTGCCCAGTGTCGAATAGAGGGGAATTATCACATCCCTCGATCTGCTGGCAATACTCCTACTGATGCAGCCTAATATGCCATTGGCCTTATTGGCAACGAGGGCACACTGTTGGCTCATATTCATCTTCCCGTCCACCATAACCCCCAGGTCCTTTTCTACAGCGCTGCTACTTAGCCGATCGGTCCCCAGGCTGTAGCAGTGCATGGGATTTTTCCATCCTAAGTGCAGGACTTTGCACTTGTCTTTGTTGAACCTCATGAGGTTTCTTTCGGCCCAGTGTTCCAATTTGTCCAAGTCTCCCTGGATCCTGTCCCTGCCCTCCAGAGTATCCACCATTCCCCCCAACTTGGTGTCATCTGCAAACTTACTAAGCACGCAGTCTATTCCATCATCAAGATCATTAATGAAGATGTTGAATAGAACCAGCCCCAGGACCGACCCCTGGGGTACTCCACTCGTTACCGGTTGCCAACCAGACATCAAGCCATTGATTCCTACCCGCTGAGACCGTTGATCTAACCACTTTTCGATCCACCTTAAAGTCCACTCGTCCAACCCATACTTCCTTAACTTGCCAACGAGAATGCTGTGGGAAACCGTATTAAAAGCCTTGCTAAAGTCAAGGTAACTTGATTGTAAAACAAGGTGTATGATGCAAACTAACCTATTCCATTCTCAGGTAATGAGCATCTTAATTTTCTTAGTAAGTGAGAAATCTAGGCTCCCCATAAACTATCTCATACTCCAGCCAGAACTTACAAAAGCATTATTCAGTGCAACTGCTCTCTTGATTCACACACCCAGGGGGCCAGAACTCTGACCTACAGAAATTCACCCAGCTGGGAGGAGTCAGCACAGATCCTGAAAGGGGAGGTGGCTACAGATCATAATCACAGTCTGCTGTCAGATACACTCATCTGGAACCATCTCAAATGTGAAATTCACATATATATATATATATATATATATATAGGACTCATAGCTTTCTCCGTACCTTGAATGACCAATTCACTACCCATTTCTGCACAAGATCAGAATAAATATGAACTTCAGTGTCTTCAGAACAAAATGCAAAATTTACTTGTTTGACTTCATCTTTCCTTAATAATCAAAGAAAGAAAGAAAGGTCTGTCAAATCTGTGCAGCCTGGAAGAAGAAGAGAGAAATGCCATCATATTTATTAGTACACTTTTAAAATTCCAGAAGGTGCTCAGATAGCATGTGGTAGGGTTCATGAGTGATCTTTGCCTTTGATCCTTCTCAGTCTGGGGAGACGTATTCTTTCTAATTGACAGGCCTGCGACTGCCCTTCCCTCAGGCTGATTCACTCCTACTCTTGAACTGGATCACCAGGTTACAACCCCATTTACCAAGCATATCATCTCAGCAGACCCAGTTGGATTTCGACCCTGTTATACACTTCCCTTTGGGAACCACAATCAGTATAAAAATGGAGTGATGGAGATGCAACCATTAACAAACAAGAATATTTATCAGAGGCTCATTCACCTGCACATCTACCAATGTGATATAGGCCATCACATGACAAAAATGCCCCTTTGCCATATACATTGGCAAAATTGGACTGTCTCTGCACAAAAGAATAAATGGACACAACTCAGACATCAAGAAGAGTAACAACACCAGTAGGAAATCACTTCAATTTCCCTGGACATTCTGTAACAAGTTTGTTCAGAAAAAAAAACAAAAACAAAAAAAACAGACTCCAGCATGAATTAGGTCTGAATAGGGACTTAGAATGGATAACTTATTACAAAAGAAACAAGGAGTTTTGTGGCACTTTTAAAGACTAACAGATTTATTTATTGAATGAGCTTTCGTGTGAGAAAAATCCCACTTTGTCAGATGCTTCAAGTGTCTGATAAAGTGGGATTTTCTTCCACAAAAACTCATGTGATAAATAAATCTGGTTAGTCTTTAAAAGTGTCACCAGACTCTTTGTTTCTTTTGCTGAACTAGACTAACATGGCTACCCAGCTGGAACTTATCATTACAGAAGGCAATTCTCTTCTTTAAACCTTCTCAGCTTCTCATCTATTGTTGTTTGAAAGGCCCACTTCCACAATGTTTGAATCAAAACAACTTGTTTGGTTTGCTGAACTAGACTAATAGACTGCCCCTCTGGAACTGTATGAATTGAGATTGTGATCCATCCTTCTCTGCATGTGTATATATATATACCTGACGTACTGCAGTTTCCATTTCCTGCATCTGAAGAAGTGTGATTATACCCATGGAAGCTTATGCAATAAATAAATTTGTTAGTCTTGAAAAGTGCCACCAGACTCCTTGTTTGTTTTGCTAAAATAGACTAACACGGCCCCCCCCCCCCCCCCAATATTTGTCCATAAGAATTAAAAAACAGAGAGAAAAAGACTTAAAAATAAAACCCCACCAAAAGACTTTATGCATATTGTCTTACTCCTGTCACATTCTGAGATGCAATCCAAATGAGTGAGGGCTTGTCTCACAGCCTGCTTTGTGTTTCATAATGCCTTGCTGTTGTAGCTCCCAGTTGGGCCATTCACAAATAGCCTACCACCATGACTCCTTGACTGTGTATTGCTACAGCCCTGGTCCAACAGTTCTGACCAGACTGCCAGCAGGACAGCATTCTCACTCTTTGTTTCATCAGCCTTTTTACTTCTAGCAAGGTAACCCTCAACATACTCCAAGTCCTGAAATTTCCCCAAAAGGTGTGTTCTGCATTGTCCAATCCTTTCCTCGACAGTTCTGATACTAAAAGTTTTGTTGCTTAAACACAGCATTGTATTGATTAGATTAAAAAATAAATCAAGTTTATTAACTAAATAAAATAGGATTTTAAATGAGTTCAAGTATAAGAGACAAAGCTAGAAATGGTTATAAGCAAAGGTGAAAACACACATCAACATCTTAAACATAATCTAGCAAGTTTTGGTTTTAGGCTTTAGTTAAAGATGGCCTTTGTCTTCCAGCAAGATGGTGACTGACCTGTTCCTTGGTGAGGATCTCTCCCAAAGGCCCAAAGGGTATGTCTACACTTGCAATTTAGGTCGACTTAAGGACTCTTAAATCGACCTAAATTACTCCCTGTCTACACCAAACTTTCATTAAGTTGACTTAAGAAATTCCTTAAGTCAACTTAATGAAAGCTTAGGTTGACCTAGGAAGAACCACCCATTAGGTCGACTTAATCCTTAAATCGAATCCTTAGGTCGACCTAAGCATGGTGTGGACTGGGATAAACCCTTAAATCAACTTTCATTAAGTCGACTTAAGGGCAGTTAAGTTGACTTAACAAAATGGGCTAAGTCGACTTAAAGTTAAGTCAACTTAGTCCACTTTGTTAAGTCAACTTAATAAGGTCAGATTTAGATTGACCTAAAGGTGACCTTATTATGTCAACCTAACAAGGTCGACCTAACTTTTTGTAGTGTAGACATAGCCAAAGATGCTAGTTTCTTTGTCTTCTAAGCTGAAAAAGAGAAAGAGAGTGTGAGAGAAGAAGTTAGGATTCTCTGCACCTTTCTTTTATAGTTCAGTGGACCCTTAAAGTGGATTCTTTTGAAGATTACCCCTCAAAGCAAAGTTTATTCAAACAGTAAAGGTGGACATGGAGTCTGGTGGTAAAGATGCTACAGACTTTTTCTTCCCGCCGTCTTTGCTGAAATGCAATTTTGCTTTGTCTTCTGCTGTTTCCTCCCCCTCCTATCTTGAGGGCCCTATTTACTATTTATATTTAAATTGAGGTAAACCCACCTTCTTCTCCTTAATAACTTTTGCCTATATGAGGCTGTGTGGATTTGAATATGTGCTAATACCATCACACTGAGGGATTACATAAATGTTACTATATTCATTTCAATATGATAATATAAACCAGTGAGTCATTAGTTTTCAAATGATACCTCACAAGGCATATCTTGTATATATTATTATAATAGCCTGTAAGGTGTGAATACAGGGATACTTTTCATCACAGCCTATACTTAGCACTTACTTTTCCCAGGTTCCCCAACATGTGGGAACCAGGACACAGTCTGTTTCTCTGCACACTCTTTCTGTCCTTATCTTCATCAGTCTGAGCTTTTTAATAGTTTCCAAGTCTTTGTTTAAGATTTTCTGCCTGCGCTTTTTCCTCTACCCCACTGGAGTCACCAGTCCACCAGCTGATCAGAGCATGATGAGGAGTGAACCTAAAGAGGAATTTGACACCTCTAGCACATGCCAATATTGGTGATTGTGGTTAACTGTATCCACTGTCCACCTTGCTGTAGCCCTACAGAGCCTGCAGAACTGAATTAACCTGTGATGTTCCATATAGCTATCACCCAGTCATTAAAAAAAAACACAGGTTCACCCAATACTCAAAATATAATAACTATAGCTCCCCGGGCTTCACCTCTTGCTGATAGGCATGGTATAAAAACCTAGAATGTTAGATCCTCAGCAAAAATGGAAACCTACAATAGTATTTGGCATTTCCCTCTAACCAATGATCTAATGGTTTCACAAGATGACCAGTCATGATTAAAAGTATTAATTCAATATTAAATAGCTGCCAGATAATCATAGAGCCATAGAAATGTAGGGCTGAAAAGGAACTTAAAGAAGTCATCAAGTCCAGCCCCCCGCACTGTAGCTGGACCAAATAAACCTAGATCCCTGACAGATGTTGCTACAACTAAAGCTTCTAGTAAGGTGGATTCCACAACCTCCCTCAGCAGACTATTCCAGAGTTTAACTACCCTTCCAGTGAGAAAGCTCTTCCTCATGCCTAACCTAAATCTACCTTTACTTCTTTTCCTGCCTTTTGTGGAAATGGAGAACAATTGATTATCATCCTCTTTATAACAGCCCTTAACAAATTTGAAGACTTATCAGATTCTCCCTCAATGTTTTTTCTCAAAAGCAAACATGTCCAGCTTTTTAAATCTTTCCTCATAGGTCACCTTTTCTAATCATTTATCATTTTCTGGACTTCCTCCAATTTATTCACATCTTTTCTAGACTGTGGCACTCAAAATTCAATACTTCAGCTAAACCCTCAGCAGTGTCAAGTAGACAGACACAATTACCTCCTGTGTTTTATATATGACATTCGTGTTAACACATCCCAAAACCATATTAGCAATTTTTGCAGCTGCATTGTATTGTTGACTCATATTCAATTTGTGATCCACTATAAACCCTAGATCATTTTTATCAGTAGCTAGCCAGTTATTCTTTATTTTATAGTTGTGCATTTGACTTTTCTTTCCTAAGTGGAGTACTTTTCACTTGTCTTAATTGAATTTTATTTTGTTCATTTCAGACAAATTCTTAATCTGTCAAGGTCATTTTGAATTCGAATCCTGCCCTCCAGAGTGCTTACAGCCTATCCTAGCTTGATTTCATCCACAGATTTTACAAACATACTCTATTATCCAAGTCATTAATGAAGAGAGTGACTAAGACCGACCCTACAGGACCCCATCAGATATGCTCTCTCAGATTGACAGTGAACCAATACTCTTTCAGTATGGTCTTTCAAATAGTTAGGAACCTATCTTATAGTATTTTCATCTCAACCACATTTCCCTAGTTTGCTTATGAGAATGTCACAAGGGACTGTTTCAAAATCCTGAGCAAAAGCAAGATACATCACAGCTATGGCTTCCCCCCATCCACTAGGCAAATAGCCCTGTCAAAGAAGGTAATTAGGTTGGTTTGGCATGATTTGTTCTGGACAATGTACAAGATGGATATTGTCTCTAAAATACTGGCCTCCTGTTAATATCAGTTCAAATTCCACTGTTAAAGAAAGCAGTCAGGAAAAGAATATTTCCCAAATCAATTTAGCATGGCTAAGATTAGAATCTGCCCTTACCTGATGAATAGTCTTGCATTGACATTATTTGGGAATAAATTAATTGGACCATCAGAAATGACCAAGTATAGATTAAATCTGTCCCAAAAGGAGGATCATTACTGAGAGAATTTTTTCAGCATTGGTCAGGAACATGTTTATAAAATGGTCCTACAAACCTATATGAAATATTCCTTTTTTGTTATGTGATTTGTAAGATTTCAATGAAAAGCACCTTTTATAAAATGGTAAGAAGACACACATTATAGTGGCTAAAGAAGAAATAAGAAATACCTATGTAGCTTTCTGTCCACTAAACATACAAGATAAGGAAAAAGCAATAAAGAATGTATAGGATGATCCCATGCCCATTTATGTCAGTGGTGCAATTCCCTTTGACCTCAGTGGTGCAGAACCTCATACATTCAGCCAGAGTTTCTAGCCATCAAGAATTCAACCAAGAAGGAAAAAAATAGAAACATTCCATCTGATGTTATTGTTTTCGATGTTATCAGTAGATTTATGGAGATAATTTACCACAGCAGGTAAATAATAGTAGCCTATGTTGCTATATTGTATATTTTTAATTAGGACAATATTTAATAGCATAGCAGGCAATATATTTGGATGGTATTTAAAATATGGATTTAAAGGGCATTAATTCTATTCAAAAAGTCCATCTGTTGTTGGCAAACTCTCACAAAAGGTTGCATAGCAACCTTTATTGCTGAATGCATGTGGTCAGCCTCCCTGGGTTGCTTTTGTCTGGCTTCTGAGTGTGTTGCTCTTGATACAGAAACAGTAGGCATTCTTTTTTTGGCTAGAGCTTTGCCTGGTGACTGAGGTACTCACTACAATGTGCTGAGATACTTATCCTGGTGCAGTGATTTCTTATATGTACACATTTGAATGCACTTGTCCCAAATTCTTGGGCCTTTTGCTTCTTTTCTTTATGGACTTTTTACTTTTAGATATGATATGAAGGGGATAATTTACCTCAGGCAAGTAGAAGAAAATTCCCAATACATAAAGTACTACAAAAAGTTACATTTTGAAACAACCTACACGTGTATTTTAAAGCTTTACTTATATAAAGTTTGTAACTATATAGTTTCAATGTTTCTTTTGAAAATGTCTAAATATTTGTATGAAAATTATAGGTATTGCCAGGGCTTTTTTTCAGCTGGTACGCAGAAGTATGGAGGTACCAGCACCTATTTTTCCCTGGCTGGCCCTGCTGTTCAGCTGGGGACTGGAGTCAGCACAGAAAGGAAAGGAGCAGGTCTCCTTTCTCCTGCTGACCCCAGCCCCCAGCTGGGCAGCAAGGGACAGGAGCAGCAGCCGCGGGTCAGAATCCTGCCCACCAGGGGCTGGAATCTGGCCCATGGATGCCTGAGAGCTGTTTCCAGGCTGGAATTTTTTCAAATCTCCCAACCTGAACATGCTCAGATGCGTGGCTCAGGGAGGGAGCAGCCTGGCCAGAGAGTGATTCTGGCCACCCCTGCAGCTCTGGCCATGTAAGGGGGAGGGGCCAAGAGGAGCAGGTGGGGCTGAGAGGAGTGGGGAGGGATCCAAGGGGGTGAGAGGATCAGGGAGGGGGCTAAGAGGAGCACGGAGGGGACAGGGGGGCAAGAGGAGCGGGGAAGGAGCCCAGTGGGAGGGTGAGAGGGGAGGAGCAAGGAAGGCTGGGTTGAGGAGCTAGGAGGGAGTGGGGGTTTGGAGAAGCCCCGGGGGTGGTGCTGATGGAGGGTACTGATGCCCCCTCTCCCCCAAACACTGCTCCTGCTGGAAAACCGGCACCTTTTTTTTCCCCCCACAAAAAAGCACTGGGTACTGCAGATATATTTTAAAAGGATACAAGCCTTCACATGTGAGAAATTGTTTCTGAGTGACTAAAGAGCCGCCTAGTCTGCAATGCACTGCAGTATGTGGGTAATTTTATGCTTAAGTGCTATGCTCCAGAAGGCTAGAGTACTGAATTGGGGCCTAGGAAAAATGTAGTCCACTGGTCTAAACACAGAACTGGCCATCAGAGAGAGATGATTTCTCATATCATAGAAACTCTTTGGTAAGTGCACTCTCTGGCAAATCACTTCATTTTCCTATGACAGTTCTCTGGGTAATCTGGGGGTAAATGAAAATGCCTTTAATATTACTAGCTTATAACAGAATTTACAAATAAATTAAGCAAACTATTCAGACTCATATACTTCATGAGCTTTGTTGATAGGACTATGACATAAATGATAGCCAGCTACGAAGATTCCCATATATCCAGATTGCTAATGTTATTAAATAATTGGGGATATCCATCTTTTCAGGTCCTATCTGGATGTCCTCACTTTGTTTCCCCACTCTCTGAAAAAAAAATTATTTTACTCATTTTGTTACCTGGCCACTTGAAGTAGCCATTGGCCAGCTGAGCTGGTGAAACAGACAGCAAGCTGGCTGAATGCCTATACTCTGTTTTATGCAGCACCCAAAAGACACCACTCAAAACAGATAAAATATTTGCCTGAGAAAAAGAGCTTATAAACTAATCACAGAAGATGTACAGTAATAAAGGCGTAATGAGGTCACCAGGAGAGGAACAACAGGGGATAACGTCAGCCAGGTAATGCTGTAACTCATTGAGCACTGAATAAAATTAAGATCTTTTTTTAAAAAAAAAAGTGATAAAATCAATAAATGTGTTAGGACCTGTCCCTTGAAAGAGAACTGTGCAGGAAAATCCCTGAGCCTTCGTGGAGTTCTTCTATCTTCATTATGGTTCCTCATAAGAACACGGATCTGGATCTTCCTGCTTAGTTCTTTTTTGTAGGCTCATACCTTTGTCTACTTGTTTATCCTTAAGCCAAATATCCAGCCAAATATATTGCAAAAAGGGACATCCAACTAGAGCTCAGTTTTCCTACTCATATGGCAACAGTTCACTCTTTGCCTTAACTCCATATTCATATTGCTTGGAAATATTCCTTTATAGTGTTAGATGCATGAAGGAAAGGTCTGGGAGAGATTATCTCAAAATGATTTTTTCCTGTTTTCTTAAGTAAAAGGGTAAATTCATGTCATACAGTATATACAGGTTTCTGTGTATTGACAGGACTTCTTGATGAATTAAACTGTCTAAGCCTTCCATTTAAAAAAGCAGAAATTATACAAGACATCATATCCATGTGCCTTTCATTTCCTATCTTTGTAGTTTCCATTCATATTTTTATTGACCTGGAAAAATAACGTGGATGTCTTACTGACATTCACTCTGCTTAATTGAAGTCATTAATGCTTTCATTATCCTGTAGGACAAGCAAAACCACTTCTTGAAAGTACATTAGACCAGCTAGCAAAGAAATCAGTATTTCAACGAGAAATTGCTGCAGATGCAGGTTAGTTTCAGCTGGTTTTGGCCAGTGCATCATGCTTTAAAAGGCATAACTTCAGAAATGTAGCAAGTAATGAGCTTTATGGTTATATCCCTATTTTCACAACTTGGAGGCCCCATCAATGCCAAGCCTTCCGCCATGAAACAGTTTTAAAAAATGATTTAATGTCATGGTTTAAGCCAGGGGTCTGCAACCTGCAGCTCCAGAGCCACATGCAGCTCTTTAGCTTCTCCTTTGTGGCTCTGGGCTCCAGGCTCCCTTGTGCCACCAGGGGGCACTGCGGGCAGCCCGCACCAGTCTCCGGGTTCCCTCCCTCCTGCTTGGGCAATGGTTCTCAACCTGTGGTACACATACCACCAAACACAGATTGGGGGTATGTGTGGCAGCCACCTGCTTCCCCTGGTCCTAGCTCCCAGGTGGGAGATAGTTGCAGGCTTCGGGGGTACTTATTTGGGTGCTTTGGTGTACTTATTAAAATTTCAGAAGTTGGGGAGACTTACTACTTAAAAGGTTGAGAAAGATTGTGCTAGGGGACCCTACAGCAGGTGCCCTGGCCCAGCTTCCCCTGACACTGTCCCCAAACCAGGAGGATATGCCCCATTGCAGCTTTCAAAACAGTTGGTTATTGAAGGAATTTTTAAAATGGATCTTCTTGTCTTTTGCGTTGCGGACCCCTGGGTTAAATAGGTTGTCTCTGTCCACCAAGGTTAGGTAAAATGAGTGAAACAGAAGAAAAGTAAATGTTTTAAATAGTCTCCACATGGTTGAACTTCTAGTGTAAACAAAACCTCCACTTCAGCTAAGATCTACATACAAATCTAGCATTCAAAATTTAGCACCTAAATCCTCCCTCAGATACAAAGTGAAAGAAAGTTGCTCCAATTTACTTGGATACAATCATTTACAGATTGTATATATGTAATTATTGTCATGTCTTTCTTAAATTGTTTAAATTAAGTTGCTTAAAATTATTGGTGGATGATCCTATAAAAGAAGAGTAAAATAAAAGAGATGCTTATCTAGTAGCAGCTTCTGTCAAAAGCTATCTTCAATTGAATTTAAGGGGGATTTTTGGAATTAAAAAATTTTGTACCAAATCTGTGGGAGTTTTTTTTTTTAATTATAATTTCTGGTAGCGCATCAGCTTTAGTGAGAGTGATACAATGAAGCTGAAATTCTTACCTCCCATTTTTTATCTATTTGATTTGCAGATCTGTGAAGGTAAATATCTCTGGACAAATTTTATCCTTATTAATCATGTTAAATTCACAACTGAGTGTAACATAAAGTGCCCAAAAATTTCTCTGTTTGCAAAAGGAAAATAATAACATTATTAAAAAGCTCGAAACAAATAACTATTGAAATATATACCATATTTTGTTTTCAATTTTCACTGAAATTCCAAACTTTTTCCCCTTGACTCTGCTTAAAAAATGATCCAGGAAGTTTTGTGACCTTTCTTTTTAATTGGCCTGTCAAGTAAAGCATGTCAATATTGGAAATATTATATCAGGCGGCTCCTACAAACCTTTTCTTCTGATAAACCTGTATGTACAATATGAGGTGTGCTTGTGTTAGCATACAGGATGGGAAAAGGAAAGGGGACTTTATATTCATTTGTATTCCTATTTGAATAAAAGTACTCTACCATATCTGCAAAAAGAGAGAGAGGGAACAACAATTAGCAAACGAACGACTGGTAATGCTTGTATTTTGCTCCTTACAACTTTAGGCCCTGCTTCCACAAGGTGCTGAAGTATGTCTCACTTCAAGCATGTGAGCAACCCCATTTACTTCAGGCTCTTTGCTAAACTGGAGCATGCTGAAGATCCTGCCACAGTGTTCATTGGGCACAATTTGAAGTAGCGTGGAGTAAGGTGAAGATTGTATCCTCCACCAGTAAATTGTTTTGAAAATATATGACAGAGCAAGTCAAAGGGCAAAATATTTGCTCTTTAGATGTATTTTTAGGAGCCACAGGATAAAAGTAATCTCTAGGAAAGATAATTTAACAATATTGGAGGAGGCAGAGGGGATTCCATTGCAGGGAAGAAATCATTCCCATACTCTAGTCAGTACAATATCAGGATTTTAACAAGGGGTTCCCATGAGCTCCCTCCAGCACATCACTGGCATTGTTATATTTAGAGCCAAGAAACTATACTGTGATACTAAGTAAAACCAAACTAATATCTCATTCACAATTCAGTGCTATTAACAGCTGACTAGTTTCAAGCTAGATCTTAAAGCTGTTACGCTAAATTAAACTGCTCTGTTGGAGATTTCTCCTAGTTAAAAGGTTCCAGCAATGACCATGGCAATATAAAGTCAATCCAACAAACAAAGAATGCTCAATTGAAGTGTTTTTATCTATCATATCATAGCATCCTGCATATGCTCTCTTTCTAGTATCCATCTAGATTTTCATGCACCCTTGTGGAAATTCTGTAGACTCTATTAGAATTCTTCAACTGGTATCGGTGGGGTTTTAATACTTGTATTATTTTATACAGAAGGATCCAGCGGATCATTAAATCAGTTACTGTTGAATTCACTGGGACACACTCATATGATTAACATGAGGCATGTGCTTAAATGCCCTGCTGAACTGGTCTTAGTATTATATTGTAGCTAAGAAACTATTGGTCTTGATAACTGATGTCAAAACGTACTGATAAGTAAATGTTTCTTTCTATACGTCAGCATGGGTTAGCACGTTGTCATCTGAATGCATGGGTGTGACAAGGTGGCATGCCACTCGCCTCTTCCATGAACACAGACCACTCTCAGATCTTCTCGATTCTAAGCACCACCAATTAGTTTATTTACAGCATTTTAATCCTTCCACCAATACACAGCAGTGTCTCCACACCTTGACATACTATGTCTGAACTTTCTTACACCTTCCCCAAAAAGGGAGAGTTTGGGTTAGCTGTCTCTGCTCAGAGGACTCTCTTTGTCAATCTTCTGTTCTCTCCACAGCCTTTCCTGTTGCCTTTTCTACAGCTTTCCTGTTAATGGATAAACTGGTTCACTGATTCAGTAGCCCCAATCTGGCTTTGTAATCAAGTACACCTCTGTCCAATTAAGCCTTCTCCAGGGGAACCTAATTATTCAACAAAGAGGTATTTGCATGATGCCATGGACATGTATCCTTGTCCTGACAGTGTATTGAAAATAATTAAAATGTATTTGAAACATATAGCTCTGGTTACTAACTCTCTTTTTATAACATGCACCTTGCTGTGAAATATAAAATCTGTGGCTACCCAGCCTTACTTTGGGAGTGTATGTGCGTATATATTGTTGTATTACATTCAAAATAAAAAACCTAACTTGCTTTTTTAGATATGGTAATCTGGGCCCTTTAAAAAGGCTACCAGTTTGACTTGAAAAGTATTTTACAACATTAATGATTTGCATGATAGACATCCAAACCTCTTTGTTCCTTAAAATATGCTGCAGATAGGCATCATGTCTTGGAGCTGAATTTGTATAGCCCAAGAAATATTAAAGCTTTAGCATGGTACAAGCAAACAATATGCATTTTAATTCAGCTACATTTAAATATCTACATCTAGAAAACAAAGAATGTAGGCCGTACTTACAGAATGGGGGCTTCTACTCTGGGAAACAGTGATTCTGAAAAGGAGTTGGGGGTTGTAATAATCAGCTGAATGTGATCTCCCAGTATGATGCTGTGACCTAAAGAGCTAACGTAATCCTGGGATGCATACACAGGAGACTTTTGAGTAGGAAATGAGAGGTTATTTTACCTTTGTATATGGAACTGATGTGACTGCTGCTGGAATACTTTGTTCAGTTCTGGGGCACACAATTGAAGAAGGATGGTGATATACTGGAGAAGGTTCAGTGAAGAGTCACAAGAACAATTAAAAGATTAGAAAACCTGTTTTATAGAGACAGACTTAACGAGCTCAGTCTAGTTAGTTTAAGAAAGAGACAGTTAAGCGATTACTTGATCACAGTCTTTAAATATCTACACAGGGAAAAAATATTGAACAATGGACTTTTCATTCTTAGAAAAGAAAGGCATAACACTATCCAAAGGCTAGAAGTTGAAGTTAGATACATTCAGACTGGAAATAAGTGTATATTTTTGATAGTGAGGTTAATTAACTATTGGAACAATTTTTCAAGGGTAGTGGTGGCTTCTCTGTCACTGACAATTTTTAAACCAAGATTGTATGGTTTCTAAAAGATATTCTCTAGCAATTATTTTGGGAAAGTTCTATGGCCTATGTTATATAGGAGTTGAAGTTAGACAGTCACAGTAGTCTCTTCAGCTGCGTCTACACTTGTAAATTAAGTCAACTTAAGCTTGCTTAAATCGACCTAATTTACCCTGCATCTACACTACAGTTTTCTTAAGTTGACTTAAGGAAAATAAAGTCGACGTAATGAAAATTAAGTCAACTTTATTAAACCTAGAATTACTTCGACTTAGTTAAAGGTGACCTAAAATTACAAGTGTAGACATAGCCTTCTTGCCTTGACTTCTATGAAGTACTGGGTTATAGGAACATAAAATGGTATTCAAACCTGGCTTGGTCAAAGTAACATTTTATGGCAATATTTCAGTCACTATGTACATAATGTTATATTCTTGGTTGATCGATTGCAGACATAATTTACACTTACTTATATACAGTGCTTTTTTGTGTTGTTTTTTTTAAGGTGCCAGTACTTGGCCAGGGACCTGGGGCCGCATTGCTGTGAAAAAGATGGTGCAGGTACTCAGTACCCGTGAGTACCATCACAAAAAAAAAAGCACTGCTTATGTACATTCTAGGAGTCCTGTATCACTTTTAAAGACTAACAAATTTATTTATCACATGAACTATGATGGGAGAAAATCCCACTTTGTCAGACGCTTTGAAGGTGAGGAACTACGAAAGCTCATGCGATAAATAAATTTGTTAGTCTTTAAAAGTACCACAGGACTCCTTGTTTGTTTTGCTAAACTAAACTAACACAGCTACCCCTCTGGAACTTATGTACATACTGTATAGCACCAAAATTTTCTGACCACTCTTATAGAACTCTGAACTGTATTTCTATCTTACAATAATTGCATATTCTATTCAGTTTTTATTTCTTCTTTTACATCTGCCACTAAATTTATGTGTTTATTTTTTCCCCTAGCATTTGCTATTTCCTTGTACACCCAAAAGAAAGAGACTATTTTGTATTATGGTTGTTTTTTTTCCTGTGGAGAAATGTGCCTGCAAATGAGTTTATTGACTGCTTCACTTGAAAGCAAGTTACCTTATAAAAAATTATGTGTAAAAACTAGTGCATTCATTATAGCTGACCTGCTGGGACATCAGTAATGCAGTAATCCAAGTTTGTTGTTTATATAATGTTCTGTATAAAGCTTGCAACATATTTTGTTTATATTATTGATAATAACCAGGATTTTGCTCACTCTGTTCCAAGGGAAATATATGGATATACATTTATTTTATTTCTCAGAACATATGTCTCAGTTTTTCTACAATCTTGGTTTACTACCATTTAAGCAAACTGTTGTAATACACATACAAAATTTGGGAGTGTGAAAATATTACATTGAGTTAAAGTTTAAAATTCTTCACAATTAATTACTGCTGATCATTATTGTATTCTCCACGCCTGTGCTGAGGGTTGGATGAGATGGGGAAGACCATTTTATAAATAAAACTAATGTCTTAAATACAGAGACATTGGCCTGGGTCTACACCACACAGTTAGGTCAATGCAATGCAACTTATGTCAACCTAGCTGTGGATATGTCTTCTCTTAAATTTTGCTCTCACCAACATAACCGTCATGCTATACAGACTTAACAGCACCAATTCTCCAAATTGGTGAACAGTTATGATGATGTAGTTAAGTCAACTTAATAAGGTCGAAAAAGGGCTATGTCTACACTAGAAAAGTTAAGTCGACTTAACTTTTGTAGTGTAGACATAGCCTGTGTTACTTACATCACCTGTTATTGGCCTCCAGGAGCTGTCCTACTATGCCCCATAGTGGCTGTTCTGGTCACTGTTGTGAACTCTCCTGCCTGGAGTATGCTGGAGGTGTTGAATCTCCTGGGCCTGTGAGGAGAAGAGGCTGTGTAGGCACAGCTCTAATCCAACCATAGAAACAATAAAAGCTATGAACAGATTGCTCAGGGCATGCAGGAGAAGGGCTACAATAGGGACCAGCAGCAGAGCTGCTTAAACACCAAGGAGCTGTGGCAGGTATATCAGATGGCAATGGACACCAAGAATCAATTTGGTAAGAAGACACAGATATGCCACTTTTACAAAAAGTTGCATGCCACCCTCAGTGGAGACCCCTCCACCATCCACACGAGCCCCATGGATACTTTAGAGGAGTCTCAGTTACAGGCCCCTGCTATGAATAGCAAGGAGGTGGATAAGGAAGAGGAAAATGAATATGGGGGACAGACAGCTGGAGGAATCCAGCTGTGCAACAAGCAACGATTTGTCTTTTATTCCAGTGCAATCCAGCCAGACCTGACAGATGATCATGAGCAAGCCTGATATAGGGGAGGAACCCCCCAATAGGTGTTTGGTTTGCTTTGAAATTACAAAGATTAAAAGTAGAAGGACACATCTGTTGATTTACCCTCAGGAGTGAGATATTAGCTATTATTAGCTATTAGCTATTAGCCAACACTGCCTGTGGAAAACAGTGCGAGTATTCAGTTCCATTGTCCTATACACATATACTCATGCCTATGAGCTATTCTGCCTCATTTCCCCAAGCCTTCCCTGAGAGACATATTCACCATGGCTGATGTTGTGACAGGTACCATGCTGTGTCAATCCCAAGAAGAAGTGCTTACAACTTGTGAGGATCAAGAAGAGGAAGTTCAATAGTCTAAGTTTTGATTTCTGGACTGAATACACTGTGTGTTGTATCTACAGATGCTGGGATTGTGGCCCTGAGGGTCTTCCCCTCCACACCCTCAGAATACTTGAGCCAGATAAGGAGGAGAAAGAAGAGGACTCGTGGGCTATGTCTACACTTGTTAATTTAAGTCGACTTAGCATGTCTACACTTAAATTTTAAGTCAACTTTGGGGGGAACGTACAAAGTCGACCTGTCCTAGAGCATCCACATTGGATGCCCTAGGTCGACTTGTAGGAGCTAGGGGGACCTTGGACTGGTCCACGGTGGCGGGGGGCACCCCTTGCTGAGTGCCAGGGGGCTCAGCCTTTGCCCCATTGTACCTGGGTACAAAGGGGGACAGGGACCCTGGCAGGGCATAGGGACAGGGTGGGCAGGGCTCTGCCCTGCTCTGTGGGGGGGCACGCCAGGCTCTCCCTGTGCCAACCCCCCAGCAGGGAGGGCAGTGGGGGAGTCCTGGAGAGCCCTAACTTGACTTAGAGTCGACTTAGGGCTACTCCAGGTCTACACTGGCTTAAGTTGACTTTAGAAAGAGGACTTAAGCCAAAAGTCGACTTATAGAATCATAGAATCATAGAATAATAGGGTTGGAAGGGACCTCACGAGGTCATCTAGTCCAACCCCCTGCTAAAAAGCAGGACCACTCCCCCTAAATTATCCCAGCCAGGGTTTTGTCTAACCGAGCCTTAAAAATCTCCAAAGATGAAGATTCTACCACCTCCCTAGATAGCCCATTCCAATGCTTCACCACCCTCCTAGTGAGAAAGTTTTTCCTAATATCCAACCTTGACCTCCCCAGCTGTAATTTGAAACCATTGCTCCTTGTTCTGTCCTCTGTTACCCTCGAGAACAGCCTAGCTCCCTCCTCTATTATTCTATGATTCTATGATTCTAGTTGAAGGTTGCTATCAAATCTCCCCTCAGTCTTCTCTTCTGTAGACTAAATAAGCCTAGTTCCTTCAGTCTCTTCTCATAAGTCATGTGCTCCAGCCCCCTAATCATTTTTGTTGCCCTCCGCTAGACTCTTTCTAATTTGTCCACATCCTTTCTGTAGTGGGGAGCCCAAAACTGGACACAGTACTCCAGATGCGGCCTGACCAGTGTCGAATAGAGGGGAATTATCACATCCCTCGATCTGCTGGCAATACTCCTACTGATGCAGCCTAATATGCCATTGGCCTTTTTGGCAACAAGGGCACACTGTTGGCTCATATTCATCTTCCCGTCCACCATAACTCCCAGGTCCTTTTCTACAGCGCTGCTACTTAGCCGATCGGTCCCCAGGCTGTAGCAGTGCATGGGATTTTTCCGTCCTAAGTGCAGGACTTTGCACTTGTCTTTGTTGAACCTCATGAGATTTCTTTCGGCCCAGTGTTCCAATTTGTCCAAGTCTCTCTGGATCCTGTCCCTGCCCTCCAGAGTATCTACCATTCCCCCCAACTTGGTGTCATCCGCAAACTTACTAAGCACGCAGTCTATTCCATCATCAAGATCATTAATGAAGATGTTGAATAGAACCGGCCCCAGGACCGACCCCTGGGGCACTCCACTCGTTACCGGTTGCCAACCAGACATCGAGCCATTGATTCCTACCCGCTGAGCCCGTTGATCTAACCAGTTTTCGATCCACCTTACGGTCCACTCATCCAACCCATACTTCCTTAACTTGCCAACGAGAATGCTGTGGGAAACCGTATCAAAAGCCTTGCTAAAGTCAAGGTATATCACGTCAACGGCTCTTCCTGCATCCACAAATCCTGTCATCTCATCATAGAAGGAAATCAGGTTGGTCAGGCACGATTTGCCCTTGGTGAATCTATGTTCCTGATCACTCTATTTTCCTCCAAGTGTTTCAGGATGGATTCCTTGAGGAGCTGCTCCATGATTTTCCCAGGGATTGAGGTGAGGCTCACCGGTCTGTAGTTCCCCGGATCCTCCTTTTTCCCTTTCTTAAAGATAGGTACTATATTTGCCTTTTTCCAATCCTCCGGGACCACCCCCGTTCGCCACGAGTTCTCAAAGATAATGGCCAGCGGCTCTGCAATCACTTCCCCCAACTCCCTCAGCACCCTCGGATGCAGTTCATCCGGCCCCATGGACTTGTGCACATCCAATTTCATTAAGTGTTCCCTAACCTGACTTTCCATCACCGAGGGCCACTCTTCTCTCCAGTCCGCATTACCCCGTGTAGTAGCCTGGGAGCTGGCCCGCCCTGTGAAGACTGAAGTAAAAAAAGAATTGAATACTTCAGCCTTTTCCGCATCATCCTCCATGAGGATGCCTGCCCCATTCAGTAAGGGACCTACACCACCTCTGATCCTTTTCTTGTTGCTGATACAGAACCCCTTTCTGTTATCCTTCACATCTCTTGCTAGCTGCAACTCCAATTGTCCTTTGGCCTTTCTGATTTGATCCCTGCAGTCCCGAGCAATATCTTTATACGCCTCCCTTGTCATCTGTCCAAGCTTCCACTTCTTGTAAGCTTCCCTTTTATGTTTCAGCTCTCCGCAGAGTTCCCTGCTAAGCCACGCTGGTCGCCGTCCACATTTGCTGTTCTTTCTGCACATCGGAATGTTATCTTCCTGTGCCTTTAACAGGGTTTCTTTAAAATACAGCCAGCTGTCTTGGACTTAAAACGAGGTTTTAAAAAGTCAACTTAAGCAGCTTGCTTAAGTCAACTTCAGGAAAGTGTAATGTAGACACAGATTAACTTAAGTTGACTTAAGCAACGGGTGGGCTAAATTCATTTAGTTGCCCTTCTCCAGTACCCCACAGAAATCAATCCCAACCCCTATGGGGAAAGCAGCTGGAGACCCAGAATCCAGTCTGTACAGGACTCACGGTGAAGCTTGCTCAGAGCTACACTCACACATTAAAATACTACTAAAAACAAACATAACAATGAACTTTATTAACTACTAACTAAATGAACCTTATCCTAAGAAAATAAACTACAATTAACCAAGAACAATCCCTTGCATGAAAGATACCCAAGAGTCCCAAAGTCTGTGTGGAGTTCAGCCAACTCTCAGCTACAGTCTCTGTTCCAGTGTGGAAGCTTGAGTGGCAAGAAATAGCTGTCCTCTTCTTTCTTTCCTGGGATCCTCTGTAGCATTACATGCAGGCTTTCTCTTCTCCTCTGCAACCAGCCCTCAGTCCCATATGCATGTCTGCAAGGTCTGTCGCAAATGACTCCATTATAGGGAGAAAACATCTTGTTCACTCCTGGCTCAGCTCCTCTCCAGAACACTGAGTACATGGTCTCCCTCAAGGCAGCTCCTGCCTGCTGTCTGCTCAGGCTGCTGCTCTCCAGTCATCTGACTGACAACCTCACATCACACCAGCAGGGTACACTGTGGAGCATGCTCAAAATTCTACCACTCCCTGCTTCTGGAAGTTTCCAGTTGTGGGTCGCTAATCTGCCCAACAACAGTAACCCACCCTCAGCAGGTCTCTCAGAGATAGCCTTTTCAGGCATATGGGTTACACAAGCTTAAGTCGACTTAATTTACAAGTGTAGATGCACCCATGATGCCATGTTCTAAGAGAGGCTGCAAGCCTTTGCTGAATTAGAGATTGAGACCAGGACTGGAGGATGGCCCTTGCAAACAGCAGGAATGAGTGGAAAAGAGAAAGGGCTGGGAGTCCAAGCAGGAAAAGGAGAGGGAGATGTACCAGGATGTAATGGAGCTTCTCAGGCAGCCAATAGAGATGCTGTGGACTCTGATAAACCTGCAGAACGAAGAATCCTGTGCTCACCTCCTTCTGCAGCTGAGAGGCAACTCAGTGTCAGGATTTGTCTGCAGCCCAATCCTCAACCCTCCACATAGCATCAGGGGGTCACTGCTCTACGCCCATCACTCCATCCTGAGGTAAGTTAAAGACAATCACAGCTGCACATGCACTGACCTGTGAAAGACTTTGGCCTGGTCTACACTGACAGTGAAGTTCAGCATAATGTTGCTTACCTCGACCTTCTGCAGCCGGTGTCTCTACTGTCAGAGCAATACATTTAAAAAATGGAGCTGTAATTCAACCTGCTGACATCACCCCTGCAAGTGGCATAGCACTGAGGTCAAAATCTACAATTCCAGTATAGGTCCTTGTAGCCAGAGAGCAGCTTTTCTGGTTTTTCCTGTCTCTTTACCATGGTAATATAGCTCCTCCCCTGCCTGAAACCCCAGGAAGTTTTAATTCCTCTCTCTGCATGAAGCACTGTGCCTCTCTGTGTATCAGCGGCAGAGAAACAGCAAGGAAAGTTTTTCCTACTTTTTTTCCTTTAAAGAAGAGGGATGGGTGAGTGAGCAGAGTGAGCCTCCCCACAAGTCCCTTCACCTACTACCCACAATGCAATGCATTTTGGGAAGTAATGTGAGCAGTGGGGTCTTGAAAGCCCAAACAAGCAATGTGCTGTGATCACTTGTCTTCTGTAATTTGACAGCCTAAAATCGAATTACAACCCCACCCCCTGGTGTTTGTCTATCTGAAATGGAAATGTCTCTTCTTTCCCCTTCATAAGTTGTGTTCTCTTAATTTACAAAGTTTTTCAAAGTTCTACAAAGTTTTGTTTTGTTGTCTGTCTGTCTCATCTTACAGAATAAAACGTCTATTTTTTGGAACATATTTCTTCTTTGTCAGCTCACAGCATGTGCTGAACAGACTTTGCATACACCAATCTCCTGTTACTTCATTTTGTCACAGATTCCATAATATCATTCTCAAACGATATTAACAGGTGCATTGGCAATGTTATATTCCTTACACAAGCAGCACTCACTGCAAGACTCATACTGGGCAGCAAAAGAGCAAGACCAGGTAAAGCACGCTACAGCAACACATCCCAATTTGGCTCATTATTAAAACGGTCTTTCAAATCCTCCCTGAGCTATATAGCTCCTCAGTGAGTTCTCCTTATAGCCATGTGTCTGTCAGTTCAGATTCAGTAGACAGCCTCAGCCACCTCCACCATCCCACCAAAAACATTTCCCTCCTTGCTTCACTAACATTAAGCAGGTTACAGCAAGCAGCTATAACCATTGGGATTTTTTTTTCCGCTGAAGTCTGATCTCATAAGCAGACAGTGCAAGCGATGTTTCAATCAACCAAAGGCACATTCAACTGTCATTCTACATCTGTTGAGTCTGTAGTTGAAGTGCTCCTTTGTGCAGTCAAAGTGGCCAGTGTAAGGCTTCATGAGGCATGGGAGCTAGGGGTAGGCTGGGTCTCCCAGCATCATTAGTGGCATTTCAGCATTCCCAATGGTAATATGTCAGTTCTGAAAGAAAATCCCTTCTAGCAGCTTTCTGAACAGCCTTCTGTTCTTAAAGATGCAAGCATCATGCACCTTCCCTGGCCAACCCACATTGTTGTTGGTGAAGCATCCCTATAATCTACCAGTGCTAGCATTACCATAGAAAATCAATCCTTTCTGTTGATGTACTCTATGAAAAAGGTAGTCTGGTGATAAAATAGAGATACGTGTGTCATCTATTGTCCCATTGCAGTTTGGGAACCCCATCGCTGCAAAACTATCCACTGTGTCCTTTATATTGCCCAGAATCACAGTCCTGCATAGCAGGAGGTAATTTAATGGCCCTGCACACTTGCATCACAAGCATCCCTGAAGGAGATTTCCCAGCTCCAAAAAGGCACTGCAAGTTTCCAGAGTGCAATCACTACTCCTTGAATGGCTCTCATTTTGGTGTCCTGGAGGTGGAGGGATGAAAGGATTTCAGCACACACACAGTAAGTAGAATTAACTAAGTCGACGGGAGATATGTATTCCGTGGAACAAAGATTACATATCTCCTGCTGACTTAGCACCATAGTGTAGACCTCACCCAATTCTGCATAGAGACAAGCTCTCCTGTTGAGGACAGGCACCATTGACACAAAGGTCCACATAATTTTGTAATGTAGTGATGACCTAAAAATAAATAAGAGCAGATTCAGTACAGTATTTGGACAAGAAATGAGCAATCTTGTAAGAGATTATTGTGTTTCGACATTAGCTACGCAAGCCCAGAGCCTCAGGGGATTCATGTCCCACATGGTGTATCAGTGACTGAAGTACTTACATCCCATTAGTGTTAACCCTGGAGGTGATGTGTACTCAGCTCCCCTCTCATAACTGTGAATATGAACCCCTCAGTTTAATGGAATTGGATGATAGTACATACACATCATTATATACTTGTTATGTTGGCCACGTTTACTTTTGTCTGGATGACATGACAATAATTTGTTTTATCTGTGAGGTTTGAGGTTAAACAATATTAATGGTTAGTTAATGACCTAATGGGTCGGCTACCAGCCATTTAGGGATGCAGTGAACCTTAGCTTTTCAATGACTTCTCTAATGAAAGATCTATATGAGTCCCCATCTCCTGTCACAATAGAGATAGTAGGAGAGTCACCTAATCGATTGTGATGATAAATCAATTGATCTGTAACCCTCTTTTCATATGGTGAAAAAGATATGGAAAGACACTTTTACCAAAACCTTATTTCCCACTGAATATCTATAAATAAAAGAGACAGTTTCCTATTTGAAAATGTTCCTTTTATTATGGTGATTCAAAAGCAGAGAGAAACTGATTGATGTCCTATTTTATAGATGTGTCAGTTACTTTTGTCATTTCCATGAGATTTAAGGTTCTTAGAAATTAAATATATGATGCAGAACATCAGAGATGCTTGCTCTTCACTGTCGTGTGTAAGGTTAAGGATTAAGATAAAGTTGATGTGTGCACTATTTGTTTCCACCTGTGAGTGGCATCCAAAAAAAATGCATTGTGATGATTTAGAGAGAAATTTGGAATGATGTAGCTTACAAAAATATAAAGGCCTTTGAAGATTCTTTAAACAGAAATGGGATTAAAGATGTTAAAGACAGCTGGACTCAGTATTGTCACTGTTTGATACCCAGGTTTCATGATAGTCTGTGGGCTTCATTAAATGATTTTCCCTTTTTCCATAATGCCTTTACAACATTTTTGATACTGAGAGACTCTATAACCTCTCTAAATACTGACTCTGTTCATTCTTGCTGCAGTTACAAACCATCATGAAGATTTGACTGTAACTATATGTGGATTCTTTTTTAGCACTCATTAAGCTCTCTGGCCTAAATTTTTAAAATGAGGACTGGTTCTGATGCCTCCATTTTTAGGACCCAATTTGGGACACCTTAACAAGGCCCCATTTTCAGAATGTGCTGATCACTTTCCTCTGAAAATCGTGGCCCAAGCTGGATTACCAAAAATTGAGGTTCCCCCAAATCACAAGTCATTTCTTTAAAATTTAGGTCTCTAACATTCTTAGACGATGTAGTCCTAATAACGCCAATATGCTGATCTCCAATAATAATAACTGTGGCATTATCATCTCTTATATACCTAAAACAGGTATTCAGGTATCTAAATACAAATTTAGGTCTGTAACTAGGCAGTTGGATTTGAAATGTAGGAGAATATGGACTGATATTGTCACTCATCAGTTTATCTGAGCAAGGAGCAGCACTTTACTAGCTCTGCCTAATCCAGCTGTATATACTCCCAGCTGTGGGCAGCTCACCAATGTTCTCCCACTAGCTTGGCATCTTAGGCACTGCCATGGACTACACACTCACTCTTCACCTGGCAATAGACAAGCAGAGATGGATAAAAATTCCCTACCCCTCCTTAAACCTCCATGGACAAAGGACAGAGGATTGGTGAAGCAACCACCTTCACTGGCCTTTAGGATGTCAGTAAAGATGAGGTAGTGGTAAGACCCCCTTTCCTTGGTCCCATGGGAAGTGGAAAAGAAAACAGGTGGCCTGACCCATCATGCTCTGCTAGGCTTCTCCAGTCCTTCCCCTTGGGAAACAGGAGTAAGTTTGGTGGAGGCTATCATGCCCATTCTGCAGCAGAAAGGAAAGGGTTTTGGAGAACTACAGTAAATGTGATCAATCCACTCTTCCCTGAGGGGGAAGGATGGATTTCAGAGAGTATCTTCCTTCTCTCCGCTTCTTCCTCAGACAATTTGAAGGGACCTCTTCATTTATGCTCTGTTTCTGGTGAAATATTTAGAGGATCTTCTTTATTCCCATTTTTACTCAGAGGAGGGGCTGTGAGACCAACACAGGTTTGTTCTGGTCTTTGAACACATGTCTCAGGACTGTGACTGTTAGCCCTGTTTATGACACTGCCCCAAAACCTTAATTAATTACTGTTTGCTTATCAAGCAGACCTGTCAATGACTATTTGCCCTGGACTCCAGGATCTGACCTTTCTAAAATTAGTGATATTTTCATTCATCCACCTAGTTTCCCTTGCCTATACTTTTCCATAGTCAGCAAACAAGTAGGCCAATCTTGTGCTCAGCACTTTCCAGTTGTCTTGCATGAGTAGTCAGTTGAACTTCCACGGTATTAAGAAGCATAGCCTTCCCTCTGAAAAGAGTAAATACCATGTAGGGCAGTGGTTCACAATCTTTTTTTAGTGAAAACTCCACTAGGTAAAACATGCTCACAGACAATCCCCGCTCTACCCTTTTACTGGCCATAAACTCTTCTAACCCTTATAAACAACATTAAATTACTAGAAGAAGAAGAAATTACACTTACCTAATAAGTAGCTTAAGGTATGTCTATATTGACAGCAGCACAGTTGGTGCCACCAGATCAATTCTGCAGAATCGATTGAGAGGCAGTAGAGACCACTCAATCAATGGCATTTCCCGTGTAGACCAAGCCTAAGCCTTCACTGTGCAGCTGCCACCTCATGCCCCATGTGGCCCTGCCTCTTCCTGTCCCTGATAGCTGAAGGATAATTGAGGCAGCAGGCATTGTCAGGTTGGCTGGGACTCATCTGCTCTGGCTGGGCAACAGCTGGCATGGGGGTCAGGAGGGCTGCTCCGCTCCAGCCAGTGTGGAAGTCAGTGGAGTGGCACCTGTCTGGAATGGGGCTTGAGGGGCTAAATGACCTCAATATTACTAAAGCCTCATGGACCCCCTGAAATCTTTGGCGCCCTCCCCTAAGGGGATGCACACCCCAAGCTGAAAACCATTGATATAGAGTTAATCTGAAGTACATTAGAGATTTTTAAGAGTGGGTTAAACAAACACCTGTCGGGAATGGTCTAGATTATAGGTTCACAGAATTGTAGAACTGGAAGGGACCTGAGACGTCATCTTGTCCAATCACTTACATTCATTTCAGGACTAAGTATTACCTAGACCATCCATGACAGGCATTTGTCTAACCTGCTCTTAAAAATCTCCAGTGACAAAGATTCGGCAACCTCATTCGGCAATTTATTCCAATGCTTAACTACCCTGACAGTTAGGATTTTTTCCTAATGTCCAACCTCAACCACCATTGAAGCAACTTGAGCCCATTGCTTCTTGTCCTGTCCTCAGAGGTTAATAAGAACAATTTATTTACTCTAAGCTTGAGCGCAGAGGACTGAACTAGAAGACCTCCCTTCCTACAATTCTATGATTCTATAAAAACACTTATCTCAAAAACTATCTAAATCTAGCTTCTGTGGGATTATGCCTAGTTCATATTCTTTTCTTCTCACATTGTAAATGCTACTATTAAACAGTTAAAAGGTATTAGCAATGTCAGCTATGAACTTTCTCACATCTGTTAAGCACAGTCCATTGAATCAGCATGTCTAACTTCCTCCTGAAGTATCATTTTCCTACTCTTTTCTTCTTATACCTGAAAAAAATCACTACCTGCAGCAACCAGAGAATACTTCTAATAACATTGCCACAATATGATCATTTGCTACAGGATTAGTCAATTTCAATTCAAGACAATGATAACTGAACCCATGTCTCAGGGCTGTAATATAAAGTCATGGACTTCAGTTCACTGAACTATCTCACCAGGAGTTTGTTGAAGTGATTCTGCTGATGCATTCCCCACTACACAACACATGAAAATATGTACAGTCACATTTCAAATATTTGTACTCCTCTAGGCTACGTCTACACTGGCAATTTAAGTCGACATAAGGAGACTTAAATCAACTTAAATTAAGCCATGTCCACACTAGGCTTTCATTAAGTCGACTTAAGAAATTCCTTATGTCGACTTAATGAAAGCTTACATCGACTTTGTTACTACCACTCATTAAGTCAACTTAACCCTTAAGTCGATTCCTTAAGTCCACTTAAGGACAGTGTGGACATGGAGTAACCCTTAAGTTGACTTTATTAAGTCAACTTAAGGGTGGTTAGGTCGACTTAACAAAGTTGACTAAGTTGACTTAAAGCTAAGTCAACTTAGTCCACTTCGTTAAGTCGACTTTAATGAGATCAACTTTAAGTCAAATTAAAGACGACCTTATTAAAGTTGACTTAACAAAGTCGACTTAACTTTTCTAGTGTAGACATAGCCATACAGTGTTGATATGGAGATTGTAAAGAAAGGAGCAGCATCAAGAATGGCTCTTAAGGAATAAAAGCATTGAAAAACAGCCTAAATCTTTTCCCATTCTGTTCTTCACCTAAAAGATTTTCTTTCAAAACCTGTAGTGGGATTTTAATAATATTTTTCCGACCATTTCTGAGTAACATCATGTCCTCAAATTTTCTTAAGTGAGTAAACAAATATATGACTCCCCAAATCACTTAAAGTGTTTAAAAACTACATTTGTCATTATATATTTGACTGTCCGCCACAGCTGCTGAGCTCAAGAGGATGTGAAGATATACCTTGCACATTCAACATCATGGCCAATGCTTTCTGTATGGATGAACCCGGAAATTTTTTATGTCACAATAACAATGATTCAGAGTTTGAGTCAAAGCCCATTGAATTCAAAAGGTGTCTTTCCATTGAATTCAAAGGGTTCTGAGTCAGGCTTCATTGTGGAGCATCAGAGCTCTTAAAATGACAGAGGAACTTTTTTGACCCACAAATCAATAGATTATTATACTTGGTACTTAGTTGGATTTCTATATAAATTTTGCTTCCATTCTCAAATTATTGAATGTTCTTACACTTAGTAATGTTGCTTTATGCAACTTCCATCTCTCCCAGATACACATGCACACACTCTGGTAAGATGTCCTTTTGTAAACCGAAAAGGGGGCCGTGTTTCCTTATCTCATGTCTACCAATGGAGCAAAATCTCATTTCTCTGAACACCTTCACTCGCTTATTGCAGTTGTGTCTTCTTACTATGGGAAAAGCAAACTGGTTCTGACTACCTTGTCATTTCAAGAGTGCTCAACACCCAACCTCCCACTGAGAACAGATGCACTCGAGAAGAAAGGAGAACATTGTGAGTTGCTGGGTGCTGAGCACTTTGTAAAATCTTGCCTCTTCAGGCTGGTCTACATACACAACACAGACTTTGTGCTAATATAGCTACATCAATTCAGAAACCGAAGCAGTTAAATTGCTTTAGCATCCTAATGTGGATGCAGTGATACTGGTGTAAAGTTCCCTATTGGAGTAGTTTATATTGATCAGATTATCAAAAGGAACTGTTCTAGTGCTGAAGTTTTAGAAATCTGTCCCATATTCTCAGTCCAAGTGACTTCTTTAAAATTAAAGTAAACAAAAAAGAGAGAACTTTTATAAAATTAATAGTAGTGGTCTCCGTGGGAGAGAGGGAACATGGGAACTCACTTTGTAACATCCTGCATTTGACTGATGTACAAAATAGCAACTGTCTTACCATCACTCCTGCATAGTACAGGAAGATTCCAAAATTGCTAAAAATGCAGACCCCAGAAAACATAGTGACAAATCTCACTTCATTTATATATCTACATATACCACATCCTCAGTGCCTATTTCAATAGGCCCTAAGCTTCAAAGATCCTAACATCTAAACCTGTCTGAATTGTGAGTTTTGTATGAACTCGATGTTAGAGAATTTTAATTTAACAACTACTCTACTTCATAGATATATAGTTAATTAGATCTGAATGTTAAAATGATTTGCTTTTAGCACTGTTGGAAAATCAAGATATAGGATTAGCTATTTTTTAATTGTCAGGTCAAATGCTTCATGCATATTTATTCCACTGTCAAAACTAAAATCAAAATGGAATGTCTGTTTCCTCCCAGCAAACATTGTTTTAGAACTTGTGCCATAATTCCTATTGAAAGTCTGAATGACTTAAATAGTTGAGCAAAATTCACTTCCTGTAGTCATAAAATATTATATCCTCTACTCTGATGACACCAGGACTCAGCTGTGCTCAATATCACTGTCAGAGATGGTGGTTTTATTCCATTTTAACCTAAGTAGAGAGCAACATCATCCATGTATTCATCTAAATAGCAGCCCAATTTAATTTTACCCCCAAATTATCAGATTTCCCTTATAATTAATAGTCATATTTTAGAAATCGTTAAAATGTACCATAGTCAAGTACAATGCACCAACACACGGAGCATGCTAGCTTAAAAACATGCAACCAAAATAGTCTAATTCATCATATCTTATAGCTCTATTATAATCAAAACACTTTTCCAATTATCTCCTCTCATGGACTTCCCCCAACGCTCCACTTTTTATTCTTTTGTTTTGAGAAAGAGAGAAATCTCATGTAAGAAGAAATAGTAGCTCATCTGTTATTGATGAAGAAGCAATACGTAAAGTTACCCTGTGATCTCCCAGAAGACCATGCTGCAGTCAGCCCGCACTCTCTGATTTGTATTCTTTTCTTGCAATTCTCCTCAAGGAGTCAAGGCTTCATAGTACTCAGCCAAGTTCTTTACATTTATTATGTTTTCTTCAGATTGTTGCAAAGTCTCTTTTTCCAGAGTCTCTGTTATCTAGCAGACTAGACATGCAGTTTTAGAGCAAAATTATCCTTCCTTTTCCAAAGGAGAATTTTGCCCTAAATAACTATAGCTAATAAACTAAACGAGCAGACCCATCACTTCATTCACTCTTGTTATATTGGTATTTAAAAAAAGCTGGAGAAGGTCTAAGCATTATATTTTAAACTGTGGTTAGCTGTTGCTGAGTTTGATTACACAATTACAAATTACACATTTTCAAACTTGGATGACTAAAGTTAAGCATCTACAGTTGCATTTAAACATCTAAATAAGAGTCCTGGTTTTCAGATGTGGTGTGCACCTACCATTTAAAAGCCATGGATGACCACAGCCTCTGAAAATCAGACCATTTTTAGATTTCTGCATATTGGTGCAGGTTTGAAAATTTAGGGTTAGTATGTTATAAGACAAGATGAATGTATTATTGTTCATAAATTCATAATTTTTTCTACCTATTTTAATTTATGAAATGTGCATCTGTTTAACAGATTCAAGAAATCTTGAGTTTCTCCATTATCTATCTTATACTGTGATAGTTAGTTCCTACTTTTTTAATAGTCTTTTTAGAATGCTCAAGGTGAAAGCACCTGTTACTTGACAAATTAGCTATAACATTCTTCTAGAAATACATTCCAGGATTAAGAGGAATATTCCCAATATGTAGGAGGAGAGTGTGCTATCAACTTTCTTTCTTTCTTTCTTTTAGATGTTTTACAGCTATTTTCTGCTTGACAATCCTACTATCAGAAAGGACAGCAGCTATCATTACCAAATGTTATGTACATTGAGGGTTAAAGCCACTAAGGGATTTGAGCATCTAATTCCCATTTTGGGTGCCTATTTATTTCCCCCAAAAACCTATAAAGCCAGTCATTTCATCCAACAAGCACGTTCAAAGCATACTGAGGCCTGACCTCCTCACTCATCCCTGAGTTCTTGCAGGATTCTCAAACTAGCCTTTCCACCCTACCTCGCCTATGAGACCTGCTCTGGAATGCATTCTTAGAAATGCCTATCAGATGAGGACCCGAACAAAAGACAATAGGAGGAACCTATTCTTCATTCTGTATTTACCTAATTGTACAGTGCTTAGCACCTTCATATGAGATGACAAAGCCAGATTAAAATCCCCATTTTACTTAATTTGAAGTCAGGTTTCTCACTGTAGGGAGTCAAGATGTACAACTTTTTTTTATCTTGAACATATGATATCCCTGTAAAACAGTTATATTGTTAGAATAAAAAAAGCCTTAAGATTAGTCTATCTATATAGTTTCTTTTCTAGTATCAGGGTCTTTTATTTTTCTCTCCCCTGTTCTACTTTTTTGCCCTTTTATTGTTATACAAATATCTATATAACTACTTGACTCTATAAGTTTATTCTTCTTTTCATTCATTTTTTGCTTACTCCCAAGACATGTTAGCCACTTTCCAGACTTTCAAGAAGAGCTTGTCCATGCCTATGGAGTCTTCCTTAGAATAAAAAAAACCACACAGAAAAAAATGTTCAAAATTTATTCCAAACATGGAAGTGTAAACTGAAATCATATCAGACCATAAATTCCACATAGATTTGCAATGTGAGCAGCAATCATTGCATCGGTATTGGTGAATGTTTCATGTAAGGAAGTATCAATGTTTGTGGAAACACTGTAAAAGCCCCTCTGTTAGGTATTGATAATCCATAGCACAGCAAATTGCATGTAACTATAGCAATTGGCCCAGAGGTAAAAGAGTTCATTTATGGACAATGATAGCAGCAGCTGATGGTGTTCGCAGAAGTTGGCTAGAAATGCGTAGCATGGCTACACAGTAGAACAAATTGGACTCATATGAACAATTGTTCCCTTTAGAGATGAGTCATCATGGGCAATGAATTTCAAAATCCAGTTATCCACCTGAATACCAAACAAAGCATTCAGGATCCAATATATGCATATGGTCACTGCAACACGAGTAGCATGTCTGTATCCCAAATGGCTCAGAAATTACATTTGGCACTGACTCATCTTGCAGTCCACCAAGGAGTAATCATCCCATAGTGGCACTAATATAGTCAAAGATGTACAGTCCACGAAGTGGAGATTCAAACTTGAAGTAGCTCCCTTTTTGTTCTCTTCTTCTTGATTTTGGAAGCGAGCATGTTTGGTAAGGGATTGGGCCTTGACCACACCTCCTTCATGGAAGTCCACACCTACTTTGTCTGCATATAGCCAGAAATGTGAGCAAATCATAGAATCATAGGGTTGGAAGGGACCTCACGAGGCCATCTAGTCCAACCCCCTGCTAAAAAGAAGGACCACTCCCACTAAATCACCTCAGCCAGGGTTTTGTCTAATCGGGCCTTAAAAATCTCCAAAGATGGAGATTTTACCACCTCCCTAGGTAGCCCATTCCAATGCTTCACCACCCTCCTAGTGAGAAAGTTTTACTTAATATCCAACCTCAACCTCCCCAGCTGTAACTTGAAACCATTTGAAACCAAATGCTCCCCAGCTGTAATTTGAAACCATTTGAAACCAAATGCTCTCTAAATCCTCTAGCTCTCTTGCTCATGACTGCAGAAGCATTGACAAGGATCTTCTTTGGTGTAATTTGCAATTAATTTGATAGGATTGAATATAACCTGCACTCCTTGTCAATGAGTTTGGCAGGGTACAGGGGGGAGTTGCCCCCATCAAACTGCAAGCCTCAGGCAGGCACAGAATTTGTCATTCCTCCCTCCCCATGTGCGGCCTCCCCTATACAAATCCAACTATGCCTATGCCTTTGTGGAAAATAAACTCCACTCAATGAGATGCGGCAACTGGGATCCTGCAATTGATTTGAAGTTGTTTAAGATGAGAAACACCCATGAGATACCTGAAGAATTCATTGTATTCTGTAACTCTCACATTCAATTTCTACCTGCATGGTTTGGTAGTTTAGTGTCTCTAGACTGAGAAACACTATAATACACATGGGCATACTAAACTCCACAGGATTAGTTAGAGGGTTTTTTTTTTCTTACAGTCTGTGTGTTTTTATCAGAATGTATTTCTTGTTGATGGTCAAAATGCCTCTCTTTCTAATTCTCTGCCTCTTTTCCCTTTCCCCTCCATACAGTTTTTTCCATAATTAGATTCAACTATGCAACACATGTCAAAAATACTTGGCTAGTACTTACAAGAAACATTCAATTTAAATAAGAGTAAATAAAACCTTTTTAATAGTAAGGTAACCAGAAAATGTACATGATGTCTGAATGGGGGGAGTGAATGTTGAGTTATACGTAAAAGCTGTTTCACATTTTTAACACATTTCTTTCACCTGACCCTTTTATATTAGTTGTCAGGGATATTCATTGAAAGGGGAAATTTTCAGGAAGTATTGCAAAATACTTTCTGAAAGGAGATTTTCAATTTGTAATTGCATATTCACTCCAAAGCTGATTCTAAGAGTTCCGTTTAATCCACTCAGATAAAAGAACATCCATGTGGGTCCAATTAAAACCGCTTATACTTCAGACTTCACATATGCGCTATTTAAAGCAATGCTGTCATCAAACTGTTCTTCAGTAATTTTTAGGCTGAACTATACATAGACATCCTCTTAAAATATTTGTCAAATTGTTTCAAAAAGAAATTACGGATACTGATAACTTGCACACAGAAACAGGAGGTAAATTTAACTCCCAATAAAGAGTTTGCTGAGGATAATTCAATCAGTTCCAGATATGTAATAAAAATCACTTGAAATCTTCAAGAATATCTACTGAAGATGGTATAGAAATACTGAAAACTGTGCCAAAAAGCAAGCACAATAATGTAGACACTTATGTGGTCCCATTAGTACACATGGGCTACTAGACATTCTATGTATTACATCCAGACCTAACAATTCCACTATTCTTTGACAATAACTGGACAATAAACAGATATCTTCAGATTCAGAGATATCTGAACCAGTTGGAGGCATCATTGCAGTTTAACGACCAAATGGTTATTTTTATTCACATATAGTAAAAAAGAAGTATTGAATAGATTGTTACTAGAAAATTTCACTTTCTGATGATATCATATCTGAAATTATTTGAGATTTAGGTAGTGATTTACTTTTAGGGTCTGTTAGATCATTAAGGGAAAGTACCATCAGGTGATTTCCATAACAATCACACTCCAGTTCTGTTTTCGCCTGCAAACTTCTTTCATTTAAGGGTGTCATTACCTTAACTTGCATTAGTCAGGGGTGTCAAACATGTGGCTCGCAGGCTGGATGCAGCCCGTGAGTCTCTTCCATCCAGCCCGTAACTGCACTCTGCAGGACCACGATCTCTCCCTAACAGAGAGAAAGAAAGTGGTCTTACATACCCAGTGCTCTGCAACGCTGCAAGAATATCAGGTCTCATGACATCCCAGAGCACTGGGCATGCAAGACTGTGTTCTGTGAAACACGCTCTCTCCCTAGCAGAGAGAGAGAGAGTCTGGTATAGCGGAGTGCATAGACAGCACTCCGCGATGCCGTGGGAGTGCCCTAGTATTTTGATTTATGTTATGTATGGCCCACTTGAAGTACATTTTAATCAAATATGGCCCACCATAGCAAATGAGTTTGACATCCCTGCATTAGATTTATCTATAGACAAAAAAGATGACACAATAAGAAGGAATTGCAAAAAGTTTTAAAAATTAATATGCACTTTCATTAGAATGTATACAGCGTCGTCCTTAAAAGACTGCTTTGTATATCCTTAGTGAATGTAAACAGAGGCCTTCAATTCATTTTAGAACACAGGTTGTGGTTCACTGCTATAGATTTAGAATTAACCTTGAATTACTCCTTGGGAAGCTGATTTTAAGACACCTGCGAACTGTAGTTTCTTCTGTTTTACTAGGCAAGCTAACAATTATTTTATATGACAAGCAAGACTCCTCATGAGCGCACGTAGCTGGCAGCTGGTGATTGATAAGTCCAGAGAACTAGCAAGAAATATAATTAAAGAGAGAAGAACAGGGATTTATAGACCAAAGAAGTGTTGACAGTTTAGAGTGTGTCTTTAGAAGTCCTCATGGTGCATCAAGTGCTGACTCATATCCAACTAATAACAAGAAAGAAACAGTGTCAAAGTAAGCTTTACAAAAATCAATTTGTATTGTCTTTTTAGCAAAGTACTGCTTGGAGATTTTTAAAACCAGAAAGGATAAAAAAGTGTCTTTCCAAGATTTAAAGCACGATGCAAGAGCGGAGATGCTCGGAAAGAGTTGAAAGAGCTAATATGATTTGAAGCATCACCAGTTTGTGTCAATAAGGCTATTGTGACCTGTCACCCATAAGGTTAACATTAGATTTACTAATATTAAAGTTGTCCAAATCAAAGCACAGAATAAGCTAACAACAGGATGGGAGAGCGATGTCTAAAATATATATAGTAAATATGGCTCATTAAAATGAAGCATCAAAGTTATTCAGTCCCCCTTCTTCAGCAGAAATGCTATTCAGAAAAATGGATCACCACAAATATAAATTGAAAATAATCATTGCACTGATTCAGTATATTTTTAGTTACAGAATAATGAAAATGTTGATGTTGCATTTTTATCTTGAAAGTGTGTTTGTCCTATACTTCCTTAGTCAATCAACATAATTTCTAGCTCTGATATCATTTCATCTATGTATATTAGCCTTTCCAGATCAGTATGTCTACACAAAATACAGCTGTTTCAGTCATCTTAAAAAAAATAAATCACCTCTTGATTGTCTTAGGGTGAGATCCATGGAGGGACTTAGGCATCGCAACCATGAGTGTTGTGGCACCAAACTTTTAGGCAACTAGAAAATCACTAGAGCAATACTGCGATCCACAAAGTTTGAATGAAGTGCCTGGGATCCCTACACACTGAATGGGCAGACATAGGTGCCTTAGACTGCAATCCACAAAAGCCAGAATGCTAGACAAAGAGTCACCTAACCTAGTCAGCTCCACCCCACTCACAGAGGGTGCGTCTACACTTACAAATTAAGTCGATTTAAACTTGCTTAAGTCGACTTAATTTAATCTGCATCTACATTACATTTTCCTTAAATTGATTTAAGCAGCAGCTTAAGTCGATTTAAGGAAAATTAAAGTCAACTTTATAAAACCTACTTTAAAGTCAACTTTACTGGCTAAATCGACTTTATTAAGTCAATTTAGCCAGTGTAGACACAGATTACCCCTAAATCAACTTTAAGTCGACTTAAAGGGCTCCAGGGCTCCCCCACTGCCCTCCCTGCCAGGGTGGTTGGCACAGGCAGAGCCTGGCATGCCCCCCCACAGGGCAGGACACAGCCCTGCCCACCCAGCTTCTATGCTTGCCAGTGTCCCTGTCCTGCTCAGCCCCCATTGTACCCAGATGCAATGGGGCAAATGCTGAGCCCCCTAGCACTTGGCAAGGGGTGCCCCCCCGCCACTGTGGACCAGTCCCAAGTCCACCTAGCTCCTACAAGTCAACTTAGGCATCCAGTATGGACGCTCTAAGTCAATTTGGCAGGGTCCCCTTTAAGTTGACTTAATTTTCGAGTGTAGACATGCTAAGTCGACTTAAATTAACAAGTGTAGACATAGCCAGAGATAGGCCTCTAAATCCAGTATGGAGGGAGGACACTATGTCTACTCAGCAATCCATGGGCAGGAACCAGTTACTCAGGGACAGGCTGCGTAGGCGCCTAAGGAACAAGTTAGGTGCCGCCTCCCTCCACACAAAGGCAGCTGGAGAAGGAGAAGGAGGAGAGAGTGCCCACCTTATAAATTTTGCCCATTAGCTAGCTCTTTTCACCCCTCTGGCAGAGAGAGAATTGAACCTGGGTTATCCTCATCCCAGGCAAGAGTTCTAACCATGAAGCTAAATGTTAGAAGGTGGGCACAACTGCTATTAGCACCCCCACCTTTGGTGGCCTTATTTTGAATTGGACCTGATCCAGCAGGCATGCTCAGAGGCCACCTGCCAAATAGAGCTCAGCACATGACTTGAGCAGCTGAATGACCATCTTCCCCACAGTCCTAAATCACTCTGAGGCTTGGATTCAAGTTAGCTGTCCAGACACTTAGGCTATGTCTACCCTTACCAAAGTTAGTTTGAATTAGTTAATTCGAACTAACTAATTCGAACTAATTTTAGTTAGTTTGAATTAATTTAATTTGAACTAGCATGGCCCCACTAGAATGCTAGTTCGAACTAAGCAAGTGCCATGCATGGCACTTGCTTAGTTCGAATTAGTCAGTTACATTAAGGTAATGTGCTGGTTAGTTCGAACTAAGCAGTTAGTTCGAACTAATATCTCCACATTGACTTAATTCGAACTAACTAGTTCAAATTAAGGGTTAGTTTGAAGTAAAACAAGGTTTTACTAATTCGAACTAATTTTTCCTTAATTAGACTTAAGGAACTGCTTAAGTCGAATTAAGGAAACTCAAGTGTAGACAGAGTAAATTAAGTCGATTTAAGCCTGCTTAAATTGACTTAATTTACAAGTGTAGATGCACCCTTGCAGGTGCCAGCAGTAATCATGCTCAGAGACAGCAATATAGGCACTGAGAGAACTTTTACCTGAAAACTTGGGTGCTGGTGAGTTTAGCCACCTACAGGATTTGGTGGGGATAAAATTATGATTTAGGCACCTGAGGCACCTTAGTACCTTTGTGGATATGGGCCTTGGAATGCTGTTTGCACTAGATTTGGACTCCATCAGTGTCTAGCTGAAATCAAGTCATGTGAATTGTGCAACAGGAGTCAGATTTTCACTAGTCTCTGTGTGCATTTCTATGTGCAAAAGTTTGTACATATTTACATGTCAGGCTTGAGGTTTTGAAGGTCATCTGGGGGATGGGATGTGCAACTGGATAATGGGAACTGGGCTTCCACATCCCGTAAGTAGTCTTGAGAAGCTATTGTGCACATACATTTACTTCATGTGTAAAACAGTCAGTTAGATGTGTACCATTTAGTGTGATTTATGCACACAAAAGCACTAAAACTATATGCAGGCTTCATACAGATTAGACTACTGGAGAGCTGACTGGAAAGAGAAAGATTAGCATTAAAATATTACTTCAGTAAGAAGTTATGTTGAACAGAAACAGCTATTTCTACAAGAGACTGAATAGTCAGTGAACTGTGTTAGTAGGAGACTGCACCTCTGGTAGTATTTGTGATCTGAACTGGAAGTTTGTTGCATCAGGATACTGCCGTTAGCTGAGATGATGGCTAAAGGAGATCTCATTTACTTATTAAATGCTGAACTGCTAGTGACCTGGCATTTAATATAATTTGGAAAATCATATTCCTGCCTATAAGAGAGATTCTGGTGTCCTAGGAAACAGATCATTAAAGCAGAATGTCTGCAAATAAAGATGAGCTGGACAGGGTCTCTTCAGCACAGATACCACTCACCATAGTGGTGTCTGGAAAAACCCACAGATAGAATATACCTGACCTATCTTCAAAACTTATATTCAGGCAGGATCACAATGGTTGACATTTTCAAAAGTACAAGCCTTCAAAGTCACACTTCTAGAAAAGATCTAACAATGCTCATTAATTCAGACTATGGTCTCAGCCCCTGAAATGCTACTTCTGGAAATTATATACAAACACAGTGGCCTCTGTTAGTTCAGCATGCCTGAAGGTAGGCCAGGTATCATATTTGGGGAATATCCTCAGGCACCAGCTGCTCCTTGGTATCTGTCCTTTAAACCATCTGTTTTTGTGCATACACTTTAGGGTACTAAAATAACTTTATTGCTGAATCAATTCTGCCATCTAGTGGCTAATTTCATACTGAACCTTTGCTTGCTTTAAATTATGGAAATTAGTAATACACAGTCTTCAGTAGCTGGCAGATATTTCTACTCTGTGCCAGTTTTGAGGCAAAGGACCATAGACTTTATATAAGAGAGATCCCTATAATAACAAAATATTCCTAAGGTTTGTGAGGCTTCTCTTTTCCAGAAAGCTAGACAGGTATGTTCCTTTCAGTGGCTGTGTGGCTTCAGTTCAGTGGGTACACTAATGTGAATTAAGACCAACTTTTAAGTAAAAAAATTCAAGAATCTTCAAAGATCCACCAATGCCAAAATCCTGTAAAAAGAATCCCCTTGGACTGACTACATCTTTGAAGACAGACCCTTGTTAACACTGATCCCTTCTCCACTGGAAAGTCAAAGCAGTACCCCACTGTGCCTCAGGCTGATTTTAAAAAAGAGTATTTGCTCTCCTGCAGAAATTGTATGCGACATGCATCTTATTATTCCTCTTTCAAACATGTATTTGTTTCATGTAAATGGTATAGTATGTGTCTATATTTTAAGTGCAGCAATGTTGGGCTATGTCTACACTGGCAAATTAGTTCGAATTAAGGAAGCTTAATTTGAACTAATTTAAGTCTTGGCCACACTAGGCTTTCATTAGTTCAAATTAAGGGCTTCCTTAATTCGAACTAATAAATTCGATTATACCTTTTGAACTAACCCTTAATTCGAACTAGTTAGTTCGAATTAAGTCAATGTGGCCGTGTTAGTTTGAACTAACTGCTTAATTCGAAGTAACTTGAGCTTAATGCAACTGACTAATTCGAACTAAGCAAGTGCCATGCATGCCACTTGCTTAATTCAAACTAAAATTCCAGTGGAGCCATGCTAGTTCGAATTAAGTTAATTCGAACTAACTAAAATTAGTTTGTATTAGTTAGTTCGAATTAACTAATTCGAACTAACTTTTGTAAGTGTAGACATAGCCTTGAAAGTTAATGAGTTACTTGTAGTCATAATATTAAGTGGCCATGGAACAGCGGTGATAAAACATAGTGCTACCATTGAGACTCCCTTTCCACCTTCCATAAATAGCTGTTCAAAACTGTGCATTGCTGATGGGGTGCACAATCCTTGGATGTGCTGGTGGGTGGACAGAGGAAATTATTTCATTCCTGAGTTTGTCTGATAATGAGGTTAGGTGATGGTTAGTCTCATATGGGAATAAAAGTCTGTTCCAGGTAAAACTGGAGTTTGTGTTACTCCAATACTTCCACAAAAACTACAGACCTTGTCTGGGAGATATTTGTATTTCTGTAGAATCTTTATGATCACAAACAATTAAGGGGGAGGATATTTTAGGGACGGGGTGCAATGGGGTGTAAGAGTACTTGCTGCCTTGCTTTAGATGTGCTCACTGAGAGGTATTGGTTTTCTCATTAAAGAAGTGGAAGTAATTGTGTAAACATTGTGGAGGAACAAGCTCATAGTGAAGGGCCTAATTCTATCACCCTTGCTCATGTCGAGTAATCCCTTAGAGTGGTAGAACTAGGTGGTTAGGAAATGCCGCATTTCGTACATCAATCTGTTAGGGTAATGTACTGAAATAAAAGTGAAGTAATATAATGCCTGTTAGTCTAGATACTAAAGGCCAAATCTCACTGTAGATGGGAAAGGCTCACAGATCTAACAGAAACCTTTTGTTTCCATGGTCTAGGAAGTTATTCACACTGAAGAGAGGCCATTCAGAAGGTTTCTGAGCTACAGAGCTTCACCAAGGAGGCCCCATTCACAGAAGTTTAATGAAAGGGGTAGAAGAGGGGAGCATTGTGTCATGGGCCACAAGATGGGTGAATTCCCTTTATCACAACCCCATCTCTGGTGCAGTGGCCAAGCCATGCATGAGTAACATGGACAACATCCATGCTGCTGGGAGGGAGGAGGAGTGGGATTTCATTCCCCAGGACATGCATAGGGCCCCAGGTGCAGCGAGATCCATCTTTATACTTTATTTACATTTGTGCTGTAACTGAGGCTGGAGTTTAACCCAGCAAGTCAAATCCATTCTTGATATAATAAGATCATTGACTTCTAGGGGGCTAACCTGGCCCTGTATTTTCTTCCTCTGAAAAGAACTTGGACCATAGACTATAAAGTGGAAATTCTTGATGGAGAAGGAAAAAATCATTGTCTGTATTTGTGAAGAGGTGACTACTGGGGAGACAGTGTAATATTGCCAAAAATATAAAGGGCATCAGGTTTAAAACATGAAATACTCTGAATTATTTCAAACATTGGAATAACTGCCAGGTGCAGTATTAATATGTTCATTGGGTTAGTTTTATGTGATTTTCATTAACTCTAGTCTACAGACTATGCAACATGTTGAAAGTACTGCCAAAGCTTTATATGTCTGCAAGGCTGATTCTAAGTTGTTATCACAGCTTGAAGGAGTGCCTCTAAGAGAGAAAACTGATAAAGCAGAGGTACACAGTTATTCATCCAGATCCTCAACTACCGTAAGGTATCATATTTACATTGACCTCAGTGAAGCTACACTGATTTCCACAACTCATGAGCAGGCCAGTTATCTTAGGAGTCAAAACCAGTCCTTCACCAATGCCTGAGTAACAGGATCAGTTAAGCTGATCCTGGGGGATGAAGGCCTACCCCCAACCAAGAGGCAGGTTAAGAAGATCTAGCCTGTTCATAACCTCTTCCTTCCTTTCATTGATGTTGTGGTCCAAATCCACAATTTGCAGACCCACTGCCACTCCTCTACCCTGTCCACAAGACCTCTTTTGCTCTTGATTTACACAGAAAGCCAAGGGATTAGAATTATTGGCTAAACTATAAATGAGAACAGAATTTGCTCAGATGCTTCAGAAAAAACATTGGTACGGAAATAAGTATGATATTGGTTCAGTGATAAATATTGGTTCAGAAATGAGTGTGCCGCTCACTCTCTTTCTTTTGTACATGGCCCTTCTTGAAGCATTTCCTGTGCTGCACAAAAGAGGGACTCAGGTTTATTGGGTTACTTCATTGGAGCTATACCTGAGCAGAGTGCGAGCAAAATCTAGCATTTGGACCCCAGACCTATTTGCAATGATCTGTTAAGTAACAGCAGCAGTAGTAGTAGCAGTATTACCTACATGCTGAAATAGAACAATGAAGAAAGAAGTCACAGATTATAGAGATACAACTAAGGTCTTGAATAAAACAAACCAAAGTAAAGCAAACACCTGTGGAAAGCATGTTCTGAGGCATTCTCATTAAGTCTGAACAGTGCTGACAGGCAGAGTCACCTAGTTCAGAGACGCGAATGGATCTAGAGTGATACAGACAACGAAGAATAAGAAAAAAAGATGTCCTTCAATAATCTGTGGAAGTATTCTGAAAAGAGTTCTGGATATAAACTAAAGAAATTGCATATGGTCAAAGAAAGAGCAAAAAAAAAAAAAAATTCTCAACCCTCCCCCTCTCCTCCAAAAAATTTTGTTTGGCTGGATGGACAGACAGACAGACAGACAGAGGATAAATGATATTTCAGCAAACATATTTAATAACATGGGAAAAGCATAAAGTAAAACTTTTCTGATATATGTTCCTCAACACCTAGAGAAGAACCTGATTTTATAAATGCTGAGCATGTGAGAATTTTGTGCTACCTAGGTAAGCTTGATTCTCCCATTGATTGCCATTACCATAAGGGTAAGGATTGGACTAAAATCAGTCTTCCAAAGATCAAATGCAGGCTTCTAACACAAGGATAGGCACAGACAAATCAGGAAACCTGGAGAGAAATGGTATTAATATCAATTAGAGGAAAGTGATTAATCAATTTATTTTCCTGTAGGCTGGCATCAGAGTTTATAGGATGCATTATTAACACTATGGAGCTGAGAGATGGTCTTTGAGGAGAGTGTGAAAACAAAATCTGGCTGTTTTTCATATGCTGTGCACACAGAAAATGTTCAGTATCAACTAGGAAGACAGACAATCCATACAGTGTGGTAAGAAAGCTCCTTATTATGAGGGAACATGAACATGGTTCATATACTGCATGATGAAATAATACTATATGTCCAGAAAGGATGGGTTCTGACTGAGGAAAAGTTACACAACCAAAAATTAGATGGTGACACCTTGTAGAGTATGCAACAATATGAAATATTGTAATATTTAGTCACAAGGGAAACTGAGTAAAAGATGTGAAACACAGGGAAATTAGACAATGCAACAATAGCAGGATTTGAAAGTATTTGAAGCAAGTGTGGAAGTCAAGAGAGAAGAGCTGGAACACAGCTAAGAAAGCAATAGGGAAGGAAAGAACAATAAAACAGCAATTATATATTTGGATCTGGGACTTATTAACACAATAGGGTGAATTCATAAAGTTTGGATCTTTTCAAACTTTGATGGTGTTCAGATGCAACTTGTGAGCCCTTCTTTAATACATAATTATATATGATATTTAATAGATGTTTATTTCATTCTACTTCTATTGTGCTTCTCATCTAAGGATCTCAAATGATTTATTGACCATAATGACTAAGGGCTAGATTCTGCAACACACAGAGAAACTCCTAAAGGAACGGTGACTACACATAATAGAATAATGAAAGAACATTAAGCCACTGAATAATTTCCCCATTAAAATTTCTTTAAAAAAATGTAAAATACAAATCACTTCTTTGTGATGATCATTCCAATGGAGTATTTTGCTGCAAACTGGCTTTGTCTTCACTTGAAAAGTTAAGTCAACTCTGTTAAGTCAATTTAACTTTTCAAGTGTAGATGCGCCAGAGAGCTATGGCTCCCCACTGAGAAGGGACCTGTGGAAGGAAGCCGCAGGTCCCGGGGAGAAAAGAGCCTAAGTCAACTTATAGAATAAGTTGACTTAGGGTGGCCACACTGTCTTTAGGTTGACTTAACTAATCGACTTAACTGTTAAGTCGACCTAAAGAGTGGTAGTTATTAAGTCAACTTAAGGAATTGCTTAAATCGACTTAATGAAAACCAGGTATGGACGAGGCTTTGTTTAAGTTAACTTAAGCTTCCTTAAATCGACTTAATTTGCTAGTGTAGACATAGCCACTGGCATCTAATATCCTCTACAAACTGTCAGCATTCTGGGAAGCATTCCTATTAAATAACTTCCAAAGGGGTAGCCATGATAATCTAGTTCAGCAAAACAAAGCAGGAGTCCTGTGGCGCTTTTAAAGACTAACAAATTTATTTATTGCATGAGCTTTCGTGGGAGAAAAGCATCTGATGAAGTGGGATTTTCTCCCACAAAAGCTCATGCGATAAATAAAGTTATTAGTCTATGAAATAACTGTATTTGACCTATCCAGGGGGGTAGCCGTGTTAGTCTGTGTACAGCAAAAACAACGAAAATCCTGTGGCACTGTATAGACTAACAGATTTTCTTCAGCATAAGATTTCACGGACTATAACCCACTTTGTCAGATTCAACATCTGACAAAGTGGGTTATAGCCCATGAAAGCTTATGCCGAAGAAAATCTGTTCGTCTATAAGGTGCTACAGGACTCTCATTGTTTTTGCTGTATTTGACCTAGCCTTTCTGACCACCACAATGAATCAGAAACAATGAATATTTTAAAACTGAGATACTTTTATCTCTAACTACAAGAGGAGATTATTTAAATTTGCCAGGAAAAAAACACTGCCAAAGAAGCACCAGAGACATTAAAATACTTTCTGCCAAACAATAACACACAACCCCAAAAGCTTCACCTAAAGAATTAACAATGTACACAGAAATATCATTGCAGTATATTTTATTCACCATTTTCCATCCTTATTCACTAATCAACACCACTGCTTGCTATCTTCCTTATTTAGAAACACTTTATTTTATTTTGTTTTGCTGTTTGTCATAGTGATTAAATGTAAATCTCTGCTCCATGTATTAAGACTGAATTTTTGATTTCTGAAATCCCTATCCATACTTTAAAACTGATCCTATGTCTACACTAAAGCTTATGTCAGCATAACTTATGTTGTTCGTGGGGTGTGACTAAATCACTCCCTGAGTGATACAAGTTACACTAACATAAGTGATTGTATCCTGTGCACAGCGCTATGGCAGGAGAACTCCTCCCACCAACGTAGCTTCTGCTGTTCACAGAGGTGATTTGATTAAGCTGATTGGAAAGGTCTCTCTGATCGGCATAGCATGTCATCATCAGACACAGGGCAGTGGCACAGTTGTACGTGCAGCTCTGGGTGCTGACGTGCCCTGAGCCTTCATAGATCAAATGACCACATACTAAAAGAATTCAGCAGGCTGTGGACTAGAAGTGTAGAAAGATGGATAGAATTACACAGAATATATACTACTAAACATCTTCAAACAATTGATACATATTACAACTGAGGACAATGGTCATAATTAAAAGTTGTTAGACTATGCCTTGGCTTTATTTAGTTTTATTGGATTCAGCTGTTTAAATGAGTATTTGGCTTCATGTTTCTATTAATACTTTAAAACTACTTTTTCCTTTTGGGTGATGACTTATTGAAGGTTTTTGCTGTTCTTTCCAAGATCTAGTGCATACTACCCTCAAAGATCAATAAAAGCTACTCTTTGGAGAAAATCAGGGATCACACACAAAAAACTGCACTTCATGCTTGCTACCAGCAAAGGGAGCTACACAACCCCTAAATTGCACTGAACAGATGCATTCCAATATCTGAAAAGAAGCATGAACTTGATCAAACTTGAGTTTTATCACTCTACTGGGCACACTGGACCTAGTTCTCCAATGTCTTGCCTCTTCATGTATGTATTTGCACCTGTGCAAAGCAGCACCATTCTTCTGGCTTAGTGCGGGTTTTTTTGTTTGTTTGTTTTTTTAAATGGTGGCTTGTGCTGTAACTCCTCCTCTGCCATGTAAAGGCTGTGCAATAATAGCAGAGTAATAGAACTTTTGTATAGCTTTCCATAGAGGTTACCTGACTTTCTATCCTATAGTGGCAATAACTGTTGCAAACAGAACGTTTGAATAGCTAGTGATAGCACATTGTCTTCTGATGTTTGCTTTTCTGTCTCTTTCCTAGTGTGATATGCTAGAGATGGGGATTATTGGAAGAACCACTTTCCTTAACCCTCTCTCTCTCTCTCTCTCTTTGTGTTAGTACTAGCTAATGTTACCTTATTGATAACACAGCAATTGCCGGCCCCGTGCTCCAGCTGACAGGGGAAACCCCAGGGATCCCCTGTCGGCTGGAGCACGATCTCTTCTTGCCCGGACCCTGTGGGTCTGGGGAGAAGAGAGTGGGGCTCCCTTCTCCCCGGGACCGCTCAGTCCCGGAGAAGGGAATTCAGGCTGCGGCTCCCTTCTCTCCAGGACCACTTGGGGCTGGTGGCTTGCTGTCTTGGGGAGAGCCAGCCCCACATGGGGCTGACTCTCCCCGGGACAACTGCTGGCGGCTTCCCAGTCTTGGGGAGAACCAGCCCCGCTGGCTCTCCTCGGGACGAGCTGCTCGCGGCTTGCCTGTCCCTGCAGAGAGAGCCAGTCTGTGGAGCAGGCTCTCCCTGGGACATGCCACCAGCTGCCAGCGGCTTGTGTGTCCCTGAGGGGAGAGCCAGCCCTGCACAGCTGGCTTTCCCCAGGACAAGCCATGTTGGCTTGCCTGTCTTGCCCTGCGGGCTGGCTGTCCCCAGGATGAGCCCCCCTAGCCTAGGGAGCCCTCGGCTCCCTCTGAACCCAACCAGTCTAATTAGAGAGTCTAGTGTACACTCTCTAGATTGACTTAATAAGACCGACTTAAAGTCAACTTAATAAAGTCGACTTAATAAAGTCGACCTATCTTTGTAAGTGTAGACATAGCCTTAGAGGGTGACAAATCATGTCTATATATTCAATGGATCTGAACTGTCCATAGCATTGAAGCTCACGTTTATGAATAGCACAGAACTTGCAAAATTCGCCGCCAGCTCCTGCACTACACTGCGACTAATGATCAGGAATAATGATGTAATTGAATATCCAAAGGTCTAAAAATAACTGTTCAGTTTTCTTCTGTGCCCACCATATTTAATGTCTGGGGACATGCCTTAACAGGTTGATAATGCTACCATCCCAGCAGTATTTAGGTTTAGCCCTAAGTTGATCACAAAGACTGATTGAACTAATCATGAGGGGTGGAAGATGGAAGGGTTGGAAGACAGGTGACAATGTTGGCCTCAAGCACAGTTGGTTCACAAAAACATTTTATAAGGTCAAAGCCCTGAAACAGGCTGAGGGAAGTGGAATAGCTAAGGCAACAGATTGTTAAATGTCCATGTACTGGGGTTCAGTGATTCTAAGAATACTATATAAAGTATGAAACAGAACAAAGCTCATCAAATTTGCTTCCAATAGTGGCACCTCTTCTAACTGATAGCATGTGTAACAGAAAGAAAAAATACCATAGTCAGTTACATTTTGAGTCATGTCAAACTGTAGCGTTAAAGATGAATTTATAACATAGAATTGCTTCAAACAGAAATTTCTATATGGAATATTGATTGATAAAAATGCCGTGCTCATTCATTTACATGTAACTCCGTACTGTAACCAAAACTACATTTTGAATTGTTTACTTCAGTTTGTATTCCCCAGCCGAAGTTTTGCTGAAACTTCATTTAGATGTGTGAACATAGTTTGGATGGGTGAATGAAGGGCGTGTGTTTAATGGGATCAGTCTCCAATACCAGCCTGATAAAGCACAAGTACCAACTAAATGGCTGAAGAAAGCAAAAAGAATCCACCCTAGAAGGAAAGGGACAAAAAGCCCCCTCAAGAACAAGATCAAAGTCACATCTACCATTGACTGATGACTCATGGTCATACAGTACCCTGTGGCAGTGTGGACACAGCAAGATCCATGGATAAAAGATGGGTGAAACTGCATAGCTTTGGGTAATGTTCTGCACAGCATCCAAGAGCGTCGGTGCACAGCTGTGTACCTGACCGAGACACACTCTTCCTTATGCCCAGCTTCCTTGCTGAGGTAGCTGCCATAAGCTGCGAACACCAGCCACGAACTCAAGCTATGATCACAAGCGACAATCAGGACTGGTAACTACACATGACTAACAGCAAAACCTCTGGGGAGATAAGGGGTGGTGTGTGTGTAGGTACTAGATATTAGCTAATAACATAATTGTGCTTTCCTCACAATAAACATGGCATACTGCCTTGTCCCCCTGAATAAGATCCTGCTAGTTTTCCATTTTCTAAGTACAACAAAACAACTGAAAAATAGGTTGCTCACAGTTCAACACAAACTAAGCTAGAACCTAACATTTCTACTTTATTAGCTTGCTCTCCCTTTTCCTGCTTTTTGCAGTAGCAAGTTCTTCTTCAGACACTTGTACAATATAAGTGGCATTTTTGCATGTTCCTTTCTCCTCATTTTCTAACTGTCCCCTCTTTCCTTCCTTGTTTAGATATGCAGAAGTATGTATGCACATGTATTTGTGCACATATACATATTCACATAGGTACAGCTTTTGATGTGCCTTTTAGAACACACACAGTTCACCTCTAAGTACCTCCTATCTTAGCAATGAATAAGATAAAAAGAGATGTACATTGATACCAGAACTGGCTTGTGAGTGTTTCCTCTTGAACTACCATGAGAAGTAATAGTCTTTCATTATTTATACTATATGTGTCGCAAGCAAGGTTCTTTTCTCACGCTATTTCTATTAGAAATGCCACACAACTGCTATTTCTCACAATATTTCATCAGAAAACAAAGACACGGGGTGACTTTGGGGCACCGTAATCTAAGAAAACAGGAACCTGGACAACATGAAACCAAAATAGCAGTGGTTGTCCTCACAATTTTCCAAAAACAAATATCCTTTCAATCATGAGAAGATCTAGGGGGCATTGGCCCCTGGTGATATGAAAAACTTTCAAAGGAAGAAACAGCCGTTTTGCAGACATAGAAGATTTTAAGGACGGTTCTCCACCCTAAGTAAGCAGATATGTGTTAACTCTGTCTTATCAGCTTTTCAAAAAATCTGTTTATTTATAAAAGAGACAAGTAAGAGAACTATTTTTAGAAATGAGAGTTAGTGAGCGCCAGTATAGCAGCAATAAAGAGGGGGAAAGGCCATAAACATCAATTCTGAGCTGTAATTTCGAATACAGCTTTGTCATCTCTCATTTAGATGTAATTTTAAAAGACTAGGGTAATGACCCCAGTAAAGTCAAATGGAATTTTGACATTGACCTCAGTGGAGCCAGAATTTCACCCTTACAGTCAAAGGAGCTTTTCTTATGCTGCCTTCTGCTCCAATGCATAAAAATGAAGGCAGCAGGGATGTTCACCTCAACTGCTTCTGTTTAATGTGGTCGCTTGGGAATAGGATGAAACTGAGAAAAGAATCTACTTAGAATGAATGTCACAATTGTGGGTCAGATTCTGGCAACCTACTCATGCTGAGTAATACCTTACTCCACATTCACTATAACCGAAAGCCAGAGGCCTACTCAGAGAATTCATTATTCATCATGTGTAAAGGCTCCTGAATCTGACCTACTTCCTGCACAAGTCTGTCAGCTGATATAATGGAATGTGGGGGCATTGAAAGTCAACTAGAAAAAGTGTTCAGGACCATACAATATTGTAAGGAACAACCCTGAACATATGTGTGTGCAAATTAGAGATAACATACTAGGTCTTTTCCATCTTTAATTCTATCATTCAAGAGTAACATTTGTTGTACCTGCTCAGCAACCACTAAGGACTTTGTGTTGTCTTAGCGCTCTCTCAGAATTCGTTTCCCTATGTCCCTTCTTCAGTTATGTGTTGTTAAATATCTTTCTCCCTCTCACCACAAATGACATTCCCAAATAGTAATTATTATCTAGTACATATCTAAGCTGAGTCATTTCACCTCCATCTTTCACCACAATTGCTCTTTACTTGACAAGTTAGACATAAAGAATGAGAAACCTAAAAGCAAAGAGAAAACAAAGCTCTCTTCACTGTTGCATTAACTGTATTTAAAGGGTTAATATTTCATTTTTCCAGCCAATAGAGCTAAATTCAAGATAAGCAGCATACTGCTTCTGCCACTGTGACTTCTCTTTTTGACATTACTGTTTCAAGTGCCCTAGAGCAACATTTCTTCAAAATAGCCAGCTGCTAATGCAGCTGCTCAAATGCGGTTCCTGTAAAAGAACTTATAGGACCAAAGACCTATCATCACAAAATCTGGCAACGAATAATGGCATGTAATCATGTCCCCCAAAGGACTTAGGGAGCCTGGGGCAGATTTGATGTGATGGGCTCCCCCTCAGTTCCATACATACAAGTCATGAGGCAGGGGCCAGGGCAGGGGGCACCCTCTGTGGTGGGGGTCTGGGGCAAGCTGTCCCTGTAACCACCACCACCTCCCCTCCCCCCCCCCCCCTTGGTGGCCCTGTGATGTAATTATAGCAGTGATGTAGATACATGTGCCTAAACAGTTCTTTCTTGAACCTGAATCAGCTACCCCATCAAAATGTGATTTTGGATTTAGGGATGCAGTACCTCCAGATTCTTGATTCCAATACATAAATAAACTCATTGAATCACCATTTTCAGGGTTCAAATGGGATGGCTAGAAGAACTCGGCCAGAGAAGGAGCTGTTTCCCAGAAACAACAACAGGTTTGGTAAGTGACGTGTTTGTCGTACAGGACACATGGCACAAGTCGTACATCATTGTTGCTAAACACTAAACAGTTGCAGTTTGTTTATAAAAGCTTTTGGAAAAGTAGATTTATTTTCATGTTTTTCAAAGGAAAGTACACAAAATATTCTTAAGAAATACTTTTATATTTGGGATTTCCAGAATTCTCACAAGTTGGATTGATGTATTCAAAAGACCTCCCACTGTTTAGTCAGAAAGTAGGTTTAAATTACACTAGATCTATAAGATCATTGCCACTGTCAAACATTTCCATCAGAAATCTGATACACCGGCTTTATATGGAAATCCTTATGATCACAGTAATTGACTTAGAGGATGCTCTATTTATTAGCAGAGAATGATCATTTTGATTCACTGTTTTCTGTGAGAAGGAAGATACCTGTTTACTTCCATTCCATGCCTGCTATTGTATTGGATTCAGTGAGGGTTACCGTCCCAAAATTTCCCAGCCCTCTAGACGGAGACCAAGGAATAAAGAAAGAAAAAGGAAATAGTTATAGAAATATGCTGCCTTTTGAACCTTTGAAAAACAAAGTAAGTGTATCCTTTCACAGCATGATACAAAAACCAGAGAAAATGAAAAAGTAATTGGAAGTCTCCATTGTTTATGTTAGTGCAGTTCCCCTGGAATCGGAGTTGCAGCAACATAAATCTGAAGTAATACAGTAGAGAATCAAACAAAGAGTCCTATGGCATTTTTAAAGGCTAACAAATTTATTTATCGCATGAGCTTTTGTGGGAGAAAATTTTACCATTAACATAACTTGGACAATGAGAGATGAGAACTTACTTCAAGAAAGAAGAGTGACGTGTAGAAACCTTTAAGTCACACTCAAAATGGTACAAATCTCCATGATACCTTTACAACATTTACATATCTTTAATAAGCCATTATTACACAGCAGAACTTGCATATATAAATGCATATGAGACATCTATTGGCTATACTCATAAGAGAGAGAGATATGGAGGTGGGCTAACTGGCTGTCTTTTTAAACTGTCATTTGCAATTTTTGTAAAAAAGACATAGCCAGGAGTTGTTGTGTAAATTCAATTTATTTCCTCTCAAAATATAGTAGAAAATTCATGAAATCTAGAAAACAACCGAGCAATTAATCTAATCTATCCAGAAAAAAAAAAAGTTGAGTCTGCTTTACAGTGACATCTATGTAGTGATTAACATTTGTCTGTTACAGTTTACACATCTATATAGGTTCTTATTAGAACTGGTCAAAAATGGGGAAGAGTTATAGCTATAAACTGTTTCTTTCCATTTTTTTCACTGAGAAATTCTATTAGTAGAAATTGCATGTTCTTATACAGCACCCATTGCTATGGAATCCAACTTCCTAATTTTGATTTGTTACCAGAAGCAATCAGATAGCCCTTTGGCCTTGGCTAACAACATATGTCAGGTGTTCAAGCCAGGAAACTCCAACAAAGGATTGCAAAAAACGGGTGAATAACGTGGCAGGCATTTAAAATACAGACTGTGTAAAATCCACTTACGCTACAATGGGTGACTCAGCTTTAGGAAAAGGCTGCCTAAAAACCACTCCTCCCCCTGAGAAGCTGCAGCAGAGATAAGGACAGTAATGGACTGGAAGGCATTGTTTTTTAGATTAGTCTCACAAGCTGTTACGGGAACAGTCTTCCTTTCATATATAGCACAGGCAGCTGGGTGTTTCATGCACTCATTCATTCAAACTCTTACTTAATTTATATACTGATTATCAGAATTAATTCTTCATAAACACGCCATCTGAATAACTTTTAGTTTCTTGGCATTGTAATATTAAATATTAACTATAGTAAATATCAGTAAAATAGGAGAAATATGTCAATGCACTCAACAAATGTATCTATGAAAGCAGATGTCATCTGGAGTTATTTCTGTTATGCACTTAGGTACCCAGATTTCAAATACAAAGCGCTAATATGGTGAAAGGAAGGGTGATACTTTGGTTAAGCAACTCAAGAGAATGGAGTTCAATTCCTGGCCTTGGTGCAGACTTTTTGTTAGACCCTGGAAAAGTCACTTGAATAACTCTGTGCCTCAGGTCATCATTATTGGTAAAATGTGGAGAATAATTCCCTACTTCACAGGGCTGCTGTGAGATTAAATTCATTGTTGTTTGTAATATGTTCACAGTATGGTGTAAGTACCTACATAGATATCTGATCCTAGTTAAAACAAAGAGGAAAAAACAGTCCTGGGAAGTGAGTGACTACTCTGGTTAGGTGGCTTGCTAGAAAGCAAATCCTTTTCCCAATACCATCATTCTACCAGTCACCAGGCATTGCTGGCACTGAGATCTTGGGACACGGAGCCTGAATGTTGCAGACAGTACCCTGATCCATGCCAGGGAGCTGGGGCCGGCGGGGCCATTTTAAATCTCCTGTTCTGCTGCGCTCAGCACAGGGTGGGACATGTAAACCAACCTCAGTTCAACCAGCATTTGAAGGCTCCCCCGCTCCAGCAAAGGGAAATGCTATGCTGGGTCAGGGGGGTGTCAGGAGTTGGGCGTAGTTGGGGAGGTTCGGGGCTGGAGTTTGAGGGGCCAGAGGGGGTAGGGGAAGGTGCGCACGGCTGGAGGTGCAGGTGCACAGGCCAGGGAAAGGGGGGGCAGGTTAAAGGGGGGCCAAAAGAAGAGTTTGGGTGCTTGGGCCATGGGAAGGGAAGGGTCAAAGGAAGAGCTCAGGGGCAGAGGAAGGTGCACGTGGCTGGGATCGTGGAGGTCAGGGGAAAGTGTGGGCGGCTGAGGATGGGGGGGAGAAAGGAAGGTGCATGCAGCTGGGGCCAGAGGGGGAGGGGAAGGGGGCTGGGGAAGGTGCGCACAGCTGTGACCAGTGGGTCAAAGGAAGGTGCATGCAGCCAGGGGAAGGAGGGACTGGGGAAGGTGTGCAAGGTCAGGGGAAGGGGAGACCAGGGGAAGTGGGGAGCCTGTGCTCCAAATCTCTTTTGGGGCTAGGAGTGCCCCTGCCAGTCACCATAGTAGTATCCCAAGCTGACCAGAATAATGATTAATCGATGGTCATATGTATCATATAGGCCAGTAGTACATTACCGCACACTTTAGTTCCCAGGAGAGGTAAGCAAGGATTTGCACAGCCACTGATGCACTGTCTATTCATACTCTGACTTCCTGTGCAGTAACTCATGTAGGAAATTCCCTGAGAGGAATTTCTCTACAGATACATCTATACTGGAATAAAAGACCCACACCACAACCATGGCTGGCCAGGTCAGTTGACTCATGCCCACAGATTTTGGCCTACTGAGCTAAAAATTGTTGTGTAGATATTCAGGCTTGGGTCAGAACTTGGGATCTGGAAACCCACCCCCTTCTAGGATCCCAGGGCTTGGGCTTCAGTCCATGCCCAAATGTCTACACAGCAAGTTTACAGGCCTGCAGCCTGAGCCTCCTGAGCCCGAGTCAGCTGACACAGGCCAGCAGTAGGCATTTAATTGCTGTGTAGACACACCTTGAGACAGAATGCCTCCAAGGGTTATTTCTGGGATAGTGCAGCTTATGAATGCACATATACACCCCCCCCCCCTCCCAAAGGCTGTGTCTTAAAGCACTATCTAGTCCTGTGTTCTCAGGAAGGCTCGTGGAAGCATTAGTTTCCAGTTAAAGTGTCACATATATTCCAACCCTTTTTATCTGTACTGTTCACATTGCTTGCATGGCCATATTTCACTGAAAGTTTCAAGGGTCCAAATTTTTTTTTTTTTAAAGATTGCTAATTTAGAGGTTGTTGGCTTTGGGGTTGCTTTGTTAGTTTTCGTTTTTAATTTGTTTAGTTTGTATTTTAACATCATGCAAGTCTGAAAACAAAACTTTCCCACCACAGGAGAAGAACAAGAAGGAGTGGATGTAACTATAATTAGCACTTTTCCATAATAGCTCTCAAATAGGATCTCTGATGGCATGTTTACACAGCCAGCATCAGTTCAGGTCTGTCAACTTGGGCTCAGAAGCTTACTGGCATGGGTATGTCGACGTAACATGAGGCACTTGCCCAAGATCACACTGCAGAAAGCACCAAGAATAGATTTCTCAATGCTTGATTTCAAACCTAGTGCTCTATCCACTAACCAACACTGCCTCTCCTTGTTAATTAATAGAGTGGACTCAATTTTCATTCCAACCCAGGCAACTCATGAATCACCTGTTAAGGGCTAAATAGCACTACACATTTAATTTTATTATTTATATTCTTTTGAACCTGACATAACCGTAACCAAAAATATCTCAATGGGGCAGTTTGGAAGACTTTGGCCTCCATTTGGTTCTTTGGCACCGGTAGTAGTTGTAGAATAGCCAGAAGGGAGGACCACACATACACTAGAAGTTTATCTACAGAACAGCTGTACTTCATTTTCAAATGCCAAAACATTAGTGTATTGGCAGGGAAATTGGCCCTGATGTCCAGCATTGACAGAAGTGGCTGTTGACTTAGTCATCTGCCCATCTTCTAATTTATCTTCAAAGAGTGTTTTCTGTGCAGCAAGGTCCACGGTCAGTGATTATGGAACTTCTGCAAGGAACCTTGAGAGGTTTGTGTTAATAAAAAAGAACGAGCACATGTTACCAATGGGCTAAGAAAAATTGGGTAGTACTTACAAGATGCTTAAATATAATATAATAAATGTGAAATATACATTAAAATTAGGATATGTTTGTATTTATAAATAATCATTTTGATGTATACGTGGCCATGTTATAGCCATGCATAACTGACCACCTTCAGGGAGGAAACTGACTGCTGAGCTAACTGAGACAGTAGGCAGTGCTCCACTCCCACTGCCCCTCTCCCACCCCAGTCCTTATCTGGTCAAGAACTGGATTGCTCTACTGGCAACAGATGAGGGGAGCAGACCCCAATGACTGAAAAAGAGGAACTCTCTATCCCCACTCTGAGAGTCTCACAACCACAGTCCAAAAGGAAAAGAATCTGAAAACAGACATTTCTCTACAGCGTCTGCACACACCCGAACTCACCCATCACCATCACCAGCCCCGTCCAGTGGTCAAACCAACCAAGATAAAGAACATACCAAGAACCAAGAATATCCAAACATGTCATCTGAAGATTCAAACTGTGTATTTATAGCTGAAAAGCCTGAAGCACAGATACTGTTACCTACTGAAGAAACAGGGTCACCTCAACCTAAAGGTTTTTCCTGATGTTTATCATTCAAACTTTTCCCATTTACTGAAGATACAAAAGATGACTACGGGTATGCCTCTTGCAAAATAGCTTATAAAAAAGTAAAGCTTTCCACTGCTACAATTTGTAAAACTGGAGGAGATTGATTTGCCAGACCAATAAGCAAAGCCAGCATTGACAAAATATGTGAAATGGTTGCAAAACCCCAACCCTCTGGACTTGATCAAGATGCAGAAAGCCTTATAAGCCAGCATACTTAAGCATACTTAAGTCGACCTTACTTGCCAGTGTAGAGGCACCCTTTAAGCTGCACAGAATGGTGAGACAACCCTCCCCACACCACCCTTTTTCTCCTCTTAGTCCAAATATAACTCTCTAAACTTGATCTTTGTAATCAACTTGGGCTAGATTTCCCCAAAACTACAATTGAAACTTCATAATATTGTAACTGTTTGATCATTTCTCCCTCTTTGTATGGTTAATAATATTGTAACCGTTTAGGTATTTTTCTTTCCTTTTATGATTATTCATAAGTTTTATGTACCTGGAAATAAAGTAACTTTTGTAATCAAGCTGGTTGCCAGACTCTCTCAAACTTCCTTTGTGTTCTTGGCTTCCCTATATTGCTCTGCAGCAACATTTCTTTTACCTAGCCAAAGATCCCTGTAATGCCCAAAATCCTGTAAGGTTTGCTCATTAAGGGGGTTACCAATGTGCTGAACCTGTGGCATATAAGGGTGACAGCTGAAAGTGCTGTTTTGACCCAGCCTACACAGACACATGCTCATGTTTAGTCCGGAGTAGTGCCAGGAGCATATAAGGCTGGCAGCAGAGAAGTGCTGTGTTACCCAGCCTGCAGTGAGTTCAGGGACATGTAAGGGGTCAGCTGAGAGTGCTGATAGACCCGGTCTGCTCAGACGCACTTAGAAACCAGCCCTGTGAAATTTAAGTCCTGCAAGGGTAGTTCCATTGGGAGAGGACTTGCAGAAGGGAAAAGTGAGCTCCATATATAGAAACACAAGCAGCACATTAATAACAACTCTTCTCCCCGCCCCCTTCCCTTCCCCCCCAAAGGAACGTACCTTAATAAATGAGCATATCCCAAGTCTATGGCAAATTTGGTAACAGTACGGATGCAAATACGCAGCAAGTATTAAATTACCGCATACATTATCTTAATGTCATCGGTAGGCCAGCAGATGCATTTCCAGATGTTCAGGTTCTAGAAGACACGTTGGCTGCATCCGTGACATCCTCTATGGTGGAAGAGTTAAATGCTTGTAAACTGGACCCCAGATGCTTCTGCATTTGCTGGAGATGCAAACTCCTCTGGAAGACTGGGTGGGATATAGGTTTGCTAAAAGAAAAATGTACTAATACTCTCTCCCATACATCCTGCACAGGCCATCTTAATTTCAGAACCCAGCAAAGATAATGGAGCAAATAATTAAGCAATCAGTTTGCAAACACCTAAAAGATAATAAGATGATAAGCAACTGTCAAGAACAAATCTCATCAGACTAACCTGATAGCTTTTTTTAACAGTGTAACAAGCCTTGTGGATGAGGATGGAGCTGTAAATGTGGCATATCTTGACTTTAATATGCCTTTTGATAGTCTCACATGTTTTTCTTATTAAAAAACTAAGGAAATATAACCTAGATGGAGCTACTATAATAAGGTGCATACCTGGCTGGAAAAGTGTTCCTAAAAAGTAGTTCTCAGTTAACCTGGAAAGGCATATCAGGTAAGGTTCTGCAGGGATTGCTCCTGGATCTAATTCTGTTCAATATCTTCAACAATGATTTAGGTAATGGCATGCAGAGTACACTTATAAAATTTGCAGATGATACCAAACTGGAAGGGGTTGCAGCGCTTTAGATGATAGGATTAAAGTTCAAAATGATCTGGACAAACTGCAGAAATGCTCAGAAGTTAATAGGATTAAATTGAATAAGGACAAATAAAAAGTATTCCATTTAGGAAGGAACACTCAGTTGCACACATACAAAATGGGAAATGACTCCTTAGGAATAGTTACTACAGAAAGGGATTTGGGGATCATAGTGGATCATAAGCTAAATATGAATCAACAGTGTAACACTGTTGCAAAAAGCAAATATCATTCTGGAATGTATTAGCAAGAGTGTTATAAGCAACAGATGAGAAGCAATTCTTTTGCTCTTTTTCGCACTGATACATCCTCAGCTGGACTATGGTGTCTAGTTCTACATGCCACATTTCAGAAAATATGTGGGTAAACTGGAGAAAGTCCAGAGAAGAGCAACAAAAATGACACTGGAAGAAGAGGGTTTGTTTAGTCTGGAGAAGAGAAGACTGAGGTGAGACATGTTAACAGTTTTCAAGCCTCTGAGGACAGGACAAGAAACAAGGAATTAAACTGCAAGAAAGGAAGTATAAATTGGACATTCGTAAATCAGGGTAGTTAAGCGCTGGAATAAATGGCCTAGGGAGACTGTGGAATTTATGCTACAACAGTAATGATCTTTGTCTAACAGCAGATGCTACACTTGGATCAATCAGAGAAACATCCATTGAAAACCTACTGAAAGAAGCCAGGACTTCAGTCCATAAGTTGACTAATGAAGACTCTTAGGCTATGTCTACACTTGTTAATTTAGGTCGATTTAGCTAAGTCGACTTTAAGTCGACTTTGTTAAGTTGATTTAGCATGTCCACACCTAAATTTTAAGTCGACTTAGGGGGGACCCTACAAAGTCAACCTAGAGCATTCACACTGGATGCCTAGGTCAACTTCTAGGGACTAGGTGGACCTGAGACAGGTCCACGGTGGCGGGGCAGCACCCCTTGCCAAGTGCCAGGGGGCTCAGCCTTTGCCCCATTGTACCTGGGCACAATGGAGCAAAGGGGGACAGGGACCCTGGCAGGGCATAGGGGCAGGGAGCCCTGCCCTTTGGGGGAACATGCCAGGCTCTCCCTGTGCCAGCCCCCCTGGCAGGAAGGGCAGTGGGGAAGCCCTGGAGTCCCCTAAGTCGACTTGAAGTACTCTACATCTACACTGACTTAAGTTGACTTTAGAAAGTTGACTTAAACAGAAAGTTGACTTAAAATGAGGTTTAGTAAAGTCGACTTAATTTTTCCTTAAGTCGACTTAAGCAGCTGCTTAAGTCGACTTAAGGAAAGTGTAGTATAGACGCAGAGTAAATTAAGTCGACTTAAGCAAGCTTAAGTCGACTTAATTTACAAGTGTAGATGCACCCTTATACTGAATCCTTAAGTGAAGAGGATAAGAAGTGTTTATTAAGCCAGCTGAAAAAGTAAACAAACCTGATTCTTACAAATCTACAACAGTAATTTCTGAGTTCTACTCAACCTCTATGTGGCTTTTACAGATGACTGTCTTATAAAACATTGGCAGTTGAGTGAAGTGAGGCACTACCAGCTGCCATATGACCAGGACAGAATGGAAAATTTGTACACACAGTGGAATGTCATATGAATGAATGAAGATTTGACTTCAACTTCTTTTTATCTCTAGTGGCTCTACCTGATCTTTGTGCTATGTTTCCTGGAATGAAAGAAGTAGGAATTCATCTCTTGCATCTCCTTGGCATAACAGCTACTGATGAGCATTCCTTTTTTCTCATTGAATAGTATTTTGTGTTATGAAAGAAGTTGTCTTCCGCCTGATCATGTGAATGAACTAATAAGCAAATCATCTGAAGAACTGAAAGTACCAAACACATGAGAAGTTACCAAAGATGAATTCTCTACATTCAAGAATTTCATTAAGAGAGTTCTGCAAAATTATAAGAAGAAACCTAGAAGGTAGTAGATGTGTTCTTCATAAAAGGCTTGAGCAGTCAGTTTTGAATTTGTGTGAGGATTTTAAAAGGTTAGCTAAATATAATAAAATGGTCATGAAACATTTTTCAGATTTTACTACGGTGCCATACAGTCCACCTAGTGGTCTCATCCCTTGTCTCTCACCTGCCTGTAAATCTGAACACCCATACTCAGTTTCAAGTCCTGGAGAAAATACTGGTCTCATGACAACCATGCATGTTGTAGAACAATCAACAAGAGCTGATAAATAATTACATTTAAATTAAAATAAACTTTTTGTTTGTTTGTTTGCAAATGTCCTTGATGAAAAAAGAAAAAGAGATACTTAAACAGAACCAACAGATTATCTGAAAATGAAAACAATGCTTTTCAAAAACATTCAAGAGTATCAGATTCTTTTCAATATCTGGATGATGATGACTGCCATAGTGCTAGATGCCCCTCTTGTGGATCAGTGCCCCACACTATGGTAGGTACTGTTTACACACATAACAAAGAGCTGATCTCTATTCCAGAAAGTTCGTCTAAGTAAAATATGGAAAATAAGTAACTGATTTTTTCTCATAAAAAGTGATAGTCTAAAAATTTGTTTGAATATCCTTTCTCCCTGACCCCATCCAGAAATCTGATGGCCTAGTCAAGCATTGTAACTATGAACATATCCATAGGCTATATGGGGGGCACACAGCAGTTTATAATAAACTGTCATTTTAGCATAGTCAGGCATCAAAAAATACTTTAATTTAAAACAGTGTTATTTTAATAACCTTGATATTTTTAAAACAATGAGAATTAAAATCCATTTTTCTTCCCCCAGAGAATTTATTCATGAATGGTTCTCTTTGTTGCAACCTTAGCAATAATTTTCAATACTGCATAGACTTGATAGATGAGAAGTCCAGCATGAATTATTTCTAAATTATGAATAGAACTGCTGTTCACGGGTGCTCAGACTTCACAAGTTCTTTTGAAAGAAAACATATATGGTACATGTATATATGCTGCTCCCTCACAAAGTTACCAGTGAAAAGTTTCTGTTTTGGGTGACTCAGTAATTAGGTAATAGCCACCAGGTGACAGAGCTAAACTTAACCTAATAAAAGATACATATTTAGAACATTCCTTTCTGGGTCTTTTCAGACTTCTGTACTTAAAACTCAGTAACAGCTTTTTTTAAAAAGTGTGAAATAAGATATGTACTTAAACTGTAACAATTTAAAGTTTACTCAAAGGTGGCTTTATTTTTTGAAAGACCATGATTAAAAGATGATTTAGTGGTTGTATGATAACTATGACAGAAACACACCTTACACGCAGGACAAGTCTATACTATCACTTATGTTGATATAACTTGTGTGGGGGTGTAAAAAAGCCACCTCCTGAGCAACACAAGTTACATCAACCATTGTGGACAGCTCTATGTCACTGGGAGATGTTTTCCCACTGACATAGCTGTTGCTTCTCATAGAGGTGGAGTATTTATGCCACAGAGTGCCTTTCATAGAGGTGGTGTATTTATGCTGCATTGATGCAGCACTTCTGGTGTAGATGAGCCCTCAGACCAGTGTTCCCTCTAAGCTGCGCGGGTGCGCGGCCGCACAGCGGCCGTCGCACCCCCCGCGCAGCAGTGAGGGACCCCCGCGCAGCCCGGCAGCCCCCGCTGCTCCCTCCAACCCCCAGGGCTGCGGCTTTGCCACGGCAGACCCGGCCTGCGCCCGGCCTCTGGGCTGGCCTTTCCCACCCCCAGGGTGGGACAGGCAGGCTCAGGCTAGGGTCAGGTGCGCGGGCCTGCCTGCCCCACGCGGCCGGTGCAGCGGGGTGGCTGCGGCCGCGGCGGGCTCCCACCTGCCGACCGCCTCGACTTCCCAGCCCGGGGCTGGGCTAATCTACGGCCTCAGCCTCCCAGCACGGGGCCGGGATCAGCCTCCGGGGCTGGGGTCTGCTCCGCCCCACCGGCGGCTTCCCAGGGCTGCGGTAGGGTCCTCCCCCGCCAGCGGTCTTGGCTTCTCTCTTTCTTTCTCTTCTTTGCCTTCCTTCTTTTTTCTTTCTTCCTCTCTTTCTCTTCCTTTCTCTTTTTCCCTTCTTTGTCTTCCTTTTTCTTTCCTTCTTTTTTCTTTCTCTTCTTTCCTTCCTCTTTCTTCTTTCTCTTCCTTCTTTCCTCTCCTTTCCTTCTCTTCCTTCCTTGTTCTCTCTCTTCCTTCCTTCTCTCTTTTTCTCTCTTCCTTCCTTCCTTCCTTTTTAAAAAAAAACTTTTAAAAAATTAATTTTAAATAAAAACCTTTCTAAAAATTAAATTTCAATTCAAAATTCATTCAAATTCAATTAAACACAATTAATTAATTCTATTTACAATTACTTTAACTTCAATTAATGCCTATAATTTCTGTCATGTGAGTTTACACAAAAATTTTATTCAGAAAAAGTTTTGCACACGGCTTGAAAATTTTGCACACAAGCCGCCAAACCTTAGAGGGAACATTGCCTCAGACATAGCTACACTCTAAACATTAGCTCCACAAGCAGTTAGTGTGGCTCTGACAATTTTATTTGAAAGAAGTGGTGCCCTTTCTTTTTCCTTTTGACTTTATCCAGTGCTCTTTGACCTGGGAAATCCTGTAGCAAGTGTTCAGGCAAAGATCAGTTCAGGAAGCACTGAAGAAATATACTTTATAGGCTTAACAACCTAACTTGTGAGAAATAAATGCCAGTCTAGGCAGGCTAAAAACTTACAAAGGCCAAACCCAGCAGTCCTCAATCCCTGCTTGAGTATGAACAGCAGAGTCTGGTCTAAAGTTTTTGCAAATAACATTCGTTTCACAAGAATCAATTTTGAAATGTTCACTGTTTAAGCAGAATTCTTTTAAAAGAGGAGTGTGAGGCTTACTCCCAATTTGGGGTTAGTACAGAGGAGTATTGATATACTAGAGTTTGGGGTGATTGTTATAAAATACTATAGACAGAGTTAAGGAAATGCACTGTGCATGCAAAAGCATATATAATACACATCAGTATTCTATTCCCAGAAATAGCCCCACCATACTCAGACAACAGAAGCAGTTGTCAATGTCAGAAACAAAGAAACTGTATAAGGGATATATGCACAGAGATGATGTTATTTCTGAGGACAGTTGTGCGCATTCACTGTACACATGTATTTAAGCATGCAACTATGCAGACCATGCCCCTTCACCTCTAGGTGTCATCCAACAAAATTCCTCTATTGCTCGGCTCTCAGAATAATTTTGTTATAGATTTTAGGAGATTCCAGGATGGTAATGTGTAGCGCTAAAGATGAATTCATACCATAGAATTGCTTCCAACAAGAATTCCTATCTGGAATAATGCTTATTATTCATTGATAAGAATGCCATGCTCATTCATTCACTTTTCTTTAACATCATAACCATGTCTGGTGTAACTTCATGTTGTGTATTGTAACTAAATCCCCATTTTGAATTGTTTACTTTATTTTGTATTGCCCAGTCTAAGTTTTGCTGAAACGTCACTTAGATGTGTGAACTTAGTTTGGATGTGTGAATAAAGGGTATGCATATGATGGGATCAGTCTTCAACACCAGCCTGTCCTGATGATAAACTGAAGAGCAATGCAGACAAACCCTGCAAAAGCAAGAAGAATCTACCCTCAAAAGAAAGGGACAAAAAGCCCTTTAATCAGCCTGTTTTAAAAGGTTACCTCAACTTTTACTTTTTGCTGAATCCTGAAACTGACACTTTGCAAAAACTTGCTATTTCAGACATGAAAATCTATCTCATTTGAGAAGATCAAGGCATTTTGAAATGGTTGATGAAGTGGTGAGATGTCAATTTCAGTTCAAATGAGAAAGTCTTTCCATTTGCTGTCTTTGGATTTAGTCATTAAGAACCACCGTTTCAAACACAGGCTCTTAAATTATGTCTGCAAAATATGCAGTCACACACAAACAAGTAATTACTCCTTCCCATGGTGCAAGCACTTAGTTTGCTTTGTTCTTATCTTCTTCTGCATAAGTAGGGATATGTTGCAGACACAACATAGGCACTTCAGGCCAATCATGTAAAGAGTTATATGAAGGTAGATATTTGTATTACAGGTGGAATCCCATGGGCGTATCTGGGTGTCCACACAAATACAAGGTTTCCCCACACAAAGTTTGTTGCAAGACTGGGGTCTTAGTTTGAAAATGTAACCTTAACTATCAGGAGAGTTGCTGCATAGGAAAAAGATTTGGGGCCCAGACCCCTATCCACCCCCGTCCCATTCCCAGCCTCGCCCAGCTTCCAAACCCCCTGCCATTATTTTCACACACACATACACATACACCCCAGCTTTTGTTCAAGCCCAAGGCTGCCCCCTCCCAGCTTCTCCACCACGTGAAGACAAGGCGGAGAGGGCTGCCACATTCCACCCAAAGCCCATGCCAGGCTCCCAATTCCAGAGCACCGCTCAATACCGCCAAGACTGGGCATCCAGCACCCCCCACTGTATACCCCCAGGAATGGTTGTCACAGCAACCCCCAAACACTCCTGCCCCCACTGCATTTCCAAGTTACTTAGCTACACAGCAGGGACCCTGTGATATACCCCGACCCCAGCCTACACCCCATACATCTTCCCCTTACACCGCCTGACGAATCTCAGCCGTCCAGACGTTCTATGTACACTCCTGCTGATGTGGACCACTTCCTCAGCCCCCCCCGGATATCCTAGAAACATCCCTCCATAACAGACCCCATTTGAATCAGGTCCAGTCTCCGCCCCAATCCTCCCTCCAGCAACCCCAGCTGCCTCTACTTCCCCTCTCACTCTAGATGAAACCTCTCATTCCCAGTTCCCACAGTCCCCCACTCCTCATTTATTCCATCCCCCACAGACCCATATGTATGACATAGGGAGGCATATATTTCAACCCTACATGTATTCCAACCCCCAAGCTTCCTCTTACAGCTCTATTTTCCAGTAACCAACACTTCCCTCCCATGAGGTTCCTCTGTGAATGCTCTCTCCTCATCTTCCTCCAGGGTCCCCCAAATTAAACACTCTCATTCCTCCCCCATTTGCCTTTTACCCTGCTCCCTTCCTCCAGCTACCTCATCCCTGTGGGAAGGCCACCCCTACATTCCCCCCCATCTATCCATCCCTTCCCCAAAGTACCCCCATTCCTTGGTCAGACCAACATTTCCACATTTGGAAATGGTGACCCAGGGTTGCCAAGCTTGCATTTTAGTTCTTACTGATATGAAGAACTGCAGTTGTTTTTGGGGGTTTTTTTAAACTGACATGGTAAACTTTTTACTGACCACTAAAAACAACATAAACAATGCAATAACATCATTATAACTTAATGTCACTCTTTGGGACGCACAGTGGGAAGAGATGGGGAAGGCTGGGGAGTGATAGGAACCCCACCCAGGCAGGATTGTGGCCCAGGGACTCCAGGTACAGTGGCACTTTGGCTGCCCCCCAGGGAGCACAGAGGGACCCACAGAACATTTCCCCTGCTAGTGTTCACTGCTCCGACACTGTTCCCTCCTGAAAATGGTCAAATCCTCCCTCCAACACCCCCCCCCACACACACACACATGGAAGTTCAGACAGGTTAAGTAGGAAAGGGTTGACATTTACTCAGTACACAGACTTCCAGGTAGCAATGACTTGCAAAATAGGTGCCACTTAACCTTTTTTGCAAGTCATTTTTTTAGGTGCCCACCCATCCAGGTGTAAAGCTTTCTAATCCCCTGCAGCAGCCTGCAGGAGATTTAAAAACACCCTGCCCCCAGCTCCCAGCATGTGAGCACTTGACTGAACAGGGAGAGCAGTCTCCCTGCGTTTAGCTTGGCTAACACAGGCAGGGAGTCTGCTACAGCTCGGTGCTCAGGGCAAAATGAGCCTCTCAGCCCAGTGCCAAAGATGCCCCTGATAACTCTAGAGGTGTTTATTTGATGCTCTAAAATCTCTTCCTTGTTCAACTTCATATTGTTATCATAGTTGTACTTTTTCTTTCCGTATTTGAACTCAGTTCTGTATTTCAGTACTCAGCTCAGCCTGAGGATGAAAACTTTAGGTAAAGTTTGTGCCACGGGATGCACCCCTGCGGTATGATCTCTGTAACTTCCCTGTTCACTTCTGCCATGTAATTATGTGGTTTAATGCAAAATGTGCCATGCAAGGTTCCTTGTTGAATGCACATAACATGCTCTACATTATTGTTATGGTGTCATGTTTCCTGTAGCATCATACATGTACCTTTTGAAACATGGGCCCGTGCATTTACCATGACTCAGGAGGGGAACAGGGAATCAGACATTTCTCCCAGCACTAGACAGAAAGGATGCATCACAAAGGCTATTCGAACTACAGGTTTCGGACCGAGAGGGAAAAGATTACCTGACCCTAGAGGCAGGGGGTGGGAGGGGAGGGTGGGTGGGAGAGTATTTGGAGAAAGAATTTCACACACTGGGAACTGTTTGTGTCTTTTTGCCAGAGAATCTCCGTCTTGAAATATCTCCATTTATAACCAAGGACTGGGCCATGCCTGGGGAAAGACAGAGACTGGCTGTAAAACCATCATCAGTCAGCCATGTAAGTAAGATAGAAAATGGACTATTACAGTAAACTTTAGGTTAGAATGCATCTTATCTTTTATTTGGTAGTGGTTAACTCCTGAGAGGTCAATTAATTGATTGTGCATTGATTTGCTATATACTCACTCAAATTCATGTTTTAATCAATAAACGAGTGTTTGTTTTATCTAAAGCAGTGTGGATTCTTTAGAGTGTGAAGGGGCAAGAACTATTTGTAAAACTGTCAGGCCAGATTATATGAGCCTAAAGTGACCTGGGAAGGGTCCCAGGCCCTGCAGGGTGGAAGTTCCCAGTTTGGCATCTGGGGGCTGGGGGTACTTGCTGGGGGGCCATCCAATGAATGGCTAGAGAACACACATCCACTGCCTGGGACCAATTACACACTGGAGGCTAGTATGGACAGACTCAAGAATGGGGGTCCACCTAGTGAAGTGGGGTAAGTCAGGCTCCAGGAGTGGGTGATTGGGGAGGCACAGCAGCACACCAGGCCAGATTTTGGGAGGGGAACATCACAGGCTGATTAGCAGCCCTCTTTGAAAACGTGTAGAGCTTTAAAAATAACCAAGATAAATGTGTAATGCTGTTGTTTAAACTATATAATTTATTTTGAATCAAGATGTTTATTCACCAATGAGCTTGTCTTTGGTGAGACAAAAGGATAGATTAAGAAATGTATAAAATAAAACACTACTGTCTTTCTTTCTTTCCAGGAACTAACTAACTAGGTCCCGGAGGATTGGAAAAAGGCAAGTATAGTACCTATCTTTAAGAAAGGGAAAAAGGAGGATCTGGGGAACTACAGAACGGTCAGCCTCACCTCAATCCCTGGGAAAATCATGGAGCAGGTCCTCAAAGAATCCATCCTGAAACACTTGGAGGAAAATAGAGTGATCAGGAACAGTCAACATGGATTCACCAATGGCAAATCTATGATGAGGTGACTGGATTTGTGGATGCAGGAAGAGTCGTTGGCGTGGTATACCTTGACTTTAGTAAGGCTTTTGATATGGTTTCCCACAGCATTCTCATCGGCAAGTTAAGGAAGTATGGGTTGGACGAGTGGACCGTAAGGTGGATCGAAAACTGGCTAGATCAACGGGCTCAGCAGGTAGAAATCAATGGCTTGATGTCTGGTTGGCAACCGGTAACGAGTGGAGTACCCCAGGGGTCAGTCCTGGGGCCAGTTCTATTCAACATCTTCATTAATGATCTTGATGATGGAATAGACTGCGTGCTTAGTAAGTTCACGGATGATACCAAGTTGGGGGGAATGTAGATACTCTGCAGGGCAGGGACAGGATCCAGGGAGACTTGGACAAATTGGAACACTGGGCCGAAAGAAACCTCATGAGGTTCAACAAAGACAAGTGCAAAGTCCTGCACTTAGGACGGAAAAATCCCATGTACTGCTCAGGCTGGGGACTGATCGACTAAGTAGCAGCGCTGTAGAAAAGGACCTGGGGGTTATGGTGGATGGGAAGATGACTATGAGCCAACAGTGTGCCCTTGTTGCCAAAAAGGCCAATGGCATATTAGGCTGCATCAGTAGGAGTATTGCCAGCAAATCGAGGGATGTGATAATTTCCGTCTATTCGACATTGGTCAGGCCGCATCTGGAATACTGTGTCCAGTTTTGGGCTCCCCACTACAGAAAGGATGTGGACAAATTAGAAAGAGTCCAGCGGAGGGTAACAAAAATGATTAGGGGGCTGGGGCACATGACTTATGAGGAGAGACTGAAGAAACTAGGCTTATTTAGTCTACAGAAGAGAAGACTGGGGGGATATTTGATAGCAACCTTCAACTACTTGAAGGGGGTGCTCCAAAGAGGAGGGAGGTAGGCTGATCTCGCTGGTAACAGAGGACAGAACAGGGAGCAATGGTTTCAAATTGCAGCTGGGGAGGTCAAGGTTGGATATTAGGAAAAACTTTCTCACTAGGAGGGTGGTGAAGCATTGGAATGGTCTACCTAGGGAGGTGGTAGAATCTCCATCTTTGGAGATTTTTAAGGCCTGGTTAGACAAAACTCTGGCTGGGGTGATTTAGTGGGAGCGGTCCTGCTTTTTAGCAGGGGGTTGGACTAGATGACCTCATGAGGTCCCTTCCAACCGTAGTATTCTATGACTCTATGACTCTATATTATGTATTCCCTTTAAAAATAAAGGATTTCAGCTAAAATAAGCCAAAATGGAATCTGATTGTTGGCATGTGAAATTAAAAAGTTGTAGAGCTGTTTTTAAACTAAGGGTTGCACTAAAGCCAGCAGGTAAAGAGGACCACGTGGTTTAGACAGAGACATCCCTTAGGAGAGGATGGAGATTCTCTATGTCCTAATAAGGAAGAGATGATGGAAGAGGATAAAAGAAGGGTGGGATCTGTTGAGAAACAGTCAAATGAAAAAGAGTCCCATTCAATTATATCACATAATGGCAGACAGCTAAAAAGTGACAATTTTAAGTGTTTATTTACAAATGCCAGAAGTCTAAATGCTAAGATGGATGAACTTGAGTGCCTCATATTAAATGAGGATATTGATATAATAGGCATCAAAGGCTATGTCTACACCTAAAAACACTAAGTCGACTTAACTATGTCTACTTAGCGCATCCACACCAGAATCCTAAGTCGACCATGCAGGCACTTGCGAGGTCTACTTACAAGGGGGTCCATCATGGAAAGTGTGCCAACATGGCACCTGAGAAGGGCCCAATCTCTCAGCCAATCCCAATAAAAGAGGAAGTGAACTCAGCACCCTACATTGTGCCTGGCAGCATGCAGCACAAGGAGGTCATGGACCATACTCTGTTCATGCACCTTGTCAGGATGGCGCTTGACATTTGCTTTTCAGTACCTGGCACTCTCTTCACGTGGATCACAGTCTTCTTGGACCCCGACAACATGGAGGCAGACAGCAGAGCCACCACCATGCTGGTCCAGCAAGCTGCCATGCTGACGGTGCCCCTTCTGCCCCATCGCCTCTGGGCATAGGAAACTAACAGTGACTGGTGGGACCGTGTTGTCCTCACCACCTGGGATAACGACCAGTGGCTATGGAACTTCCATATGAGCAGGCAGACCTTCTTGGAGCTGATCTGTGAGTTCACCCAGATCCTGCAGCGCAGGGACACCCACTTCCGACCCTCCCTGCCTGTTGCCAAACAAGTGGCCGTCACGCTCTGGAAGATGGCAATCCCAGATTCCTTCCACTCTGTTGCCTGTCAGTTTGGGATCAGCAAGGCCACCACATGGGCCGCCCTTCTGCAGGTCATCAGGGCCATCAACTGGGTCCTGCTAGCCCACCTCGTCACCCTGGGTAACCTGCAGGACACCCTCGACGGCCTCCCTGCACTCAGCTTCCCGACTGTGGGGGCATCATGGACGGGACCCACATCCCCATCTGAGCACCAGACCACCAGGCCACGGAGTACCAGAACCACAAGAACTACAACCCTGTGGTCCTGCAGGCCCTCGTAGACCACAGAGGGATCTGCACAAACATTTATGTGGGCTGGCCAGGGAAGGTGCACGATGCCCGTGTGCTCAGGAACGCTGGACTGTACCGCTGTATGATGGCAGACAGGCACCTTCTTCCCCCCACACACCATCACCCTCGGGGATGTGCAGGTGCCTGTCCTGATCGTCAGAGCTGCCACCTACCCCTTGCTCCCCTGGCTCATGAAGCCCTAAAGTGGAAACATGGACACCAGCAGGGAGCTGTTCAATCGACGGCTTACCAGATACCACCTAGGCATTGAGCATGCCTTTGGCTGGCTCAAGGAATGCTGGAGGGCCCTCCTGAAGCACCTACATCTTGCCGAGCACATCATCCTGGAGGTCATCAGCGCCTGCTGTGTGCTCCACAATCTGTGTGAGCTGTGGGGGGGAAAAGAGTCCCCCCCACTTCTGGGAGGCCGAAGCCCAACACCTCGCCGGCCATTTTAAGCAGCCCAACGCCATGCACCTGATGCAGCAAGCCCAGCGGTGAGTGGTCCTCATCCAGGACACACTCAAGGACCACTTCCTAACACAGGCACGTTGAGGGGTGGCCCTACTACCAGGCACCCTCACTTGCCCATACCTGACCCCCACCCACCCATGCCTGCCCCCCACCCACCCCCAAACCAATAAAAAGAACAAGATCCGAAATAACAGTTTACGTAGGTTTTATTTACAGGGGGAACTGGGGTTTGGGGAGAGTGAGGGGGTTTGGAGATGGGAACTGCGGGGGTTGTGGGTTTTGGGGGGAAGGAGGGGGTTCGGGGGGCAGGAGGGTGGGGGGGGCCAGTGCTAGTGGTCTGGGCTAGGCGGGTCCTGGGCCTGCAGGCGGCCACACCAGGTCCTGGGGCACCCACGACGGGGCATGCTGGGGTCTGGGGCAGCGGCACTCTCGGCCTGGTGAGGGTGGAGTCGTTCCTCCAGCTGCTCCAGGAATGCAGCGCTGCACTCCAGGGCGATGGTCTTCTGCTCAACCAGGTTGAAGAGGTGTTGGAGCATTTGCCGCTTGGCCCTCTGGCGGGCATCAACCCGCTCCCTCCATGCCATCAGCTGGGTCTTTGATTCCTCAGAGATCTGGACCAGGTCCCCGAGGTGCTCATCCCTGTTGCAGTGTGCCCGCCTCATCGTCCTCATCAGGGCGGGTGGGGCCCTGGGTGTGCCATGTGACAAGGTGGCAGGAGCTGCTGGAGAGAAACAGAGAACACAGTTCCTCCCATTAGCTAACTCACTAGTGCAGTCTACAGCCTGACAGCAGCTGCTGTGCCCCGACCATCTCCCATGCTTCCCAATCCCTGTCCTTTGGGACAGGGCCCCCTAGGCACACACCGGCATGCTGTGCTGCCCAGGTCATGTGTGGTGCCCACAGTGGGAAGCTGCAGGCAGCCCTGTCCTGGGGGTATCTCCTGAGGCCACGTGTCGGGTGCATGCTGTCTGGCCTTTGTGCTCCTGCCTATGGTCCCCCCACCTCATCTCCCAAGATGCCCCCACACCGCTCGGGTCTGGGTCCCCCCACCACACGGCTCCCCAGCCCCTCTGCCCCATGGGAGGGCCTCCATGCACCCCACATGTCCAGGACCCTGCCTGTCCTTGGGTCATGTCCCCCCCACAGTGCCTGTCCCACAGGCATGCCCAGCCCTGCCTGCAGGGAGAGAGGGAGCACTCACTGGTAGGTGCTGCAGGTGTCTTGCGTGATATCCCCTCGCCTGGGTGGTCCTTGTCAGGGGGAGCCTGCTCCTCCTCCTGCTCCGGAGCAGGGATGAGTTCGGGGCTGGCACCAGGGGCCAGGGCTGGTGGATTGCCTTCATGCTGGGTGGTGTAACCTGGCTCCAGCACCACATCCTCGTCCACCGAGCCCTCCTCCTGGTTGTCATCCAGGGAGGGGGGCTTGATGGAATCAACGGTATGGGCTGGGAGGCCAGTGATCTCACCTGCCAGGAAGGCGTGCAGGTCCTGGAAGTAGGGGCAGCTGATGGTGGTGGCTGCCCACAGCCACAGCTGGTCCTCCTGGGCCTTGTGGTACCACTGGTGGAGGTCCTTCACCTGCACCTGCTGGCTATCTTGGATGTGCCCCCTCTCTGCCAGGGCCCGGGAGACAGCAGCATATGTCTCTCAGTTGTGGTGGGTGCCCCGCAACCAGGAAAGCATTGCCTCATCCTCCCAGATGGCAAGGAGCTCCTCATTTGTCCAGGATGGGGCCCTCCTCCTTTGCTGGCTGCTGCTGCTGCCCTTAGACATGTTGCTGATATGGCAGTCCTGGACAGCTCTGGGGAGCAGGGTGGGCAGGGCTTTGTCCTTCCTGTGGTAGCCCAGGGTGGCTTCTTTCTGGAGCCAAGAACCCAGGGAGGATGGTCAGGGTGCCAGTTAAGTTGACCTAGCCAATTAAGTCAATCTAATGTGTCCACACCAGGTTTAAGTCGACCTAATAAGGTTGACTTTAGCATTAGATTGACCTAACAGGTGGGATTTATTAAGCCTAGTGTGGACAGGGACTAAGTTAGGACTTAAGCCTCCTAAGTCGACCTAACTTGCAAATGTAGACATAGCCAAAGAAACTTGGTGGAATGAGACTAATCAACGGGACACAGTAATGCCAGCATACAAAATGTATTGAAAAGACAAAATAGCTCATACTAGTAGGGGAATGGCACTTGACTATAGAGTTAAGAAAGCATAGAGTCAATTGAAATAAAAATCTTAACTGAACCAAAGTGTGTAATAGTATCTTTCTGGCTAGTAATTCCAAGCTTGAATAATAAAAATATAGCAGAAGGGATATATAACCAATCACCTGACCAGTATGGTGATAGTGACAGTGAAATGCTCTGGGAGACTAGAGAGGCTATAAAAATAAAAAGCTCAAAAATAATGAGGGGTTTCAACTGTCCTCATATTGACTGGGTACTTGTCACCTCAGGATAATATGAAGAAATAAAGTTTCTTGAAACCTTAAATGACTGTTTCTTGGAGCAGCTAGTCCTAGAACCCAGAGGAGAGAGAATTCTTGATTTAGTCCTAAGTGGAGCACAGGATGTAGTCTAAGAGGTGAATATATCTGAACTATTTGGTAGTGATCATAACATAACAAAATTTACCATCATGGAGGGGGTAGTTTGGAAGAGAACGCCATAGCAACTCACCATGATAGCATTTAATTTCAGAAAGGGGAACTACACAAAAATGAGAAAGTTGGTTAAACAGACATTTAAAAGATACAGTGCCAAAATTTCCCCATCTTCAAAGCGTCTGATTAAGTGGGATTTTCTCCCACAAAAGCTCATGCAATAAATTTGTTAGTCTTTAAAAGTGCCACAGGACTCCTTGTTTGTAGTGCCAAAAGTAAAATTCCTACAAGCTGGATGGAAACTTTTGAAAGACAACAGAATAGAGGTTCAATTTAAATATATACCCCAAATTAAGAAACCTAATGAGAGGACCAGAAAAGTGCCACCATGGCTAAAAATAAAGTAAAAGAAGCAGTTAGAGGCAAAAAGACACCGTTTAAAAAGTGAATTATAAAAATATAATTAAGAAGACCGAAAAGAATTTGAAGAACAGCTAGCCAAAGATTCAGAAAGTAACAGCAAGTATTTTTTAGTACATCTGAAGCAAGAAGCTAAACAACCAAGATGTTAAAGGAGTACTCAAGCAAGATAGGGTTATTGTGAAGAAACAAGATGAATTCTTTCCATAGGTCTTCATGGCTAAGGATGTGAGGGAGATTTCCAAAACTGAGCCCTTCTATTTAGGGACATATTTGCTATCCCAAATTGAGGTGGTGTTAGAGGACATTATCGAACAAACTGATAAATTACACAATAATAAGTCACCAGGGCAAAATGGTATCCATCGTAGAGTTCTGAAAGAATTTAAATGTGAAATTACTACTAACTGTAGTATATAACCTATCATTTCAATCAGCTTCTGTACCAGATGATTGGAGGATAGCTAATGGGATGCTAATTTTTAAAAAGGGCTCCAAAGGCAATCCCGGCAATTGCAGGCTGGTTAATCTAACTTCAGTATACGGCAAATCGATTGAAATTATAGTAAAGAATAGAATTATCACACACATAGATGAATATGATTTGTTGACAAAGACTCAACATGTTTTTTGTAAAGGGAAATCATGCTTCACCAATCTACTGGAATTCTTTGAGGGGGGTCAACAAGCATGTGGATAAGGTGATCAGTGGATATAGTGTACTTAAATTTTCAGAAAGCCTTTGACAAGGTCCCTTACCAAAGGCTCTCAAGCAAAGTGAGCTGTCTTGGGATAAGAAGGAAGGTCCTCTCCTCTATCAGTAACCAGTTAAAAGACAGGAAACCAACAAAGGGTAGGAATAAATGATCAGTTTTCAGAATAGAGCAAGATAAACAGTGATGTTCCCCAGGGATTTGTAATAGAATCAGTACTGTTCAATATAGTCATAAGTGATCTGGAAAAACTGGTAAACAGTGAGGTGGCAAAATTTGAAGATGATACAAAACTACCCAAGAAAGTTAAGTCCAAAGCAGATTGCACAGAGTTACAAAGGGATCTCCCAAAACTGGGTAACAGCAACAAAATGGCAGATGAAATACAATGGTGATACATGCAAAGTAGTGCACATTGGAAAACATAATCCTAGGTATACATATAAAATGATGGGGTCTAAATTAGCTATTACCACTTAAGAAAGCGATCTTGGATAAATGCAGTGAAGTAAGTGTAATCACAGGTGTGGAACAACACCCTCCCTCTTTATTGTTCCACTCAGTTTGAATCAATGCAACCTGATTGATTTGCTGAAGTGATTTTACCTGATCCTGTGATTACACTTACTTCGCTGCATTTATCCCTCCTCCTATACTTTTTTCCATTTTCAAACATCTGATAAAGTGGGATCTCTCCCATGAAAGCTCATGTGACAAATAAATTTAGTAGTCTTTAAAAGAGCCAAAAGACTCCTTGGGTGCGTCTACACTTACAAATTAAGTCGACTTAAGGAGGGTTAAGTTGACTAAGGCTATGTACACACGAGAAACTTGTCCCGCAATAACTTATTGCGGGACAAGGAAAGCGCTATAAATATAGCGCTGTCTCATGTACACACGTGCTCTTTCTTTCGCTAAGGAGCATTTTGAATGCTCCTTTGCGAAAGAAGAGCAGTGCATAGTGGGCACTGCCCACAGCCAGCCCCCTAGCGCAGCCCCCGCTGTCATCCGAAGCCCCGAGTCTGAGCTGGGGGCTAGCCCGGACCGGGGATGGGCAGCCGGTTCGGGCCAGCCCCCTAGCTCAGTCCCGGGGAGCTGCCAAACCAGGCAGCTCCCAAAAATACTCAATTTCACTGCTCTGCCAGAGCAGTGAAATTGACGTATTTGACAGCTCCAATGTCCCAGAGTGGCCTCGATTGGCACTCTGGGACATTTCCAGAGGCTGTCTATTGCGCAAAAGGAGTACACACGAGCATTACCGTGGAACAGCTGTTCCGCGATAATGCTACCACTCTCGTTTTGAGTGGTTTAACTGTTGCGCGGCAAGAGGGTGTTGCCACGCAACAGAGAAATTGATCGTGTGTACGCTATTGGCTTTATTGCGTTGTAAGGAGCCTTACCGCGCAATAAAGTGATCGTGTGTACATAGCCTGAAACTACTCTACATCCACACTATGCTTTCCTTAAGTCGACTTAATAACACCTCCTTTTAGGTTGATTTAACTCTTAAGTTGACCTTATTAAGTCGACCTAAGCCAGTGTAGACGCAGAGTAGCCCTAAGGCGACCTCCATGGCATCCAGACCTTCCTCCCTGACCTCCCTCCCAGTGTTCCTGGCACAGGAAGAGCCTTCTTTGGCCAATCACAGGGCCTGACTCACCCCTGACCACCCTGTTCCCCAGAGCTGACCAGACCGGCTGCTTGGGAGCAGGGCAGAGCAGAGCCAGTGCCGCAGGCAGGCCCCATCCTGGAGCCACCAGGAAATCCTGGACCTGCTGGCCGTATGGGGGGATGAGGCAGTCACTTCCCATTTGCAGGGCAGCCAATGCACCCGGGAGGTATATGCCTCCATCTCCCAGGCCCTGGCTGCCAAGGGCCACACCTGGGACACACAGCAGATCCGGGTCAAGATCAAGGACCTCCACCAGGGCTACCAAAAGGCTTGGGAGGGGACGCTTCGGACAGGGGCAGCCCCCACCCAGCAGCCGGTATTACCAGCAGCTGGATGCCTGTCTGGGCCAGGAGAGTGGCAGCCTGCCAGCCCACCCCATCAACTCTGCCTTCGATGATGACCAGGAGGAGGGCTTGGGGGATGAGGCAGTGGTGCTGGAGCAGGGGAAGGCCAGTGCCCAGCAGGAGCAGGAGGGCACCTCGCCAGCCCCAGAGCCAGCTGCCAGCCCAGAGCTCATCCCTGCCCCGAGAGTAGACCCAGACTCACAGAAGGAGGGAGAGGAGCAGCTTTCCCCCCACCAAAGAAAACCCAGGTGAGGGGACATTGTGCCAGACAACTGCTGCACCAGCTGGTGAGTGCTCCTTCCCTCCCTCCCTGTGGGTAGGGCTGGGCATGCCTGAGGAACAGGCACTGCAGGGGGACATGGCCCAGGGACAGGCAGGGTTGGAGGGGGGGAGAAGGCGGTCCCACAGGGGCAGAGGGGCTGGGGGCTGCGTGGTGGACGCAGGGGTGGGGGGGAACCCAGAGGCAAGCGATGCAGTGGCATGTCTGGAGTTGGGGTGGGGGGGCCCATAGGCAGGAGCACCAAGGACAGGCAGCATGCGCCCGACACCAGTGGTACATGGCCTCAGGAGAGACCCCTGGGGCAGGGCTGCCTGCAGCTCACCACCATGGGCACTGCACCAGACCTGGGCAGCACAGCATGCCAGCGTGTACCAAGGGATCCCTGTCCCGAAGGACAGGGACTGGGAGGCAGGGGGACGGTCAGGGGACAGCAGCTGCTCTCAGGCTGCACACCGCACCAGCTAATGGGAGGGACTCTCTTCTTTGCTTCTCCCCAGCAGCCCCTGTGCCCTTGACACATGGTACTCCCAGTGCCCCACCAGGCCTGATCACGAGGAGAAGGAGGGTGTGTCACTCACAGGACGAGCTCTTCAACGACCTGGTCTGCATCAGTGAGCTGACCTAGGCACACCTGGTGGCGTGGCAGAAGCAGGAGGATGCCCACCGGAGGGTTGAGCAGGGGATGTGGAGGGGTGAGCAGAGGCTGCTCAAGCGCATGCTTGACCTCATGGAACAGCAGACCCAGTCCCTGGAGCACCTGGAGGAGTGCCTGTTCCCTCGGGGCCCTGCCCTGAGCCCCAGAGGCAGCCCTCCTCGCCGGCGGGCCAGGACCCGGGGCGGATGTCTGCAAGCCCGGGACCCACCTTCCAGAGGCCACTAGCACCAGCCCCTCCCATGACCCTCTTCACTCTCCACGACCCTCCCAACCCCCGCAGCTCCCAACCCCCATTTCTCCCTCTGATTAAAAACCCTGAACACTGTTATACAGTGTGTCATGCTTTTTATTGGTGTGGGGACAGGGGGGAGATGGCTGCATGGGGTGGGGCCAGGCATGGGCGGGTGGTGGAGGTGATGGGGCCTGGTAGCAGGCCCACCCCTCAGTGCTCCTCACTGTCCAAGTGAGCCCTCAGCGCATCCCGGATGAGCTGTGCTTGCCGCTGGCCCCACTGAGTCTGGGGCAGGGTGTGGTCGGGTTGCTCATACTGCACAGCGAGCCACGCAGCCTTGGCTTCCCAGATATGAGGGAACCTTCCCCCCACAGCTCGCAGAGGTTGTGCAGGCAACAGCAGGCGCTGACAACCACTAGGAGGTTGCTCTCTCCAAGCTGCAGGTGGGTCAGGGGAGACCTTCTCTGCTGCCATGTTGACACATTTCCCACAATGCACCTCTCCAACCCCACCCCCAGTCGACTTAAGAGTCTAGTGTAGACTTTCTAAGTCAACTTAAAGTCTGCCTTAAGTCAACCTTAATAAAGTCGACTTAATAAAGGCGACTTAACTTTCTACGTGTAGACATAGCCCTTGATTGTTTTCCTGAACTAAACTAATATGGCTACCTCCCAAAATGATTAGGGACATGGAAAATCTTCCTTATGATGAACGATAAATAAGACTGGGACTTTTCAGCTTGAAAAAGAGACCATTAAGGGGGGGATATGATAGAGGTCTATAAAATCGTAACTGGTTTGGAAAAAGTAAATAAGGAAGCGTTACTTATTCCTTTTTATAACACAAAACTAGGGGGTTCACCATATGAAATTAATAGGCATTAAGTTTAAAGTGAAGAAAAGGAAGTATTTCTTCATACACTGCAGAGTCACCTGAGAAAATCCTTGCCAGAGGATGTTGTGAAGACCAAGACTAAAACAGCATTCAAAAAAGAACTAGATGGATTCCTGGAGGATGCAATCAATGGCTATTAGCCAGGAGAGTCCATCTAGCCCAGTCTGTCTTCCAACAGTGGCCAATACCAGGTGCTTCAGAGGCAATGAATAGAACAGGTAATCATCAAGTGATGCATCCCATCCCCCATTGCCAGCCTCCTCCTGTATCTCTACCCAAGCTGGGAATTGTACCTCCCAGCTGCTTTGTAGAGATGCCCTTAAAGAGCTATCTCCTAGAATGGCACAGTGGGAAATTATCTATAAGAGTTCAACCCAACTCTGCTTATAGTTGGGAGGGACCAGGTAGCTGTGAAGGAAGGTTTTGCTGGAAGTAAGAGGGTTCACATCCACATGCTACTCAGGCCCACTTCGGCAGGCTTACTCATCTGGCTCCAATTCCCCTCAATTAGGGATCCAGTGGCAGGGGACTGAACTTGGTTTCATCCAGCACCCTATGACAGGTTATCCGAATATCACTACTATATTACAGTCAGCCATCTTTCAAAACGTAGAGTGTATTCTATTGCCTTCTCATGCAGGTTTGTTCAAACATTGGTTCCGATAATGGCATTGTGTGAATTACTTCCTCACATCTGGAGGCCGGATTTTCATTGTCATTTGTGTGGATATGCAGAGATGGTGCCACAAGTCATCCCTTCCCTTTCTTCACCCTCCCCAAAGGCCAGTCACATTCACAGTCCCTCCCACTAAATTCCCAGGAAGGTATCTTGCCCAAAAAGTTAAAGGGATGGAAAGGGCCTTTCTTGCTCTTCCTACTCTCATGGTCCAGATCAGCCCATGTAATCAAACTGGATCCTCAAAAAAAAAACAGGTTGCAGCTTATGTGGTCCCCTGTACACCTGCTTGTAGGTTGTGATATGTAAAATGTATGTTTTCGGTATTGGGACATGAGACAAGATGCCTGCTTGTCTGACAGGGAGGGAGAACAGCCAGGTGAATGAATAGTTCCAAAGGGGTAGCCGTGTTAGTCTATTGCAGAAAAACAAACAGTCCTGTGGCACTTTTAAAGACTAACAGTTATTTATCGCATGAACTTTCCATGAAAGCTCATGTGATAAATAAATCTGTTAGTCTTTAAAAGTGCCACGGGACTCTGTTTGTGAATGAATAGGTGAGCCAGCAACCTAATCAGGTGAACAACGGGGTCAGTGGTTCCATCATATGAACATCTTGGTCAGCAATCCAATTAGGTAAACAACCAAGTTAGCAGACTAATGATAAGTGTTAGGCAGAAATGCGTTTATGCAATATGTAATGAATAACCTTGTAACAATGTATTTAAAGCAAGCACTTCAATGTGAACGTGCCCTTGCATTTAACCCTGAGCTGTGGGTACCCTCTTTTGTTGGACTGGTCAGTCATCAAAGCAGCAAATAAACAATGTGCTTCTTCAGCTCAAGAGTTTATTTTGTGAACCTGTGCATTCTGGGTAGCAGAAGAACAAAGGGGGTCAACACTCACAGTGCCCTGCAGTAGCCCCAACACTATGCCTACATGGAACATTTTGACCTTTGGAATTTTGTTCTAGTGCGATCACTACCATTTGATTGAGATGTATTACGTAAAAGTCCAATTGTTTTCTGCCATGGCACATTGCCCTTATATAAGCTGTTCCACTAATGACATTTTATTAATTACAGAAATTTCGGGGGAAACAGGGGGAACTATTTCATTTGTAATCAAAAGTTTTTCCAAATAGCAAGAAGCATTTCAGTTGGCTGTACATTGGTTCTGCACTGTATCACATAATGTAGGAATTAAACTTTGCTCTCCTGCAGATATCATCACCCCTAAAGTTTCCACATTAGTTTATAAAGAATACAAGATAAGCAGAAGATCTTTCCTTGAAATAAAGCATGACCAATGGATGATGAACTGTATCTTTTTTTTTTTTTTTTTGATATTTTTTGAAAGTACACTATGTTTCAAACAGACGGTCACGGCTCTGAAATCTATCTAAAATTCTATGGGGTTGTTTGTGGTTTATGATTGAATACAGCACATTTTTGCCAAGAGGTTGTTTTTAAGCGGCTGGGTGTCAAAAACTTGACCTTCAACCAAGGTCATTAGGATTGGCTTGTCTGATCAAGCAATTTTTTAAATTATTTTCTTGATGATTTAGAATGCTTGAAGCAGCTTGCATAACATTCAGTAAAGTCATAGGCCATTAATGCTGTTAGTATAATTTTTGATGGATTTAGAGTATGTAGACGGTGACTGCAATGATAATTTGATCCAAAAAAGATTGTATTAATACATATCCAGGAGTGATTAATAAATTGAATCTTTCATCAACTCTTCTTCTATGAAGAGTGATAGAGTGATGAGAAAAAGACGGGTGAATACGTAATTGAACATGCTGAACACTTTTTAATCATCTTGGAGTTGTTAATTATCTTTGAACTGAAACTGAAGTTTTGATTCAAAAGGGGGCCATATGTATCTTTCTTCTGAACCTGTTTCTCTGATATGCAACCCATAAATCTTGCTTTGAGATTAATCAAAAACTCAAAGTGAAATTTAGCAAGAACTGCCTAACTTTGCCTGGCTTGGGGTCATAAGACAGGTTTTAATGGCTTCGATCTAAAACCATAAATTACCCTAAATTCATTTGAAACTTGGCCCAGACTTGTTTGAATATTGCCAAAAGGTTTGCAAAGCTTAGTCCCTAATTCCCTAAAATGGTTATAGAATAGATTCTTCTATCCACTTTGGCAAGAAAAGATATATTATGACATATCCCTGAGACCACACTATGTTAAAGTATAACAAACAAGGCGTCCTGTGGCACTTTTAAAGACTAACAAATGTATTTATCACATGAGCTTTCTCCCATGCAAGCTCATGCGATGAATAGATTTGTTAGTCTTTAAAAGTGCCACAAGACTCCTTGTTTGTTTTGCTGAACTAGACAAACATGACTACCCCTCTGGAATATGTTAACGCACCGTTCTTTTTGTGAGGACATTCCCTATGTCTGTCCTAAGACATATTGATATTAATTATTAATAATAAAATAATCATACTGTGTCATTCATAGAAATAAATTTGTGGGAACGTTATAATTCAAACATAATTTAAAAATGTTAAACATACCCTGAGCTGAAATAATCTATTACATCCTTTTGAATATAAATAGAAAGCTGAGGGACTTCAGGTTATTTAAAATCATTCTTGTTCTCTTTTAGGGATTGTATTATGTTGATAACATGTATTCTTCTTTCAGTGTCAGTTTAACCCATTAGCCAGATCGATATACATTTATAAGGGATTGCTTCACACACATTCATTCTTCATCGCCTCCAGCAGTAGTTCCTTTAGCCTTCCCCAGCACATCGCATAATCTGCATGTGATTGCCTTGTCTGCTTCCTTTGTAGGTATCTGATGTTTTCTCCACCTTCTGAATGGCCTGCTTCTCTAGGGTCATTCCACAGAGAGAATGTATTCACTTCAGGTTTGGGGGCATTGTTTTCCTGGTAGACTGGAAGACTCCCTGGCTCCAAGCTTCCCAAACCATTAACTGATGTTTATTTCCTTACTTCTTCTTTTTGCTATGGCAATGGATTCTTCACTGAAGAGCGATCCATTAAACTAATGATCCTTACCCAATCTGATTGTGAATGAACACAAACAATTGCAGAGTTTTCCATGGGATTATTCTACATAACAATATACTGAATCTCTGCTAATTTACACATGTGTATATCTAACATGGAGAGCTTTGATTATCCAAATCTAGTTGATAAATGGTTCTGCTAAGATCTGGCACTGCCACATAATAACAACCCAGAGTCCCGTGGCACTTTTAAAGACTAACAGATTTATTTATCGCATGAGCTTTCGTGGAAGAAAATCGCACTTTGTCAGACGCTTTGAAGATGGGAAACTTACAGAATGGGAGGAAATTAAATGGAGGGGAGTGTTTGACATAGGATCAGGTCAGGCTGCAACAGCAAATCAAAATAGATGGTGTTTTTCTGCAATAGACTAACACGGCTACCCCTTTGGAACTTGCCACATAATAGTTCTTTATTTTGCATAGTGTTCTCAATGTGCACTGCATATAAAATGCTTTACTAATAAGTTTCCCATCTTCAAAGCGTCTGACGAAGTGGGATTTTCTCCCATGAAAGGTCATGCGATAAATAAATCTGTTAGTCTTTAAAAGTGCCACAGGACTCTGTTGTTTTTCTACAATAGACTAACACGGCTATCCCTTTTGAATTTAATATACCAGAGGAAGAGGAATATTAAAGGCTTTTCTTCACGTCAGACTTAGGCCTTGTACACACTAGAGAGTTATTGTAGAATAATCTGTTTTATTGTGGAAAAACAAGCCCACCGTACACAGCTGAATGCCCTTTGTTGTATTCCAAGTGCCCTGTTATACCAGAACAATAATACTACCTGTGCAAGAGTCGTAACGCCTATTGTGGAACAGCTCTTGCACTATAAAGTGTGTGTCAACGCTGACAGAATTTTCTTCTGCAATAAGTGGGCCTCTAGAAATGTCCCCGAATTCCAAGCCTGACCACTCTGGTCTTCCACTTGGACTCCACTGCTCTGACCTGACTAGCTCCTGTGAGTCCTGGGAACTTTTGAACATTTTCCTGTTTTAATGTTGAAAAAGGGCGCTAGTTGCTAGTAGCTACAGTGAATGACAAGAAGGAAACACAGCATCCCAGGAGAACTCACAAGTTTACCCATAGTGCTCAGCGCTCATCTCCTTCTACCCAGAGTTCCTAGTGCTAGAAGCTGATGAGTGGTACAGTGAGATAGGTGCCTACAATTCAATGCTCTTTCTTTTGGAAATGCAAAGTACAGCGTGGACACTCCTTTGTGTTATAAGGAGCGCAGTGTGAATGTGCAATTGCGCTATAAATAAAATGTGTTTATTGTAGCGCAAAGACTTACTGCTGGACAATTTTCTAGTGTAGACATGGACTTAATGAGAACTGGTTGAAAATTTTTCAGCTGAACAGTTTTCCATTAGAAAATGCAGTTTCATTGTAATCATACTTGCACAGGAACCTTGGGCATTTTGATGACATTTGACGGAAGCAACAGCTTACTGGGAGAGGGCTGGAGTTAGGAATGATCAAGGGCCCTTTACTGATGCTATGTTCAAACTAGAGACGGTCAGCAATTTATAGGAAATAAGTTACACTGGGCCAAGTATTAACTTTGTCTTTGGGCCGGAATGGGGCTTTGTTATTAAATCTTTGCCAAAACAGCATAACCTAAACCTGAGACAATTTTTATTACTTATATAGTGGATGAGCTTTTCTTCCCCTTCACTATTGTTTGATGACTGTTCCATAAATGAATAACATTATCCCTTTGAATCTATGTATTTTATCATTATTTATGAATACACAGATGCAAGATACTTCCTGCCGCTTTAAAAATTCAAAGTCATATAACAGTAGCAAGTAGTAAGGCAAGTGAACTATTAATTGCTACAGTTTTTACAAGCAAACCGTAAACTAGGATGGTTCGGCCGGACATAGTAGACATGCCAAAAACTTTTTTTTTTTAAATTAAATGCTTAAATGGCAAAAGAATGTTATATTAATGAGATCCTAACATTAAAACATGAAAGCCTCTATTTTAATTCTGCAATGACTTGCGTTATCTTTTACAGGATGTCTTGCATTGGCTCATCTCAATCTGTCAAAGCTCAAAGCCTCCAGACCCCTGAATTCCAGAAGTCAGTTCACTGACCTAATTATTTGCAATTAGCATTTTTTTAAAAAAGGCTTCTCCCAAAAAAGGAATAAATCTATCACAGGAGACAAAAAAAGGGGATAACTATGGAATGAGCATGATTAGATTCATGTGTTCTGGATGAACTTTTACATGTAAAGTTACAGCAACCAGACATATTTTACTGTAAATTAGCTGCAAGTGAATTCTCAATGTCACAAAGTACTACTGAATATTTTCCACTTCTCACCCCATTGTGTTCCCCAGAATAACAAATCAAGAATTTCAAAAGGATATTTGTCATATGAGCCAAACAAAGCAATAATTACATGGGACAAATAGATCCCATTATACTACCCCCCAAAATACCCATGCTGCTAGAAGAGCTACCATATGGCCATACTTAGACTATATTGCCAGCAAAATGTCTCAAGATGAACCAGCAGAGCTCTTCTTAGACCTAGTTTACACTAGACGCTGTTTTTGACAGCAGTCGACGGGATTTGCAAGGTACATAAAATACCTTGCGTATCTCCCACCCACTTCTTAAACCCTCACTACACACTAAGCCGACTGGAAATGGTGTCCAGTCAGCGTAGTGTTAGGTCAGTTTAGATGGCATCTCCATGAAGGGGCTTTACTGACTGTTATATTGGCCCCAGAGGCGGCTTTTGGGGTAGGTGAGGCAGGCGGCCGCCTAGGATCCCGAGCAATAAGGGGGCCCATCAGGGTCAGTCGCCTGCTTCCCTAACAGGGGTCAGCATGTTCCCTCTAAGCTGCGCAGCAGCGGCCGTCGCACCCCCCGTGCAGCACTGAGGGACCCCCGCGCAGGCCGGCAGCCCCCGCCGCCCCCACCAAACCCCCGGGGCTGCGGCTTTGCCACAGCAGAACCAGTCTGCGCCTGGCCTCTGGGCTGGTCCTCCCTGCCCCCAGGGGGGAGCAGGCAGGCTCAGGACCGGGGCAGGAGCATGGGCCTCCCTGCCTGTCCCACGCGGCCGGGGCAGCGGGGTGGCCATTACCAGGGCGGGATCCCGGGCTCCCACCCGCTGGCCTCCTCAACTGCTGGGGCCGGAGTCGGCTCTGCTCCACCGACGGCCTCAGCCTCCCGGCACAGGGCCGGGATCAGCCTCCGGGGCCAGGGTCTGCACTGCTCCGCCAGCGGCTTCCCGGGGCCATGGTCGGGTCCCCCCCGCCAACGGCCTCAGCTTCTTTCTCTCTTTTCCTTCTTTGTCTTCCTTTTTCTTTTCTTTTCTTTTTTCTCTTGCTTTTTCTTTCTTTCTTTCTCTTCTTTGCCTTTCTTTTTCTTTCCTTCTTTCTCTTCCTTCCTCTTTTCTTTTCTTCTCCTCTTTGCCTTTCCTTCTCTTCCTTCTTTCTCTTTCTTCCTCTTTTCTTTCCTTCTCTTCCTTCCTTCTCTTCTTTGTCTTTCTTTTTCTTTCCTTCTTTCTCTTCCTTCATTCTCGTCCTTCCTTCTTTTTTCTTTCCCTTTTTTTCCTTTTGTCTTCCTTTTCTTTCCTTCTTTCTCTTCCTTCCTTCCCTCTTTTTTCTTTCTCTTTCTTTCCTTCTTTTTTCTTCCTTTCTCTTCCTTCTTTTTCTTTCCCTCTTTCTCTTCCTTTTTCTTTCCTTCTTTCTCTTCTTTCCTTTCTCTTTTTTTCTTTCCCTTCCTTTTTTCTTTTGCTCTTCTTTCCTTCTTTGTCTTCCTTCTTTCTTCTTCCTTCCTTCCTTCCCCCCCTTCTTTCTCTTCCTTCTTTCCTTCCTTCTCTTTATTTAAAGACACTTTAAAAAAATTAATTTTAAATAAAAACCTTTCTAAAAATTAAATTTCAATTCAAAATTCATTCAAATTCAATTAATTAAACACAATTAATTAATTCTATTTACAATCACTTTAACTTCAATTAATGTCTATAATTTCTGTCATATGAGTTTACACAAAAATTTTATTCAGAAAAAGTTTTGCACATGGCTTGAAAATTTTACACACAAGCCACCAAACCTTAGAGGGAACATTGGTCAGCAACCCCTGGCACGTATGCCAAATTTGGCCCGTGTGCTAATCCTGAGTAGCAGCAGCGCCGCTCAGGCTTCCCCCTGCTGGCCCGCCCCCCAGCGTGGCCTGAGAGCTGGGGCCACAAGAGCCGCCTGCCGTGGCTCCAGGCTCCCTCCTGCTGGCCGTGATTTCCCACTCCGCCCAGTCCCCACCTCGACAGCAAGGTAAGTGCTGTGGGGGGAGCTGGTTTGGGGTCTGGGGACTAGATCGAGGCCTGGGGACCTGGGAGCTGGTGCGGCCCTGTTTGGGGGCCCAAGGGCCAACTTAGGAGCCCGGGGACCAGCACGGGGCTGGCTCGGGGCCCAGGAGCCAGAGCGGGGTGGCAGAGGGTCCGGCTCAGGGTGCAGGGTGGCTTGGGAGCCTGGGGGCCAGCGCGGGGACAATCTCAGAGCCCGAGGTGGCCTGGGGTCCAGTGAGGGGGCCTGGGACCTGGCGCTGTCCTCTTCGAGAGCCCAGGGGCCAGCTCAGGAGCCCGGGGGCTGGCATGGGGGCCTGGGAGCTGGCTCAGGGACCAGCTTGGGGACACGGGGGCTGGCGTGGACCTGTTCGGGGGCCTGGGGGCTGTCACAGGGGCTGGCTTTGGGTTCAGGAGCGGGCATGGGGTGGCTCAGGGGCCAGCTCAGGGCACGGGGTGCGAGCTGGCGTGACCCTGGTTGGGGTCCCAGAACCTGGCGTGGGGGCCCGGGGTCCGGCGTGAGGGCTGGCTCTGGGTGCGCGAGCTGGCTCGGGGGCCTGGGGCTGGCTCAGGATGCGGGGGGGTCAGGGGCCAGCACGGGGGCTGGTGTGGCCTGCCTCAGGGACCATCTCGGGGCTTAGGCCTTGTAGGAGGCCCCACAATGGGCCTTCACCTATGGCCCCAGATTTCCTAAGGCTGCCTCTGATTGGCACACTAAACCAGCAGAAGCTCTGTGCTATACTCAAGTCCTAATAGAAGTATGTATATCTGCCTTAACTAGTTCCACTGGCTGCGTCTACACTTGTAAATTAAGTCGACTTAAGCTTGCTGCGTCTACACTATAGTTTACTTAAGTCGACTTAAGCAGCTTGCTTAAGTCGACTTAAGGAAAATAAAGTCGACTTAATTTTCATTAAGTCGACTTTATTAAACCTCAAATTAATTCGACTTAAGGCGTAAGTCGACTCCCTAGAGTCGACTTAAGCCCGTGTAGACATGGGGTAGCCCTAAGTTGACTTAGGGCTACCCCAGGACTACACCAATGCCCTCCCTGCTGGGGGGGACACAGGGGGAGCCTGGCATGCCCCCCCACAGGGCAGGGCAGAGCCCTGCCCACCCTCCCCCTATGCCCTGCCAGGGTTCCTGACCCCCTTTGCCCCATTGTACCTATGTACAATGGGGCAAAGGCTGAGCCCCCTGTCACTGGGCAATGGGTGTCCCCCTTGTCCCCGTGGACCTACCCTAGGTCCCCGTAGCCCCTAGAAGTCGACCTAGGCGTCCAGTGTGGATGCTCTAGGTTGACTTTGTAAGTTCCCCCCAAAGTCGACCTAAAATACAAAATACAATATAAAGAGAACAAGGAAGGTATTTTGACTCCTTTGTGTTCTGTGAGGAGGGGATTTGATTGCTAAGTATAACAGGACACAGTCTTTCCTATCTAGAAAGAGATGAATCAGAACCTATACTTTGGATCCAAACAGCTACAAACCCAAGGGTTATTTGAAATCTGTAATATCATAAATTTGGAATTGTTTGAATCCAATATACAAAAAACAGATCTAAAGAGAGTTCAGAATCCTAACTCTAGGCAAGAACTGAATATTACTCAGGTAATTGGCTGTCAACCTGTCGGGAGCGACTCACAACTGTCAGTGCCAACTTCAGGGCAGATGGTCAGAAAATGGGACAGACACTCCAAACTGGTGGTGTGTTCTATAATTAGATTTCCCCAAGCCAGTAACAAATGTGAACTCCTGGGTCACTATAACAGTCTTACCCAGCCACAGTCAGTTCTCTTAGATCTCCTGCTCATCCTCCCCAAACTCTCCTAGACAAAATTAACTTTGTGATAAACAATTGTCACTTAAATCAAAAGTCATACCACATCAGGTTTCTACCAGTCCTAACAGACCAGTCATTTACCCAAATCAACTAGCACTCCAGATGTGACATCAAAGAAAATGCTGGCAGCTAATTGTACAGTAAACTAACTATAGGTTTATTAGCTAAGAAAAGAAAATGAGAGGTATTGAGTGGTTAAAACAGATAAAATATAGAGACAGGTGAGTCACAATTTGTAATTCCAAATAGTTGCAGTGATATAATAAACTGCCAGTTTTCCCAAACTCTTTTCAAGTTACTCAGATCGTCTCCGGGGATCTCCACTTTGCATATGGTACACTTCCCTGATAGAATCCAAAGAGTCCAGAGATGAAGGAACTTTCCTTGACTCTGTATTTATAACATCTTCTAACAGCAAACATGCTGGCAGTGTCCCTACCCACATACTTGCTTTGAAATTAGCATTTTTCTGTTAAGTTCTTCACGTGTGTTTCAAAGTCTTTTTGCTCAGATGAGTTACTTAATTACAGGGTTAGTTACAATGTAAATGTTTCCTATTACATTATAACAGGACACAGATAAATAAAAACAATGCATGTCACAAATATCGATTAGCTTTCATAAACTTTAAATTGACACATTTAACAATTACTTTGATCTCTACTAATACACAAGTGATTTGACCTGAATACACTCATGACTTGGTCTGCCAACATCACACCAGCAATTACACCAAAGCCATCAGACTCCTGTTCCATGACCTATATGCACTCTCTGCTATAAGTTGATGGGGTCTCAGTTCAGTTCCCCTACAGCAAAGCTACCACTGCAAAAAGTGACAATGTCAGTAACTTAGAGTGAGCCAAAGAGCAAACAGGCATGGAGATTGAATTGCCCTTTCATGCCCTAGTCATCTTGGCCTACCCTGGCCCGTCCAAGTCAATTTATCCTTCCTGTTCTTGGATCCCTAAAAAGAAAGGATGGGACCATGGAGGCATGAAAAGATGAGATCTGTCGATGGAGGACGCATTCTGTGGACAGATGCCAGAGATATGACTTGGGCCTCAGTTATTTATTCATCAAGATAGTTTCCCCAAGTTCTCTAACTTTCTATGCTCAGGCATTCTATATAAGATTAATAATGAGAAAAATGATTCCATCTGTGACTTTCAAAAGCAGATCAGAACTTCCTCACAGGCAAGTTACTCTAAGGAGCCTTGGATCCAGTGTTCTGATTCAGGATCCAACTCTGGTTATAATCTCAGGTTATAATCTCTCAGATGGATGCATTTTAAAAAATCCAGATCAATAAATAGTAAGTAAACAATTCAGATGTTTGCACCCATTGTTCAGCAATGTAACAGAGGCAACATACAATCCTTCCAAACAATAATTATTTGTAATTGATTTCTTTTAAGAGTTTCTCGGTTTTTTGTACTCAGTTGAATTTATGGATAAAATGTTACCAAATGAGACTTTTACAGGGTTGTTTTATACAGCAATAATCTGAAAATCATTTTTTTATTATGATTTTTCCCCATTCAAGGTCTTTGTAGCCATTCAAAGTGGTACAAAATACACACATAAAACATAAAAAAGGCCATTGTGAATTAGGAGTCTATAATCTTATCATGGTGTTTCTGGTTACCGCATAAACCATGAGATCCAAGCTTGAGTGGTTTGTGCACTCCTCTGAAACAGAAATGCCCAGAAACACTCATATGCTCCAGGAGTAGCCAGAAGCCTGCCATCATGAGATGTTTAGGATGGTTTACATCTGCTTTGCCTCTCTGGAGAAGTGCAAAACAGCTGGGGTTTTCACATATTTGAAAACTATAGACTCCAGTTCCAGAACAAGATGAGTCAGTTCACTGAGCACAGTAAAACCCATGGCCTAACTTTTCAAATGTGACTGGTGATTTTGAGTGACCCTATTTTTTTGGCACTTTTAAAGACAAACAGATGTATTTATCGTATGAGCTTTCGTAGGAGAAAATCCCACTTCATCTGACAATGTCCAAAAAGGGCCCATTATTCAGAAACCATGAAGCACTTACCCTCTGCAAATCAGGCTTCACAAAGGAGTCGCAAGTTGAGCACTCAAAATCACCAGTCACTTTTGGAAAACTGGAACATATGTTTAAATACAGAAACCAAAAAGGTGTGCAAAGGAGAAAAAAAATAACCATTTTGTTCTGTAAAGCCACATTATAAACTTTGTATTCCTTTCATTCTTTTTTGCATTTTATTTGCAGTGACTTGAAGGATTCCCCACTTCTCTTCTGCACTGGTTGATGTTAATCCTTCTACTTAGCCATCTTACTCATAGATTTCTTAATTCCTCAAAATTCTAGTTTCTTAAAGTACGGCTGCACTGAGTCAGAGGCTGCTAACATGCATAAAATTACCCATGTGCATAAGAATTTACAGCATTAGTGTCATGTAGAATTTCCTCATGCTCATGTTAAACTAAGCTTTTCAGGTCAGGGATTCACTGATTATCTACAAAGATTAGCTATTGTTCAGATATGTGCTTGTGGCACAGTATTAGTGCATCAAAACTCTTGTGGGAAAGCATTTTTCTCAACCATCTGATTCACCCATCACAAGTTTCTCAATATATAAATGCATTTATTCATAATTAGTGTCCCGAAATTCTTTTGTGTAATCACAATAAAGGAAAATGGATTTGACATATTTATAAATGAACTTCACATAAGAAATTCAGGTTTCTATACGGCAAACTTTAAGCACTGTCCCTGAGCTGACCTTAATAAGTCAGGACACATAAGTATCTGCTAGTTTTTACCATGGGCGTTGCTGGGCTGGGCACATGGGGCACAAGCCCTGACTCCCAGGGCCAGTGCCCCAAGGCCAGTCAGGGACCTGGGACTGGACCCCAAACCTTTTTTCAGGGCAGCAATGCTTCTGGTTTTACTAAACCAATTTGACCCTGTCTTCTGTCCCAGTCAATATCTTGATAGTTTCCTCCTTCTGGGCTTTGATTTTGATCAAAAACAGAGAAGGAAAAAAATATCAGAGCAGGAGTGTATTGCTTCTGAGTGTCAGCTTTTCAAGACATTGGCCTTCTGTTTCACATCCAGGAGCCTGGCCAGTTTCCCACTGTATTCAAATTAAAAAGCTTTCCTCAGAGTTATTAGAGCGTCAATATTTATATCCAATCTTTCTGCCAAACTGGCAGACAATTGGTTAAGAACACTTTCTCCCTTCAGACCTTAAGGAAGATTCAGAGTTGAAGTGAATGGTGAAGTTAGTTAAACACTCACCTGTGTGGGAGTACAGGAGAGTTTAAGAGGCCTTGTCTACATCCATGATTGGGGCTGTGCAATTATAACAGAGAAAAAAGAAATCACACCCCTAACCAAAACAATTATACAAGTACAAAATGACTGTCTAGAGGAAGTTTAATCTAGTTCAATTTACCTGATAGAAAGTTACCTGGTAGAAAGTATAATTTAAATCAAACCTCGACAAATGTATGTTTCTGGTCACCTTGGTGACCAGTTTAAGTAGCCTGTCACCTAGTTCCACTGCAGAAATATAATGGAGGAGCTCCCTCTTGTGACCAAAAGTAAAACTGCTAGCACCTCACTGTGGCTGCGTCTACACTGGTAAATTAAGTCGACTTAAGGAGGCTTAAGTCGACTTAATTTACCCTGCGTCTACACTACAGTTTTCTTAAGTCGACTTAAGGAAAATAAAGTCGACAATTAAAATTAAGTTGACTCTATAAAATCTCCTTTCCACTAGACCTAAGGCTTAAGTCGACTCCCTAGAGTCGACTTAAGCCAGTGTAGCTGTGGGGTAGCCCTAAGTCGACTTAGGGCTACCCCAGGGCTACACCAATGCCCTCCCTGCCAGGGGGGACACACAGGGGGAGCCTGACATGCCCCCCCACAAGGGGGCCCTGCCCACCCTGCCCCTATGCCCTGCCAGGGTCCCTGTTCCCCTTTGCCCCATTGTACCTAGGTACAATGGGGCAAAGGCTAAGCCCCCTGGCATTGGGCAAGGCATGCCCCCCCGCCCCCTTGGACTTGCCCTAGGTCCCCCTAGCCCCACAAAGTTGACCTAGAGCATCCAGTGTGGACGCTCTAGGTCGACTTTGTAAGTTCCCCTTTAAGTCAACTTTAATTTTCAGTGTGGACACACTAAGTTGACTTAAATACACAAGTGTAGACATAGCCTGTGAGCCTATTTTGTCCACCCCTGATTTAAATATATGGAGCGGCCTACTTTCATTTATACCAGGTGACTAAACTGTGGCTCATGAGCCACATGCAGCTCTTTTACAGTTAAGGTGCAGCTTGTGGTGACCCCCAACTTCTCCCCATTCTCCTCATACTAGACTATGGGGGGGAAAGGAACTTGGGCTTCTGCCCCACAGTGGGTTGGTGGAGCTAGGGCCTTCAACCCTGCGGGAGACACTTATCAGGGCTCAAGGCTTCAGCCTCACAGAAGTTCAGGTGGCATGGCACCAAACCCAGCCCTGAGCCCCAACAGGTGTCCCCAGTTCTACAACTGCTAAAGATTATCATATGTGGCTTAGAAGTTCAGAAAGGTTGACCACCCCTGATTTATACAGCCTTATTCCCTCTGATTTGCTTTCCTCTTTAATTGCTTTGTTCCAGTCCCTCAGCATGTGAGCTAGACCATCTGAGAGTGAATGAGCCTGAAAAGAGTTGACTCACCACAAGCCTGTCCACTTAAGCTAGGTATGGTATAGCATCCCTTTCCATAGCATCCATGGCTGCTGGTCATTCTGTTCCCAGAGTGATCTGCCTCCTCTCATGACTCAGCATGTACCTAGGGCAGGTTTTAATCTCATACCTTTTGTAGTAACAAAAAGTCCATCAAATAATAAACTCAATCACTGCATCCAGACTTTGGCTTCAACTCTCAGTCCCATGCCATAGACCCTTTGGCTCAGGGCTTTCAGTCACCCTTATTTCCTCCTTAGTGGTTTCATGCCACCTTCCCAGTGACTGGCAGTGGAGAACCCAGATCCACCTCTTCCTTTGCATTCCAGCCCCTGGATTCTGTATCCAACAGCTAAGCCTCTTACTCAGACTCCTTGCTTCTGCCTTACTGGACTTCTTACTACCATAACCTGTCCTCTGGCCTCTCCCACAGCCTCTCTGGGTTCACCTTCTTTCACAGATCTCTCCTCTAGAATCCCACAATAAATCTCCAAAGAAAAATACAAATTTAAGCCAATTTCTGCCCTCATTGGGCTTGACCTATCATCTCTCTTAAGTTTCCCTTATTCTGTTCGTCCACTAACAACATCCTAGGGTTCTCTCCCTGAAATTCCAGATCCTGCCTTAATATCAGTGCCCATCCCCAGGTCCTGCTCCACAGAAGCTTCCTAGAAGATTTTTAAACTCAGGAGAGGATCCCAAGGCCAACTCTCCCCCTGAGGTACTCCTTGATTCTGCCAATCTCTCCATTATCTCAAGCCAAAAGAAGGACCCCAGAACTCCTCCCTCTCTCGCTTTCTCAGCTGAGTCTTACCTGTAATTGGGTTTAGTCCACCCTCCAGCTGCATTACTTGGCCCCTTCTATTCCAGCTAACACCACAGGATGATCATTAGAGATCATCATGTATAGAGGGAGGCAGTAGGAACTACATATTAGTAAACTGATGCAAATCTAAGGTCTTGATCCTAAACTGAATATATATAGATACACACACACACCTGCCCCCATTGAAGTCAGTGAAGCTCTGCACTGATCTGATTGCAGGATCAGGACCTAAATCAGTAAGTAAATCTAGGGTGACTCAAAGTCAGTTTAACATAACATGCTGTGTACATAAAGTGATGGAAGTATCTGTAAATTACTGCAACTTACACTCTATCCATACCACTCTCTGAATTTGATCCTATAAAACTAAATAAATAAATTTAAGTGGAGATGGAAGCAACTGTAATTTATAATCAGTATACAAGTTCCAAAGGGGTAGCCATGTTAGTCTATTGCCGAGAAACAAACAGAGTCCTATGGCACTTTTAAAGACTAACACTCAGGTCCCGGCAAGAAAGGACTGAGGGTTTGCTTCCTTCTCCCCAGGACCCGTGCTCCAGCTGATCAGCAGCTGGAGTGGGGACCCTGGAGAGAAGGAAGCCCCACGCTCCCCACACTCCCTCCTAGCCGGGACCATGCGGTCTGGACGAGGAAGGAGAGCTGGAGACCTGCGCTCCAGCTGCCAGCTGCTGAGCAGCTGGAGCGCGGGCTGGGACCCATGCTCCAGCTGCTCAGCAGCGGGCAGCTAGAGCGGGGATCCGAGCAAGAAGGGACCTCAGGGCTCCCTTCTCGCTGGGACCACTCATGTCCCGGCGAGAAGGAAGCCCCGAGGTCCCTTG